>JARFJB010002396.1:8632500-8732500 GCA_036346205.1 Vesta saturnalis
AACATTTATGAAAGCTGAAATCTTTGACATTTTATAGCAATGTATGCATTATACATTTAACAATAAATCCTTAATTTTTGGAAACCGGTGACTTATAACGTAAGTCTTAGAAAACCGGTTAATAATAGAATGAATATTACATGCAGTTGAAATAATACTGGGGTGTGTGTAACTGTATATCATGATATTACGATGAAGTATGAACAAACTAAGCATATCATTATGCAGCAATAAAGTAATACAAAATAATCAATACATTAATCTGATTATGTTAAGCATTTGGTACTAAAGCGGAGTAACGTTTAAAATTTGTTAACGTATTTACTGATAATAAAATACTAAAAATAAATTTTTTATCAATTCGGAATTATGAAAGAATCCCAGTACATTCTATCGACTTCAATACGGAAGCCCAGATGCATTTAAAATTAAACGACGCAGCACTTAACAAATGTAATTCGTTGCGTCGATATGTATCAACATTACATTCAGTGTGCCTTAAATTTGAAAAGAATCTCAGAAACAATAAGAACGGGAAAGACGATTAAGCAACCTTCCCACTTACAAAGTGGAAATTACAACAAATGAAATCATGTATTTTTTTAGAATAAATATGCAATTTGTCACTCGATTGTAATGAAAATGTGCCAAAAACAAGATGCATCCAGTGGAGAATTTTGTTGTGTGTAAATTCCAAACTTATTTTTGGTAATTTCATATATTTGAGGGGGTGTACATGAAAGATTATCTTGATTTTTGATTTTCCATTTTTGTGTTTTGTGACAGAATTTGGATAAACCAAAATTTTCAGTTTTAAAATTAAAACATTACCAACCGCCACAAAAATCCCTAAATCAAGTAAAGTAAAAATTTTTGTTTAAAAACGGCAAATTACAAAAAATGGCATAAAACATGTGTTTCATAAGGTCTTAAAAAAACCCGTGGGTATGCCACTCGCTTTTTTTAGACTTGAATTCGTGCTTGAAGACTGGTATGATGATATTTATTTTTTAACATACTATTCTAGTATAATTATACAACGTTTTTGTAATGCATTCAAATGAAAATAGGCAACATTGTACTGGTACAACTGCTTAGTGATATTTGAAAGGGATCTTGTCGAAACGTTACCACAAATAATTTTTTCACAGACATTTTGCTCGCATAAGATTTTCTGAATAACAAAATTACAGTAGGTACAGTATGCTAAAATAGAAAAGAATTATCTAAGGGTTTTCTAAATATTTTTATTCACAATAGAATTTATATTGGTTCCGTAGAGGATTCTAGTTTTAAGCCGGAAATTGTATTGGACAGGCTTGTTGGAGAGTGTTTCTGCAGCAGATTTGTCAGATGATGGTCCCTCTTCTTATTTCTCAATTACATTAATGTTGCTGCCTACAACGCCATCGACATTTGGTGTACGAAATATCCTTTTTGGGGAAATACAGTATCAATGAAATGTAGAAAAAAACTCTTCTTGGAAGAACTCGGAGAAAAATTGGTAGAACCTAACATCGACAACGAACCTCTACTGCTGAAAACGATAGAAGAGGGCATGTAAATAGCGTTCGGAGAGCAATAAAAATTACAGGAAGGGCACTGTCTGAAAAGATCCATAATGAGAGGCCTAGCCACACAACTAAGATAGGCAGGTACTTTATGTGTAATGAATCCGACAATAAACATCCCACAAAGTGTGATGTATTCTGTAAATTCTTCTGCAAGGAATATGGCATAAAAAAAACGAAGGCAGAATGTGCAATGTGCAATTACAATGAAGAGTTTTTTGTATTTCTTCGAAGTAGTAATAATTTAATTTGCATAACTTCCACCACATATTATATATTTTAAATAAGCGTTATTTTATCTTAAAACCTATGCTTGCAACTCTACTTTTTTATGACATAACGGAACAAATGTAATAAAGTATAAAAAGTGCTAAAACGTGCCACAAATTACTGTAGCACTATATGGGAACTAAAGCAGAAAATTTCAATCGGGTCAAAATTTACCCATTTCTTCCGTTCCGCAATGAAATTATTTCCGTTGGGCGAGGGTTAAAACAAAAATACGTTTTTTTATCGCAATTATTTAGTTTTAAAAGGTCAGTATATCAAACCTTGTATTTTTGGGTGAAAAACTAATATTGTTTTTTATTAATGCCATGGCCTCCAAAAACTTTCATTTAGAAACGAATTATTTCTTTAAAAAGTTTAGGGTGAATCTTAGTTGATCTTAATGTACTGACCTATTCTTCTCATTTAACTAAACATGTTTCTCTTGCTTCTGAGATTCCTACGTCGAATTATTCAGTGATTCATACGGTATTTCCTGGCTCTCGACCTACTGCCTGCAGAACAATTAAGGAATCTGATTTAAGAAACCGGTCATCTACTGAGACACCATCAGTAACTGTTGAACATAAGCAAGCAAGAATAATGTTTGCACTAAATTATATTCATCGCAACCCAAAATTTTGTCGCAGGATTGTTTTTACTGATCAAAAGACATTCCAATCGACCTACGACGGTCAAATTCGCGTTTGTCGACCAGCCAATACTAGGTGTGAAAAACAATACACTAGCTCTCTAGCTAATAAATTCGGACGTCTCTGTAAACCTATAGGGCTGGATTAGTATACCTATACACGGACCTGGTGTGTGTTGGTGATTAGAGGAAATATTTAATGCCGATAATTACATTAAAATTTTAGAACACATAATGATTCCTTCCGTTGAGCAAATGTATCCTAACAATACTTTCATACATCAGCAAAATAATTGTTCAGTCCACACTGCCAATACTGTATTGATTCCAAACTCAAAATGTGTAAGTACTGCCATGACCTCCATAGAGTACAGATATAAATCTAATTGAAAACATTTGGGAAATAATTGTTAAAAAAATATGTAAAAGAAATTTTAAGCCGCAGAATCGCAATCAGTTGTGGGAAACAATCTTGGAGTGCTAGAAAGATCTTGAACCAAATATGATTCAATCTATACCAAATAGACTAAATAAAGTTATAGAATCAGACGGACATATTAACAAACACTAAATTTTATTTGTAATTGTTATTTTTTATTAAATTATTGAATATGGAGAGGTGAATAAATACTTTCATTTATCTGACACCCCATGTCAGTGATTTTCATTTTTGACAACCCCTAACATTTTAAAACCTTTAATTCCAATAATCACAGTCAGTTTTACGCAAATAGAATGACCTTCACGTCTCTTTATAATACGCGTACCCTTTTTTTAATACAATTGTTGTTACGGGTGAAAAAGGATTTAACATAAGACGTAGCAGATAACGCAATGGTGCCGACAACTCAGTTGGAAATAAGGGTTGCTAGGGTTGTTACAAAATCTTAATAATTAGGGTAGCTCGCTGTATTATCATAAGTCGTAATTGGGGGAAGATCACTCTTTAAATATAACCAAATTATCATTCAAAGTGGGCGCCAAACTGTTATTGTAATCAAAATCGAGCAAGAAGACCTGAGCGCACGCGGGTACAACTGGTTTAAACAGTGAAATGCTCACTTACCTTACGAATTCCAGGTGTACGATAATTAAGGCACAGGATCTCTACCTGTAAAATCTTCAAAATATATGCACGCCTTCAAAGCGATAAAGCTTGTTATCAAAGCAGTTGTTGAGTCAACAGCCTCCTTTAACCTACTTTTTCGTAATGCAAACCGTAACGTATGTAAAAAGCATACACATAAGCAATCACTAAGTATTTCACTAATTATTGCAAAATTAATCACTCGCGCCAGAACTAGTTATCTAACCGAACTTTATATCATAAATTAACTTAAAAAAATAAACACAAATTTGAAAAATCGTATCGAATGAATTTTACTCGTAACAACACACAGAATTTACACCAGCGTCAATTCAAACACATAACGCCCTGAACTTATAATATGAAACGTTAGGTAATAATATTTTAAACGGAATTAATCTTCCAAGATTGAGTTACCCTAAGTCTAAAGGTTATCTTGAATTTTCAATATTGAATTGCTTATTAAGTCTCGAAAGTACGAGGATCAGTTCTGATCGCTTAGAAGTTAATATTTTAACGTGAAATTTTGGATACAATGTACAGACAACACAAGAAAGTAACAATAACTCATCCAGTACAAGGATGAAAGCATTTCATTACCTATCATGCAGGCTTGACAAACTTTTATATATAAATACCCTTACGGAACAAATTTCGTTCATCCGCATTATTCTGTATATTTTTACAAGTAAAATATTAATTTCGTAAATTCACCACAAAATAAATAGTCAAAACAAAATATTTACCTCCTCGCTACACTTTTAGAACTATTCGAACCGTCTACAGCGAAGAACGGCTTGGATGGAACTAACCCTACGACAGAAGTCCGACGGGAGACGGCCTCTCGTTGTACCTCTTACTCGAAAATTAAATACAGGAATTCTAAAATGGCAAGTTCACTGACTTTAAACTTTTAAAAAACTGACTAACAGGTTTACAAAATATAGTTTCGCCGATAGTTGGGCTTCCTGGTGACATTAATTACATCACCTCATATTATGTACGCAAAATACTTTTGTTATATTTACATAGGTTCTATATACAGTGAGTTTTGTCAACTCAAACGGCTGCTTGCGAGCGCGGATAATCTGTGATTCACTGATAACAAAATTACGGTAAACTTGATCCGTTTATAGCGTTAAACTCTCCACAACCATACACAACCCCTTCCGATAAGTTCGAAAATGACACCACTGGTCGGAAAACTCGACACAATTCCTGGGACGTTGAATCACTACAATATTCACCAACAGGTGCTTGGGTAAATAATCCCTACGAATCGTTCACAAATCCCAGGTCCATTACTTAACTCAAGCAACCGTCACCGCGCGAGCTTACGCGTCTTAACTCTCCGCTGTCCAATTTAAAAAACACTTATTCCCCTCTGTACTTACATCATCTCTCACACGACTTGCGTTATGTTCTTTACATCAATATTTTACTTGGGAACTGCACAGTGAACACTCCCACGATCAAAAAAGATTGATTCCATGAACTGATATCGCACACTTATTTTCAAAACAGGACACATTGTAGCTCAAGTTAACTTTTTCCACTCTACGAGCGGTAAATATTAACCAAAACGAACCGGTGAACCTTAAGAAGGCTCGTGGCACCCATTTCCGAGCTGTGTCTCACGCTGACGTTATCAGAAACTCAATACAAAAGCAGCTTAATATTCGCATCTTACATTCCTCCAAACCCGTTTTTAATTTAGTGGACAAAAAATTTATGTTTTTACTTTTAAAACTCCAATAAACACCAACAAAAAAAAATTTTAGATCTGAACAGAATTTGATTCAAACTACAATACTAAGCTTTACAATGGCTCAACAAAAAATCTACGGCAAAAGACAATTCAATTTAATTTTTAATTTATAACCTTTTTAATAACAAAAAATCGATGAAGTGAAAGAGAGTGAAAAAAATATAACACTCAAACGTCAATACATTCATAGGATCCAAAAATTTAATAACCAAAAACGTATGCACTGAAGGCGCATAAATGTAGACTATGGAGAACTAAACAAAAGGATTAAATGCTATAGGTTGAGCCCATTTATTATCAGATAAAATTACATTCTTTAAGTTTTGTCCAAAATAGGTAAGGGTTACATAAAGGAATACAGAAAAAAAAATTAACAATTAACAATTTGATACCTAACATAACATAACCAGTCACGCCATTCCCTTGCGGGGTAGATAAAGTTGTTCATTTGCTCTATTCTTTCATATCCCTACACATCTCCCTAGCTTCCGCAAGATTCATACATCGTCCTTGAGACGCCCTTTTTTTTTTAAAACTCCTGACCGTCCTTTCTTTTACCATTACATTCTACTGCATTCAGCTAAGTTTTACGGGACCTACCAAGGCTCCCTCTTACCTCTAACTTCACTCATACATATCTGCTTTATTAACCTTACGCTGTTCATTCCTTCAATGTGACCAAACCAACGTAGTGCACTACTTTTATACCTACCAATCGTCTTCTTTTCTTCGCCGCACTCCTTCATTTTACATTCATTCTTCATCTTATACCTTTTCGTTTTACCGCATGCGCTTCTTAGGAATCTCATGCCCACGGCATTGATTTTTCTTTCGTGCTTTTTTTGACCATACAGTACTGACCGGACCAACATGCCACTATATATTGCTTGTCTCGCACCTACGCTCATGCTTTCATTTTTAATTATGGTCCATATACCTTCCATCCAGCATTGACCAGTTGTCCAATCTCGCCATACATTGTACCATCTGCATTGAAAATTCTACCCAGATATACTAACTCGTCCATTTCTTCCACTCTATTATCATGCAGGGTAAATACTCTACTCTTCTATTTGTAATCGTGATTTTAGAGTGATGATTTTTTATGACCTTTGATACGGTTTATCGTCATATCAATGTATGGAAATGATGAGGAATTTCTCGAGGGTCGACCATGCACTTCTGTGGCAAAGAATTTTGATGCTGTGCGTGAATTGAATTTATCAGATCGACATGCAACATACAGGCATTCTTAGACATTGCGTCGAAACAAATACATACTATTTTGAAACAACATTTAAATGTCAGGAAGCTTTGCAGTCGTTGGATTCCGCACAATCTGACAGAAGCTTAAAACAGAGCATGTGTCAAGTGGTGCAAGACAATGTTTTAATAATTTTACAATGGTCGTTCAGATTCTGTATGTTACATTCTAGCAGTTGACGAAACATGGATATATTCATGCGCGTCTGAAACTGCTTGGTACACTTCAATTTGTCTCCCCAGGTAATCGGTGAAATTGGTAAAAAACAATATAAATAAGCGAATCATTGTGCATCATGACAATGCAAGTGCGCACACGGCACGACAAACTACAGAATTTGGACTAGTCAAAATATAAAATTAATGGCTTATTGCCCATATTCGCCTGATCTGTGTCCCAGTGAGTTTTTTTTTTTTGTTCAAAAACTTCAAATATAAACCGCATTGTAAGCGTTTTTAGTCATTCAAGAGGCCGATGGAACTTTTAAAGTACTCGTTTTGGAGGTACCTCGCTGAGAGGGGCAAAAATGTTTTGTAGATTGGTTTTACCAAATGCAAAAGTGTATAGATCTTAATGAAGACTATTTGGAAACCAATAAAATTTTTTACGTAACATAATGCGTGCATTTTTTACATTTTCCACGAATTTTAGCAGTAACCCTCATACCAAATTTCCTCAAACCTGTTTTTGTGCATTGTCTCTTAATAAGACTGTGTTATCTGCATACACAAGGACTCGTACGTTTACATCACTATTTGTATCGGTATACGCTTGCCTAATACATTTATCCATGTATAAAACCACACGGCCTTGCCTCATTCCTTTCTTAATACTAAAGTATTCACACACACTGAGTTTCACCCTAACGCATGCCCGACTACCGTTATATACTGCTCTTATTCACTTAGTCTTATGCTTTCTCCAGATCTACAAGCGCACATTACAGCTTCTTTTTTACACTTAAACACTTTTCAATCACCTGCTGGACAGCAACCATCTGATCAACACACCCTTTCCCTGGAATGAAGCCATCCCGCACATCCCAAATCCTAGTTTGGGTAGTTTCACGTACACTATCAATCGGTACTCTTCCAAATACTTTACCAGGACACTGAACAGACCTGTTCCTGTATAGTTTTTTAAATCACTTTTGTTCCCTTACCCTTATACAGTAGTATAATGATCGCACTTTTCCAATCACCCACCACCGTTCCACACTTAAGCCACGCGTTGAATAACTCACACAATCGTCGCACAAGCTTTCCACTTCAATATGTTAACATTTCACCTGTGTCCTCAATTCACAATCGTACTATACTGTTTCGTTGCTATTACTTATCGCTCTTATAGCGTTCTGTTTTGGGCCACAATTTTTATTCTTGACCCTTTTCCAGAAGACTTCTTTATATCCCTCAAAATAATTCTGCATTTTCTCTCCTTCCTCAGCCATCACTTCAACTTTACTTATTCTTACAACTTCGGTCGCTTCTTTGTCTCTTAACTTATACACTTCACACAACCGTTCTTTCTCAGTCTTACTTCTTACAGAAGCGCCTTTTTCTTACATAGGTACTCCCTTTTTTGTCGATTCTTTCCACCAAGCACATTTTTTTCATCTACCTGTGGTCTCTCTTACACAATTGACAACTCAGTCTTTTAAGCTTATCCACGCAGTTTCGACGTCGTTCTCTTTTATTTGTTCGTTCCACACTACATCATTCACATTTCACTCTCTCTTTTCTCTTAGGATCTGCACACCTCGTTCTCGCGCCATTAACTACCAGTTTATCTACCCCAAATCTGGACGGTAGCACCACGTTATCTTTCCTTCTCTACATCCGTTGTTCATCGTACACTATCACGTCAATCATACTTTTAGATTCACTTCTTTGCCATGTATACACAACAACATTTGAGGATTAAACTACGCATTAAATACAAACGGGTTTCTCTCCACACAGATGTTCACCAGGCGTTCACCGTTCTCCCTGTACACCCACCTATCCTTTAAAATATCCCAATGTAACCTCTCTTTCGTTTGGATTACATACGTTCAACATATTTTCTACATCATTCCAGAAGTTCCTACAGTCTTGGTCTCTTTCTCCATTCACCGGTGTATAGCAAGCAATGAGAAACATTTTTCGAAATTCCACATTAATTCTAACCTGAGTTACCCGGGGGATACAAATTAGTGCTGTTTAACACATCTTCCCGCTCTTTCATTCACGACCACTCCAACTCCTTTAAGCGTTAGCGTCAACTACTGACCATAGTGCTAGACTGCCATCCTCCATCTCAACAACATGCTTTCCTTTGCGCTTTGTCACCGATACGCACATAATATCAAGCTGCCTTTCATTAATTACATTCGCAATTTAAAATTCGTTTCTACGCGTAACTTTCACATTCCCTTTACCAACTCGCCATTCTTTCTTTGCACTGTCGTCGGCAATGGGACTTGTCTGTTACAATCTTAACTACTCCTGGTAACCAGGTCAATCCAAGGCATTGGTATTATTCTCTTTAGTAATTAATTTATCAGGGAGGCCGGTTACCTGCAGATCGTGCTCCAGAAGATGTAACATTCCCTACCAACGGTGAAATGCATATTCTTATGCCAATGATTATGTCTGGGTTTGCTATTGAAAGGGGGTTTATTGCAGGAAGGAAGGACATTAAGCTGTCAACTTTCATGATTCACATTTGACATGTGATGTCATTTTATTAGTTCTCTATGTATTTATTCTAATTGAAAAATATTTACGTGTTTGAGTGTTCAAACCCTAGACAAAAAGGTGATGTTTGCTGTTTAAGTTTACTTAGTATTACATGAGTTTATCAATTGTACCTAACATTGGTTTGAAAGAATCGTAGTTTTCATCGAAATTCAGTGCTATTTTAATCCTAAATACTATTTATGATTATGCGTAGCTTTTTCCAATTCGTAACTCCTAAGGAGATATGGCTGATTGAAGAAAAATGTAAAAGTAACTAAAGAGAAAACTCTTAACAGCTGCTTAAGTCTTAAAATTATCATACAAACAAAACTGTTAATAGCAATTTTCATTAAAAAATTTACAAGAACACACATAATACAAAAAATCACATAAAATAAACGAGTTTTGTACACTGCTGATGCTGCTGCATAAGAATAACCGGTAACCTAGCTGCGTCGTTCGGCTCGATTTTTACCCGAACGCTACGTTATTCATTTCCCAAACTTTTATTATGCGTTCTGGATATTTGGGCTTTTACGACTTTCTTTGTAATTAATACAGCTTCAATATTTTCTAACTAGCGAGAAAATATTCGTTGGAGTTTTTTAGCAGTAAATATTTACACACATAAGTTGGTCGGGTTACTTTTGTCCTCTGCTCTCTAGAAGCCGAACCAATTTGAGACTTGCATAATTCCTTGCATTACAGTGTGAGTAATACCAACAGGTTACGACTTGCATGCAATTCCTTCACTTCTTTATTATTTTACAGTGCTTGCTTATCGGTTAGTGAGTGTGGACGTTTAGTTCTGTGTACAAATATTGTGTAAAATAACTTGTTATTATGACTTAGAGATAATCAAAATTTGTGCCTCCTTTGGATAGAAGAAGCAATTCATAATTCGGACGAAGAAATATTTGATTTTCAAGATTCCTTTGATGATTGGGTTCCATCTGATGAAGAGAAATGTTCTGAAAGTGAAGATAATATTCCTGTTTGTTTGGAAAGTGAGTCGGAAGAGGATGAATCAGAAATTTCAAATGTTACATCCGAAACTATGTTATCCAAAGACGAGAGAATTGAACAGTTTTCTGAATCTCCTATGCATCAAGGGAGATTTTCTGCACATAACGTTCTTACAATGACACCCGGACTTATTATGTACACCACTTCAAGAGTGGAAGACGAGTTATCTGCTTTTATGCTTTTCTTTCCACCATCAAGCGAAAAAATAATTTTAGAAAATTCAAACATGGAAGGTCGTCGAGTATATAACAAAAATTGGAAAGATTTGGATGCAGAAGATTTATATGCTTACATTGGTGTATTGATTTTAGCAGGTGTTTTCAAATCTCCTAACGAATCGACTGAAAGCTTATGGGATGCCGAGAAAGGTAGGAGTATGTTTCGTGCAACAATGTCTTTAGAGATTTTGAAACGCATTTCTAGAGTAATAAGATTTGATAGTAAACAAACACGAACTGAAAGAATAGCCCAGGATAAATTTGCGGCTATAAGAGGGCTTTGGGATAAATGGGTAGATTTTGCCACAATTGTTCAATCCATATGAAAATGTAACCGTTGATGAACAATTAGTTGGGTTTAGAGGCAAATGCTCTTTCAGGAAATACATGTCTAGTAAGACCGCTCGTTACGGAATAAAATTTTGAGTATTGCGCGATAATAACACAGCGTATGTATGGAACATCCAACCTTACCTTGGAAAACCCATTGGAGGAGTCAGAGAACAAAATCAGGGTATGCGGCTTCATTGGGACCTTATGGATTACCAGGGCGCAATATTACATTTGACAATTTTTTACGTCATATGAACTTTTTCAGCTTCTACTCAAGCGAAATATCACAATGATTGGTACATTGAAAAGAAACAAAACTTGTTCTTCGTCAGTGCCTACGTTTTACATTTGGGTGTCAAAGGATTTTCGAAAACGACGGAATTTTTTAGAAAATTTGGGTGTTATTAGTAAAACCACACATTGAAAGAAGAAAGTGCCCTCCTAGAACAAAAGCCGCAAGAGATGTTGAAAAAGTAAAATATGCTAGAAATGTTGATCATTCTAAAAAAAGAGGCAGATGCTATTTGTGTGAAAAAACAGACAATAGGTGTTTCATTTTGTGCTGCAAGTGTGGAAAGTGTTGTTGTAAGAAACATGTAGAACAAATATACAAACAGTGTTCTCAATAGATAAAATGCCTTTTTGTTCTTTATAGATTTAGTTGTTTCTTTTCGTTCTTTATAAGAAAATTTAATTTTGAAGCGAACTATACTTCTCTCGACAGGAACGGAACACTTTCCACCTCGGTATGCAATATACTATTGTTTGTCAACTCGTTATTTTATGTGCATTTTTGTGCTATGTTCTTGTTAATTTGTTAATGAAAATTATTATTAAAAGTTTTGTTTTATGAAAATAAATGAAAATAAAGTATATCTGCCCATTTCCACAGTTTTTGCTGTTTAAGCGCGACGTTTTGGAAGCGGACTGTGCTTTCGTCATCAGGCTTAATCCTGAGAAGGACTGTTTTCGCACTTGTGTCGAATTCATATGTTATATATATAATTTTTTCCCAAGGACTTGGCTACTCTCAGATTCGAACTTGGTACTTTTCACATACTTGTCTGACACCTTTAGCGCTAAGCCACAGAGTAATCCAATATATATCTTTTAGAACTTATATATATATATATATATATATATATATATATATATATATATATATATATATATATATATATATATACAGTGCGTTCAATATAATCGGACGCACTCAATAACTCTTTTGTATTGCGTTTCACAAGAAAGTGTTTAAATAGTTTTTTATTCATTTACAAATACTCTATTAAGTGCTTGGTTTAGATAATTTTTTAAGCTTCCGGTTTGACCGGAAGCGCACATCATTTTATTTTTTTTAAATCACACTGTATATATATTTTTGCATTTTTGCATTTACTATTTTTTTCTCAATACATACGTATAAAATTCTTATAGGGTTTTATAAAATAAAATTAGAGAAAAATGCTGTCGAAAGTTTTTCAATTTTATTATATGGTTAGAGAAATTAAACAAAATCAGTTATAATACATACGTATAAAATTCTTATAGGCTTTTATAAAAAAAAAATTAGAGAAAAATGGCATCGAAAGTTTTTTAATTTTATTATATGATTACAAAAATTAAACAAAATCAGTTATAATTAGCGAGTAAATTGTTCAAAGTTGCCACCATTCTGTTCTAGACATGTTTCTAATCGTCGCCTGAGTTCATGATTAGTTGCTTTTTTGATTTGCTGCGTAGTTAAATTAACACATGCAGCTGTAATTTTATTCTTTAAGTCTATAACATTTAAAGGTGGATCGGCATACACCACTGTTTTTAAATGGCCCCACAAGAAAAAGTCCAACGGTGTAAGATCCGGTGATCTCGCAGGCCATACTACCAGGCCGTTAGTTCCTATCCATCGTTCATTGAACGTTTGGTTAAGATATTCTTTTACTATCAACGCGTTGTGAGCTGGAGCTCCATCTTGCTGGAAATACAATTGTCGGAGAAGCAGAGGAAACTCATCGAACATTGTTGGTAGCACGTTATCTAAAAATTCAAGATACCTATTGGCGTTTAGATTACCATCATAGAAGTAAGTCCCTAGTAATTGGTTTCCAATTAAACCGCACCAAACATTAGTACCCCATACGGTTTGATGGTTAGTTTCCATTGACCAATGAGGATTTTCGTCAGACCAATAACGATTGTTTTGTTTATTAATAACTCCATTATTTGTAAACTTGGATTCATCTGTCCATAAAATATGATCTAAAAATAAATGATTGTGATCACATTGCTCAACTATCCATGCAATCAAAGTTAATCTCCGATCAGAGTCTTGAGGCCGCAAGTGTTGAACCAAATAGACTTTATACGGCAGCATTTTGAATTTTTTAATGTCCTGTGAATTGAGCCAACTGATACACTTACTTCTTGCGCTACATATCTAATAGATGACCGTGGATTTACTCTAAAATAACCCAATATTTGTACTTCAATATCTTCGGTCAAAACATTTCTTTCTTGTTCTAAATTCTGATAATTTACTACTGGTAATGTTCCACGCATTCTAAGCGATTGTTCAATTTTTCGTATGTAACTTTCGGAAGGATGGTATCTATTGTGATATTTTTGTGCGTATAATTCTACCGCTCGTCGATAATTACGTTTACATTCACCGAAAATTAACAACAGGTCAACTTTTTCACTGTTATTCATTTTAAACAATTATTTCGATTGAAATCTAATTAAACTTTTACCTGATTGTCAATTGCAATAAACGAAAAAACAATTGCGATGCGATTTTGTTGACTTACGCTGCCTACGGTTTTGTTTGATTCTTCTAATCGTATAATAAAATTGAAAAACGTTCGATGGCATTTTTCTCTAATTTTTTTTATAAAACCCTATAAGAATTTTATACTTATGTATTGAGAAAAAAATAAGCAATGCAAAAATGCAAATATATATATATATATATATATATATATATATATATACAGTGTGATTTAAAAAATAAATTATGTGCGCTTCCGGTCAAACCGGAAGCTTAAAAATTATCTAAACCAAGCACTTAATAGAGTGTTTGTAAATGAATAAAAACTATTTAAACACTTTCTTGTGAAATGCAATACAGAAGAGTTATTGAGTACGTCCGATTATATTGAACGCACTATATATATATATATATATATATATATATATATATATATATATATATATATATATATATATATATATATATATATATATATATATATATATTTATATATTTATATGAAACCTACCCACACGGGGAGGTACCTACACTACAACTCAAATCACCACAAAAAAGTTGCAAACAATATATATTGGATTACTCAGTAGCTCAGCGGTAAAGGTGTCAGACAAGGTACCAAGTTCGAATTTGAGTGTAGTCAAATGCTTCGGAAAACATTACATAACATATGAATTCGACTCAAGTGCGAAAACAGTCCTTCTCAGGACTAAGCCTGATGACGACCTCCCGTATCTCCTTAGGGGGATTAGGATCGTCTGGGAATAGGAGGTTCTGTAGAAACTCTGTATATCTGCTACACCTTTCCATCATTTCGTACGAGAAACGACTATGCCGATCTACATCCCCTTGTCGCAACTCTTGATGGCACCAGAAGGTCTGTAGAAATGTTTCTTCAGGGATCTAGTACTGTAAAGTGGTGTCGCAAACTGAGCCAAGGATTTTCCACTACTGATGCAAATACGTTACATTATTGTCATTGGGCGGATTGTGTACATAATCATTTTTGCTTAATATTGTTCAAAGAATAACACGAATTCTTCGTAGTTCCCCCGCGGACACCCCGTATAGTTACTATATAACACTTAGGTCGACCAAAAGTGACAATAATCTTTTCGCGCCTTTTTTATTTGTGTACCTATAGAGCCATTTCACACATTACTAAAATTATACTGTTTATATTATTATTATTTTTGTTTATTATTAGAATTAAAACCGCTATTTTATAAAAAATATGTTCTAAAACTCATGCTTATCATGCACTAATTGAATGATAGTTTGAGATTTGTTGGGAACAATTTACTGAATTAACAATTGAATCTTATCAAATGTAAATTTAAAAAGAAAAGTGTTATACTTAGTTCATTTTAATGCCGAAAACGCTATTTACATGAACTAAATAAGACGTGTTGAAAATTAGCCAATACGTAGAAATGCAAATGAAGTGTTTAATTCGAATGTAAGAAATGTATCTTTTTTATATACGATCCACTTAAAAACATATACATATTTCCATCTTCAGATAATTCTATATACAAGCTTCCTTTGGGAATTTTTATTATTACCTCGTTAGGAAATAATTCAGTATTTCTGTCCCGATTTTTTGAGAAGAGAAATCAACTTTTACTCGCGTAAGTATAATATATTTATCTACTTCCACCCAATACTTGACATAAGATAGGTTTGGATTCTTGACAAAAGTATGTCTATTCTCAATTACAAAATCCGCCCCAAACTCTGATATTTATTTATTATTATTTATCGTACTCATAATTTGACAGCACACATTCAAGTTTGCGAACATTACTGCCGAAACGCTTCCGACCACATGCACCCTCCGTGTAATTGGATTTTACTTTTATTCGGCACTATTTAACCATTATATAGTATCGTAAGACTCAATAATTTTACGCATTTTTTCATAATTACAGCAAGTAAAATTATTTTCGAGAAATAATTCATTTAATCTTAGGTTTGAAACGTTTATTTTGTTCATATAATTGCCATTCCTTCTCCTTATTTTCTTAGGCGCTCGAGTGCCTCTTGTAACTCAATCAATTATAACGAAGCATCTAAAAGTGGCTCTACTCCAGTTAGACCGCAACACATCTGATTAATCCTAACAACTATGTGTTGATAACATTTTTGTTTATATTTCCTTTACGTTTCACCTTACCAGCGTGTAATTGTGTATTAAAAGTGATAAATCATGTGAGGTATAACTAAAATTATTTTCAAAATGTAATTATTTTATTTATTAATACCATCACTAGCACTTACTTATATAACCAAAATCTGATGCACGAATGATGTTTTACTATGCATATGAAATGTGCTGTATCTGCATCTTTATTTAAATAGGAGGGCAACCCAATATTAAGCAATTAATGGAATTTAGATATTACACTTTTATATAATTTTTTCTGTTTCTTTTCACTCTACAATTAAAATGAGATTTATAAAGTATAATACAAACCCAAAACTAGGTTGGCTTACGACACATACCTACTCACTTGTTTATTATGTAATGTTCTAAAGGAACAAAATGAAAATGTTAATTTGCTTCACATGAGCTTTGAATTGTTTTTTTTTCTTTTTTCAAATATACCATTTCATCTATTAGTATTCATATCCTCTTTCCTTATTTGTTTTTTTTTCGCTAACATCACCAACATGGTTTTAAACAGCATAGATCAACTATGACTAATCTAAAGTTTTAGATAACCATGATCAAATTAATATTATCTACACTGACTTTCCGAAAGCATTCGACACAGATCACACGATTATATTCAATATATTAAACCATTTCGGTTTTAATGAGTCACTCGTTATACTCTTCAGATCATATTTAGACAACCTCCCTCAATTTTTTGTTATAATGATTTCACATGAGACTTATTTATCGCGTCCTCTGGAGTACCTCAAGGGTTTAACTTAGGTTCAAAATGCAGTTTTATATGATTACTCTGTTAATTCAGTCTTATTAACCTGTGTTATAGAATTAAGGGTCTAAGTGCCATATTAAGCGTTGGGGATCATATTGAACACATCTGCACTTCCGCGCCAAAAACACTGTACAATAGCAATACCGCCATTTCATTGTATATGTCGTTGGTTAGACCCAAAATTGAATATTTGGAACAAAGTTTCTAAAATATAATTATTAGAGTGGGTCGAAAAAAATAAATAATTTTTTTTCGAGTTGGAATACCTCGGAAAAGTTGGTAAATTGTGAGACCAAAAAGGGGTAAAAATATTAAAAATATCGGTTGTTATCTTCCGGTCGCGCATGTGCTCTAAAGTTTGAACAAAAGTTAAAAAAATCGCATTTTATCGGCAATTTTTATAATTTTTAAATTTACGATTTTTAATATGTAATAGTTGAAAACGTCATCTACCAGACACTAAGGAATTAATATTTAAATATTGGTATTGTATGTTAACATCTTCCGGTCGCACATGGGCTGCAAATATTGCCAAAATTCAAGAAAAACGTCATTTTGTAGTAGTTTTATTTAAAACGTAATTATTGATATCAAAATGTAATACCTATAATCTGCTTATACGCATTCAGATAGTAGCTAAACAAAAACAACAGAAGAAGTCAGAAATGATCTTCCCGCGCGGTGTCATGTGATACCCCCTCTCCACTGCCGGCAGACATCCCGGCAATTCTGCGCCACACTGCGCGTCAGTCTGCAGTTGTTCCTTGCGTGAGGTGGATGTTTTATGCATTTTTTCAGTTACTATTTTTGCATTTGTGTATCGTGATGTACAACATTTTTGTGTAACTTTGTGGACGATACTGTGTAATGAACAATGGCAATACCTAAGAAAATGGTCACCAGACAGGTATTTGACTGCCCAATTTTTGGCACACCGAAAGATTTACCTTTAAACAAGCTACCTACTGGGGAGGACGTAATCCAATGTTTGTCACAGAGATACAATTTGGCACTTAAAATCAATAATAAGAGTGTTTTTCACAAGTAGCTAACACAGTAGCTACAGTGGCCGGCGTGTAAGAAGACAAGCAGCCGGCGCATCGCGAAGAACTACGGCGGTTGCCGATTATAATAAAAATACTAAGCAGTGGCGTATCACATTTGTATGTTTAATTATATGTATATTGGAAGAATGCGTATCAAGATGAATAATTCCAATATTTTCATTGGTGACGCGTTATAAATATGGGTGAAGATAGTGACAGTGATTATCAGTTTAGTGATTTGAGTGACAGTGAAAATGAAACATTTTAGACAATATTATTTTAGTAATAGGTATCAATTATGTGTAATGTAATAACATATTGATTTTATTAATTTAATTATAGTATTACTTCCAGTATAGCTTTTAATTATAATAAATTGCGTATTTACATAAAATATGGTTCTTTGGTTTTAATATACCATTAAAATATACATTATATACCATGTGACGCCTCTGAGGTAAACGAACGCGGGAATTTGAACATCATAAAGTCGTCTTTCGCGCATAGGCGGGCTCGTCTTCTTACACGCCGGCCACTGTAACAAAGTAATTAGTTTGTATAAGAAGGCATCTATTCCAACAGTTAGTGATAAAAGAATAGTGCAACTTCTAAATGCACTACATGATAAATAGACCTCGGATTTCTAAGCAAATGCTTATTTGTGTGTATTAGGTATACTGCCTTGAAAATAAAAATAAAGTCGTTTCAGACAATTTGATGGAAAATGATCTAAAGTTATTTATGCTTATTCTGCTTATTTTGGTGTTTAAGTGCTTATTTATGTAAAACGTGCTTATTTGTGCTTATTTTCTGCTCGGGGCTTTTTACGTTTGAACTTATATTTAAAATTTAAGCTTGTCTATTTTAAAATCTCTTCAACAATGCGTTTTTGTAAAGTTTTTAAATAAACACGACAAATACAATAAGCTACCACTCTAGAGATTAACTATGTCGTAAGCCGACGGCTTACTTGTTAAGATTTTCAAGAATTGTGTATTTTAAGTAGGCACAGATGTTTGTTTACAACTCAAATATATTCAAAACCAAGAGTCAGCAGCGTAATCAAGTGTACAGCGCGTGATCGCCTCGTGCTTTGCAGGTGCCGAATGGTCAAGCAGCCCTAAAACTTGTGGTTTTCTATCCCTTCTACTTCAAAAACATTCTCAGTTTGAATTCTCATATACATTCGGTAGTGACTACATGCTGTTGCTGCTTCAATGCACTTTGTAACAGCAAATGAAATTAATTCTAATTAAATTCAACTGATTACTAGATAATTAAACTATAACTTTCGGTTATTAAAAACAAAATGGGAAAGGATAAGCTTCCAAAAGTGTGCTAATTAAACAGTGGTTAAAAGACTACCACTGCTTTTCATCTGATGATGACGTCATATTTTGTAATGTTTGCAACAAAGAAGTAAGTATCTAACGCAATTTTAATTTTAATTACATAATTTCGGTCATAAGTTTTGTTCGAATAATAAACAAATAAATTTAATATTAAATAATAATGCATTTTTGTGTTTTCAAGGTATCAAGCAACAAAAAATATCAAATTCAACAACACGTTAAAACATCTTTGCATCAGGCCAGTGTTGCTCGAAACCAATCATTAAAACCAACATTTTTAACCAATTCAACTGAGAAAAGAAATGGTTTTTCTGAACATTTGTGTCGTGCTTTAATCGCTGCAAATATCCCGTGGAAAGTTGTTGAAAATCCAATTTTAAAACATTTTTGGAAAAATATTGTGATCGCAGTATTCCTACGAAATCAGCATTAAGAAAAAACTATCTGGACGTTTGCTATAATTCTGCCATACAGCAAATACGAGAAGACGTATCAGGACATCCAATTTGGTTTTCAGTTGACGAAACTACTGATGCCGTTGGAAATTACGTTGCCAATTTTATAGTAGGCAAATTAAGCAAATTCTATTCAACAAGATCATATTTGGTATGTTCTAAAGTCTTCTTCCGGAGTGTATAAGTTATCTTGTTCATGTGGAAAAGTATACATCGGGACCACAAAACGTAGCTTTGATACAAGACGCAAAGAACATATGAGATTTTGTAGATTGGGTCAACCAGAGAGGTCTGCTGTGGCTGACCATGCCCTGAATAATCTATATCATGACATTCAATTTGACAATATGAAAATATTGTCAAGACAAACCCATTATTATGTTCGTTTGCAACGTGAAGCTATTGAAATATATAAACACCCGAATAATTTTAATAGACAAGAAGAAAATCTCCGTTTAAATAGGTTTTGGCATTTTATAATTAAAAAAGAGCATAATGATACGCCTTGATTTTAATTTGTTTTCAACTTTTGGTATGTCTAGGTTTTTTGCTGTGTTTTTCCTAGACCTTGAAGCAAATGCTTTACCAATTATATGTTAAATTTCCACAGCACTATAATTTAACATAAGTAGTTGAAATTAAATTGAAATTAAAAATTACAAAGAACGTTCTGTATTGTGCTTTTCATTGTTAATAACACTTCCAATTATTGATAAAGATATCTCTTTGTTATATTTAACTGGGTTATTTTATTTGATGTAATGTTTGGATTTGTGAATGCTTCTATCATTTTGAAATTGAAGTTTTTCACAACTTTACACTTACATCATAACTCGATTAAATTTTGTTAAATGTGTTTTTTGGCTGGCAAATTTCATTGTTAGCTTTCGCCGTAGAGAGTGT
Organism: Vesta saturnalis; assembly: GCA_036346205.1. Taxonomy (NCBI): domain Eukaryota; kingdom Metazoa; phylum Arthropoda; class Insecta; order Coleoptera; family Lampyridae; genus Vesta; species Vesta saturnalis. Next base: position 8,652,875 of record JARFJB010002396.1, read on the forward strand.
TCTGGTTTGTCATCTTTGAGGCAGTTTAACAATATTTAATTTTAATGACCATGTTATTCTTTACCACAATTTTATAGTTGGCTTATACGTTTCTCAAACTGTTATATTAATAGCAGGCTTATGTTTATGTTTGAATTTTTCAAATTTGACAAAATTGTTTACTACATCTTTAACAATTTTTAACAAACATTACTACTGACGAAGATAACTGTAAGTGTTATCGAAACGTTTAGATTGTATAATTTAAAGTACACCATTAAAAAATCCCAAAAAAGATAAGTATTTTACTTTACTGTTGTTTTTATTTTTTAAAAACCCATTACTGCCTTTCACTCTGGAAATGAATAATGCAATTTTTTATTGGTGCATAAGGAATGCTTATTGTTGCATATAAACGTTTATTTGTGCTTATAAATGCTTTTTTAATGCTTATTTTAACAATTTTTAAATGAATATTGAATGATTATTTCGGGAATTTGTGCTTAGAAATCCGAGGTCTAATGATAAATATTATGGATTGCGAAAATCACTTACACGTGATAAAAATAAAGAATCTTTCTTAAGAAAACTTGACGAGTTCAAGGCAAATGTTTTACTATTTGATGTAGCAGCTTGCAAATGTCCTATTGTTCTTAGTTGCAAGTGCAATAAGACTGACTTATGTCAGTGCAACTGTACTATCACTTGTATTTGTGAGAAATCAAATAAGATACCTTCTATTGAGCTGAAATTTATTTGCTCGCTAAGTACAGATTGGCAAAGTTAGGTGGACTTGATTGAAACAAAGAAACGCATAAAATCGTTAGAAAGAAAGTCTCGTGTCAGAACTAAAACCAAAACTCCGAAGTTAAAGTTCAAATTGAACAACAGGATAGTGATGATAATGTATCAGTGCTCACCAACTAAAATGGCAATTGCAGTGACAGCGACCAAGAATTTTACCTGAACTTCCAAAAAAGAAATCCTCTGGTTGGTAAATTAACCTTAAGTCTACTGCATTGGTTAGCGATCGTTATGGTGTTTCCGATCGTGCTACATCTGCAATAGCCTCTAGTGTTTTACACGACGTTGGTATAGTCACTAGTTGTGACAATTCACAAGTAGCAGATAAGTGCAAAATAAGGCGAGAAAAACATAATATTAGGGCTGATTTGTCTAGTTCTATAACAGAAAACAAGCTACAAGGATTATATTTTGATGGTAGCAAAGACGACACGATTGTGGTCGAAATGGCACATTCAAAACGATTTCGAAGAGTTATAAAGGAGGAACATTACTCGCTTATTCAAGAACCAGGTAATACATTTCTTGGACATGTGACCCCTAATTCGCGAAGTTCAGACGATATTGCGACCTCTATTATATCTTATTTGTCCTGCAATGATATTTCTTTGGAAGAATTGGTCGTAATTGGCTGTGATGGCACTGCTGTTAACACTGAATTGAGAAACGGCATAATTCGCCGTATTGAATTGCACTTAGGCAAACCTCTACAATGGGCGGTTTGTCTACTTCATTTTAACGAACTGCCGTTCCGCCATTTATTTCAGTACTTGGATGGGAAGTCAACCGGCCCGAATTGGCGAGAAACTGATCAAATGTGAAACACTTCCATAGTACAGTTCAAAAGCATTGATTGCCAAATCACTGAGATTGACAGAAAAGTACTCAGTAAGGATCAGAAGTATTTGCTGGACATATCAATAGCAATTAAATCAGGCAAATGTCAAGAAGATTTAGCAATTGGAATCTAGGACTTTGTCTCACTCCAGGTGGCTAACATCAACCGTACACTAAGACTTACATATTAGAAGAAAATCTATCTGTGGAGTTCAGGAAATAGTTATGTTCATTTTGAAGTCATATATCCAACGTGGTTTAGCATTAAAAAACAACATTTCTCTGACCCTAAGCTTTGTACCAATCTATTACAACCTCAAGGTACCTTGAAGATGAACTAAAAGCTATAGTGGACCCTGTTATCGAGAGAAATTTTTGTCATCGAACATGTCATGATAACAATGACGCAAGACCAGAAACATGTAAACTTCGCCGTATTATAAAGGTAAGAGAAAAGGACCAAAGAGGAAAAAATTCGTACATACGTGGTACCAAAGATAAACTTTTCCGCAACAGACTACATGGAATTAATTGACTGGGGAAATTGCGAATTATCTGCCCCACCTCTTTTAAGAGATGTTACTGATGATGAAATAAAAACCTACATCAAAACAGAAGAAGTTCTGAAGTGGGATATCTTATCACAGAAGCTGCCAGTGAAGATGAAAACAGCGATCTCCAAAAATGTTCCCCAGGTGGATCGAACCAGCAAAGTTGGTCTTGCCCTCGGGGCAGTAGCTCATTAAATGGAATCAAGACGGAAATAAGCACAATATTAACGTTAACATCTGCACATACATAGTGAACAACTGTGTTCTCAAGATATATTAATTCAATTGTTGGAGGAAATAAAATTCATAAAGTGGGATGGTGCGAAGTGCACATAAGAGTTGAAGAACATATTAAAACACAAACCGGGCACCTATTTTATTTCAAAGGTAAAGAAGATAGTTCAGATAACGGAACTGGAATGCTGATAAACAACAAATTGGGAAAACAACTTAAACAGATTGAGGCAATATTCTCTAGAGTAATATACGCTGTGTTCACTTTAAACAAAAGGTATGCACTCAAAGTCTTCCAAGGGTACGCCTCCACATCAACATGCACTGATGAATAGGTGGACCAGTTTTATGAAGGTATAGAAACCGCACTAGCAAGAGACAAATCACACTTGTAGTAGGCAATTTTAACGCTATAGTAGGGAAATGTAGAGACAAACGAAAATATTATAGGCACATATGGAGTGGTAATACGAAACGACAGAGATCAAACTCTTATTCACTCGAAGCACAACGCAGATTAAAAATATTAAACACATTCTTCTACAAAAAGGAGCATAGGAAGTGGACTTGGAAAAGTCCAGACGGCCTCACCAAAAGTGAATACAATTTTATACTAACAGAAAAGGACCACACAGTGAAGGACGTGACAGTACTGAACCATGTCGGAATGAGTGATCACCGCTTAGTGAGGGCTAAGGTCAAAATAAATATAAAACAAGAAAATAATAAACTTATAATTGAGAAAAAGCAACAAAGAACAAATGGTGAGGTTATAGATGAATTTAGAGAAAACTTCAAAAGAACATTCGAAAAATAACTGGGAAAATACTGCAGTACAAGAAAACAAAACTATCGAAGGACGATACTCACACACTATAAACAGCATACACAAGGCTACCAAAGGAATCCTAAAAATAAACTAAAATAAGATACCAGGGACCCTATAACGACAAGAAATCAGAAAGACGTAAATTAACATAAGAAGAGCTAAAGGACCTGAATAAAGAAATAAAATACAAAATCAGGCAAGACATAGCTGCGATAAGCAATCAGATAACAGAAGAGATTTTAAAAGAAAACAAAGGCGAAAGGTGTTCAGAAAGTAACTGGTAACAGAAAAACGACAAATAATAAAACTAATCGATGATCAAGCGAATACATACAAATCGAGAAACGAGATACTACGGTACGTAAAAGTTTTATCAAAATCTTTATTCATCCGTTTCTGAAGAACCCCCAACAAGCCCAACAGACCAAAAGTACCACTTACAGAGCATTACACAGAAGATATTCCAGATACAACAAAGGACGAAGTGGGACGAGCTATGACCCAAACCGCAAAACGAAAGGCTGCAGGGACCGACGACATTATTATCGAAATGATTAAATCATGCGGACCGATACTACTAAAACATTTAGTTTTATTGTTTAACAAATGCCTGCAGTCAGAAACAGTAGCTAAGAGTGGAAAACCGTCAAAGTCGTCTTCATCTACAAGAAGCAAATTTGTAAACTATTCGTCCGAATTATAACAAACAGAATTGAGACTATAAAAATTCCAAAAACCGGATCAAGCAAGATCCAGTCGAGGGTACAGTGTCATAGACCATATCCACACTGTCAGACAGATATTGGGAAAGTCCATAAATAAAATCTACCTTTGTGGATTTCGAGAAGGCCTTCGATACCGTCGAGACCAGGGCCTTAAAGAATTATGTCCAAAGATGCAGAATTGTCTACAGATATGTCCGAGAAAACCACCATCATCGTGAAACTATTCGGCGACACGAATCCAATTAGAATGTAACGGGGTGTAAGACAAGGCGACCCTCTCTCCACAAAACTGTTCACCAACCCGTTAGAAGGTGTGTTCAAAAGATGCAGTGGATAGAGAGGGGGATAAACGTGAATGGCGATCATCTGACAAACCTATTACCTATTGTGCTATTCTCTAATAGCATGGAGCAAGAACTAGAAACAATGATTTATGAATTAAAAACTGCAGTACAAAAATTACGATTAAGCCTAAACATCGCCAAAACAAAATTAATGACAAATCTAGAAGATGGTTGACTCGATTTAATCTTAAATGTTTAATACGTAAAATGGCTATTTTATGTATATATATATATATATATATATATATATATATATATATATATATATATATATATATATATATATATATACATAAAATAGCATTAGTATTAAAAACTATTTAAGATTAAATCGAGGTACTGTAAGATTGACTTTGTTGAAATACAGCAGATAACTAGATTAAATTTCCGAAATGAAGCATTTAAAAAAACAAATTTGCAAATAACTATTTCAAGTTACCCTGTAACATAGTATGGCAAGGCTGTACATGAGCTTAGCTTTGAAATTCGTCATGTCGTCTGATTTAATTATAGATATTCGTGCTATCCATTAGTAGGTATCAATGTAATGCAATTTCCAGTTAATGTAATAGTTCATAAAGATGAGCAGTAGTTTACAAGTTTAGCGAATTGTCTTTAGAGCTATCGGAGTAGAAATTTCTTAATAATAATTATATTTTTTGGACGCCCAGCGTAAGAATATGTTGATTGTTGTCTAACTTATTCCGAGAGTGGAATAGGAACCTCTGTAATTTCTTACATAAGGCACGAGCAAGCATTTGAACAAAATCTTACCTTAACGAAGTGTACAATAAGACCAATTCACAAAATAGAATTTCGAGAGAAATGGTTATGTTCGTAACCAAAAATGTATGAGGATTATTTATAGATATCGGAAGATGTACGTATTTTCCTTAAAGTTAGTAATTATCATAAGATAACTGTGGTGTTGATGGCTAAAATAGAGGAAGTTTTATAATAGAAAAAAAAATAAGCGAGGAAAGAAATAAGTAATACTAATTAATCATTTCTGAGGAATAAATATAAATCCGACCCTATTCGATGGATTAATTACACCCAGAAAATATTTGATATTCCTACAGGTTTTAAAATCTAGTCTGCATCCACTTGCAAAAGAAAAAGGAAAAAGAAAAACATTCTTTTATAATATTCGTAACTAGAAACTTGTCATTGTTATCAATCGTAATCCAGTAGTTCTCAATCGTGAAAACTGCATCTTAAGTGCGCGTGACCATCAACCATTTTAAATATAAAATGGTTTATTAGGAAAATAGCATATTTAAGGTAATGTTAAATGAGAAAATAGTAGAAACAGCAATAATCAAATGATTTTAATAGCTTTCTGCTTAAATAATGTACATTAATGGATGTTACAAACCTCTTGAACCGATATGCCGGCATCGGCATTCCGATCAGGAGTTGAAATGCTGCACAGTAAATAAAATAAATACAATTAATTATATTTAAGTTAAATACGAAATTTTGTTACATGCACAAATAGACAGTTGTGCAAAAAAAGAACAAAACAACCAAATAAGGAATTAGCCGGAAGCTGAGTCTGTCGGTTAGGCACTTGGATGCGTGTGTGTGTGAGTGATAAAGGGCGCGCGTAAGAGATACCCTACGGTTAAAATCAAAGATGACGGACACAGTACAGGAAAAGAATAGGTTCGGATAGGAATTAAATCCTACGCCGCAATAATAAACAAAACAACCATTGGTAGTTCAACACAACAATTGTTTTAATTCTCGCAAAAAATGTATACCCCAGCCCTTTGTCGAGCCATACAAAAATATAAATAACGCGGTCTTTATACAGACCCACTAATATAGTTAGATAATGGTATTAGATATAATTATAGAGTGAGGATTTTATGCAAAATGCATATCGCTTATTTTTTATAGTTGAAGAATATCGTTTTGTTTTTAGACGAATTGCACTAAATGCAATCATTTGACATTAATTAATTTTTGCATATTTTGCATATTTCGCCAAATACTGTATATATTGCAATTTTATGCATATTTTGCATTTTTATTCATAATTAACATATATTTCGCATTTTTTCTATATCTTCCAAATTCGCTTTAAAATGCATTATTCAAACTTATTTTAAATTTTGTTATTGTGTCTAACTAAGAAATGTATTTTTATATGAATAAGACAGGTTTAAAGAAAGATTATTACCAGCAGTTAAGTGCAACGTTAATACTTCCGGATTATGAAGTTTCAATGCCACTATTTCGTAGTATTTGAAAATTCCAATGGTACCTAAGTAGATAGTTAAAGCATTGATTGAGGGAATTCCCGCAATCAAGGGTTAAAGTTATTTGGACTTTTTCAAGGTAAGTGTTTAGTTAGTTAATCCATTCTTGAAAATAATTTGAGAGTAACGGACAAAATGCAAAATTTTAAACATTCTTTGGGCGAAGACGTAACTGAATGGTACGGCTTTGTTAAGTGAACTTCAAGATGCCGAAAGTTAAAAATAGTTTAGTTCAAGTATGAATAAAAATATATCCGAGCTACGTCTGGATGATGAAAAAATGTTTTGCATAGCCTGTGGAAAAATAGTAAGTACCATTACATATTTTTAATTGATTTAGGAAATTAAACCCTTATTAATTGATGTAGGTTATTGAATTCACCGTTTTATCAGTTTTAAACGCAATTAGATACTTATTTTTAAAATTAATTTTTCCTTAGATCACGTGCGAAAGGAAATCTCAAGTTACACAGCACATTGAAACCTCTCTTCATAAAAGAAAATTAGAAACATTTAAGAAAACAAAAGTTTGTCAGACACCTTTGCGCCAGTCGTTGTTTCAAGAAACGGCCAAAAGAAATGCACAAGAGGAATTAATTTCGAATTGTATAGTGCACTTGTTAAAGCCAATATTCCATTAAAGAAATTGCAAAATCCTAGTTTTAGGTCATTTTAGAAAAATTAGTAAAAAGCAAGTGCCAGATGAAAGCACCCTTCGAAAAAGGTATATTAATGATTTATATCTTGAAACTATGGGGCATATAAAGAAAATTACAAAAATAAATATCTTTATTTTATAGTAGATGAAACTACAGATTGTTGCGGGCGATATGTTGCAAATTTAATGATTGGTTATTTAAGTGAGGCGCAGTCTAGTATATCATATTTAATCGCTTCCAAAGTTCTTGAGAAAATCAATCATGCAACAATAGTTCGCTTTATAAACGAAGCTTTCATGCAATTTTTATTCCTGATATTGTTGCAACAGATAAAATAGTTTTAATGCTGTCTGATGCAGCACCGTATATGGTAAAAGCTGGACAGCAATTAAAATTATTTTATGAAAATTTAATACATGTAACATGTCTCGCACATTATTAATAGAGTAGCAGAAACAATTCGTAATCAATTTCCATTAGTAAATAGTTTAATAAGTAGTATAAAGAAAGTGTCTTTAAAAGCTCCGTTACGAATTCAATTGTACAAAGAAAAGTTACCTAATATTCCTCTACCACCAGAGCCTGTGATTACGCGTTGGGGTACTTGGTTAAATGCAGCTCTTTTTTATGCAGATCATTTGGAAAAAATAAAGGAGTTAGTTTTAGAAATTTCTGATAATTCAAGTACTTACGTTCAAAAAGCTCAATCCATTTTAAAGAAAACACAATTGCGCAATGAGCTGGCATTTATAAAAGCAAATTACTATTTTGTAAGTTCAACCATTGCTAAATTAGAAACGGAAGCATTGTCATCATATGAATCTATGCAAATAATTAATAAATTTCAACAGCAGATTTCTGCTGTTTCAGGAAATATTGGTAAAACTATTTCTAATAAATTAAATGAAATTTTACAAAAAAACAGTGGATATCAGTTGTTACTAAAAGTTAATAATAAAGTTCTGAAACTTGAGGAAAATTCCGATGATCTTGTTATAAATTTAGATTTGGCCATATTAGCCACATTAAAATATGCACCCATAACTTCTGTGGATGTAGAAAGAAGTTTTTCTTTGTACAAAAACATACTATCGGACAGACGCCAAAATTTTCTGCCCGAAAACTTGGAAAAATATTTAGTTATAAATTTTTTTGCAAATAGTAATGAGAGGTGTAATCTTTAAGATTTAAAATTTAAAATAAAAATTAGGTTTTTATAAATCTATAGCGTATAAGTAAATATGTAATTTTAAATAACACATAATTTTAAAATAATGTTAAAATAATAATTGCTTTGTAAGTAGTAATGACAGGGTGCAGTTTTTATAAATGTATAGTGTATAAGTAAATATGTAGTTTTAAATAACACATAATTTTGAATGTTAAAATAATAAGTTTGTATGCAATTTATCTTTTCCTATTAAAAATTACAAGCATATATGCTTTTTAGTATATTAATGTTATAATTTGGAATTAACACAGGTAAATAGAAGATTCAATATTTATGCATATTTTGAATTAATAATGCATTTTTGATGCATATTTTAGGTTTTAAGTGCATATATATGCACATATTTCGGCATTTTATAGTGCATAAAATCCGCTCTCTAGACTTATAAATAATAATAGGTACTATCACAATCGATATCGTAAATTGGATAGCTATAATGTTTTTCAACCAATCGCGCGATTTCTTTTCGAAAATAAATAAATAACTCAACGTCTTAATGGTAACGTACTTACCTTTTTGTAAAGTGCTAATTCCTAAAAAAACTTTAATGTATTAGGAACAAAACAACTTTTAAGCACTGTTCCACATCCAGTGATGACCCTATAAAGAAACAGCATAACACATAATCTAAATCAAATACAACATAAACCGTGGTTCTAGGAAGATGTCCTCTTAAAACTGATGGATCTGTTTTAATTCAACCGAAAAGTAATCTAACTTGATCAAAATAGCTAAAATATACCAACCAGATGTCCACCATTGCGTTCTGAAGCCCACAAGAAAATTAAAGTTTGATTAACAAAAAAAATAAAGTATAGAGTTTCCCCACTCGGAAGTGGACAGCCGGCCAAACACTCTTACAATAAATAGTCATGTTTACAGTTAACGAATTTTTTGATGCGTGATTCCTTTCTGCAGACATATACGATTTCGATATTTCGACTACTTTTGATATCTCGTTTTTTAAATTAATATGTTCTTGCAGCAAGCAATAAAATTCGGTTAGAGCAACAAATCCGTTTGCACCAATTTTTGTAATTAAACGGACCAATGCTTGGGTAGGCTTAAAATTTATATAGTTTATCTATGATTTTATATGTATGCTAATTACAATTTTCTTTTTCTATTCTTCCATGTCCCTACTCCAGATTGTGCTGGATTAAAGTCTCCCGGTAGCTTTCGTTCTATGGGATTGTAAGAAGCCGACACAAACAAAAATGTATGGCTAAATTTTTATCGATCTATCTGACAGAAAATTCCAACAAATAGTTCAGAAACTGTCACCAATTACAGAAATAAGGACAAATAAACTAAATATCCAGGTATGGGATTGTATCGGCACGATATTTAGCAGATTTTGACAAGAATACAAATTTTGTCAATTTCATTTGAAAACCGGCCAAACCCATTGTCTGGAACCGCAAAAATATATTGTGGCTTTACGATGTTGGTCATTTAAGGCAAAAAAAGCGGCAAAATTATTCATTTACCAAATTAGTTGGGAACTGGGGCAATTGGATTGCCTTAATGGGTAATATTAAAATTTTAGCCCTTATTTATGTACCAATTTCGCCGGAGAAAGGATAAAATGTATTGAGAAAACAATAACTAAATATTATGGTTTTATAAAAATCATCATAGGAGCAGGCAAGATTTGGCTGGATTACAATATGAACTCATTAAACATTAATTGCATATGTACTGTAGAGTAGATAAGCGTTGCTTACTTGGAAAAGCTTCCCTTGCAGTTTCTTGTATGACGGCGCAAACATAACGAAATCTTTCTTGGTCATTTAAATGAAGGGGCATACCGTTCCTACCGCGTTTTATAATTTGAATGTAATGAGAGTATGATTGGTTGTCATTCTAAAACCAAATAGGGCGTAATTGAAGAATTTTGAACGTATGTCCTCACTCTTGGAATGATTCCGTAAGGGCCAAGGCTCGTTTACGCTTCGTCGCATACACGAAGGTTCGTGTGTGGAGGTAGTGAAATATTTACGCTTATTTGGAGGTTAAGTGAGCTATCGTGGAGTTTATCCCGTTACCCTTAATTGGGGGATTATTTTGTGTCTTCTCGCCTGCTGGACTATTTATCGCATCGGTGCCGAATAGCGACATATTCTCTTCCATGGAATTTGAGTTCAGTGTCGAATGGTGCTAGCTCTAACTCCTTTGGAGTTCCTTCGCACTTGGTGTGCGGATCAAAAGTAAATAGTTCTAGTGTTAGTTTATGGCTTGGTGTAAATGGCAAGCGCATAACAAACAATTATCGCTGTAAATAAAGAAAGATTTTAGTTTAAGTGTAACCATAATATTCGTCAAGAACTTTGTAAATATCATTAATAAGAAGACGCCGTTTTAACAAATATACCTAATTTTAATTATAAGTTTGATTGAGTAAAAATTAATCAAGTAACGCTTTGTAAATAGCTGTGCATTTACTTTGAATCAAATGAAGAATTAGTTAAGGTAGTTTTCATTGAAGTAACTGTTATAAATTAAGTTCGAGTAAATATGAATAAGATTTGTCGTTTGTGAAATTTCACATGAAAAGCATACCGTAATAGCCAACTGTCGAATTATTCAGTACCTGTTGGACCTTTTGTCTGACCGATTATCGTAGTTCAGAGGAGGAAGGACACCTTTTTGTTGTTGGTGTTATGTAAGGTAACGTTTATTTTTTTATGTTTGGTGACAATAATAAAGTGTGTTCTTTCTTATTTTTTTGTGTTTATATGGGTGGATGCAAACGCTTGATTGTGTAAGCTTCAGGCAATTTTGGAAACAGGCGTATTCATCCTCACGATTTATTGTTTCTATTCTGATTTTTTTGTTGTGCAAATTCTTTGTATCGAAAGTATATATTACCCATATTTTGTATTATTTCTGTTGTATTTAATGAAAGGTATTTGTTTATAATACATGGTAAATGATCTTAAAAGGCCTTGCAACAGCCGAGTGAAATTGTATTAGTTTTATTCTAGAGTTCCTGTTTTGGAATAGCGAAATTTAATGTTTTTTTAGGTAACTGTATTAAAATTTAGGATGTAAATGTCATAATATACGACCATTGTTACTGTTTATAACTGTTTTATTGATAGTTATTAATCTATTGTGATTCGTCCTCTGTGCTATAATTTTCACGTAAAGTAATAAGCTAAACGAATAAAAACCTTTTGATTCACATTTAAGATTGCTAGTAATTGACTTCATTTGATGAAAGTTATTTAAGTTTTTTTTAAGTAATTAATTAAATGTACATTTTGGAGAAATGAGATTCATTATGGTGTAACGAATCTTTTACGTTATTCGTTCATTTAGTTGTAAAATATAAGAAAAAAGGGTTTTTGATAATTAATGAATTATAAGTTGTGGTAGGCAACTTAATTTGCATTTTGGTGTAACTTAAGTGCATATTTTTTTAGGGGTTTATATTCCTATATCTTTAAATTAATTTTTTGCGCACATTTTTTTGCGCACCGCTATATCATCTGACATCATAAGCGTCCTTCTTAGCATTTTCTTAATGTATTCTGTGTATACAGGAAGCCATTTTTGTGAAAAGTGCAATTGACTTAATGGTAAGCTACAATTAATTAGTATTATATTAAAATTTAAAACATTTTTACTTCTACTTTTGGCATTTTTGATGCTTATGATTGCAATTTTGCATTTAATTTAGACCCAAATTTATACCTTTTTTATTTGAACTTTCGAGAGAATGCAATATTCAAATTTCATTCAAGATAAATTTATAAGAAGTAAAATTCAACTTTGGTATGGTTTACAACGTGCAGCATTGTTATTACGAGATATTACGCAATATTGGTGCAAAGATTACCTTCTGTTTGCATCCGTATTTGTTTAGATACCAGATGTTATTAAAAAGTTGTGTACAAAAAAGTTTCGAACAGGTATTTATATTCTACTAATTTAGTAATTTAAGGCTATTACAACTAGTTTTAAGATATATTTTATATAATTCTAAATTTAAATATTTAATAAATATAGTTTGTATATCGTTTATTTTGACATTTTGGTGAATTTTTTTATCATATCCTCGGTTTAGTTATTCCGAGCTTAGTAAAAAAAAATAACTTGGCGTCCGAGATAATTTTTATTATTGTTACATTGCAGTTACTATATTTATGTTAAGTGGAAATAACCAAGCAGAAATTTGTGGTAATTAGGCAAATAAAAAAGATTGAATCGGCCTACATTAATCTACCGACTGAGACAACGGATTATCTTTTATTGAGTGTTTTGGATCTCTGTTTAGTTTAACGATTTGTTTTGAGAACATTTACACCTATTTATTATTAAATTATTTAAACCTTATAAATACGTGGCGCTTTTAAAACACTTATTATACCTGGTGCTTTTAAACTACATTATACCTGGCACCATTATCACATATTACAATGGTTTCACGTAATGCATTTAGATAACGTATTATTAATTTGCTGGACCAACAACTGATTGGTGCATACGAGGGTATTTCGAACAGTTGCGGGAAATCTTTGAAGTATTTTTATGGGTATCGACTTATTGATTGGAGACGTTCTAGTGCCTGATTTTCCGAACAGGTAAGCGAATATAATTGTTTATTATGGCAGATATGTTACCTATTTTGGAATTTAAGTTCTACATGCCGATATCGACATTTGATAAATTTTAGAATTTGATAGATATTTGATCGCGTTTGTTTAGGTTGTGGTGACGTATATTTTTCGTTTTAATTGAATAATTAAATTGTCGTATTTACAGTTATTCTTGGATTAGTTGAGCTAATAATTTTTGACGTAGATTTATCGAAATACTAGTTTTAGGTTTCATTTCGCATTTTGCGGATTTTACATTTAAAGCTTAAGCTTTTCTTGAAGTTTAGGTGAACCCGGCGTTAATAGTTTTGGAGTAGACTTTGTAGAAGTAGTAGATTTTTGAGTGAACGTTTTGATTTCCTGTTAGACCAGTATAACATTAGCTCATGACGTTGTCCCGCCATAAATGGTTTTAACAGTGGCGCTTTTTGACGATTTTTACCCGATTTTGACGATTTTATTTTTCATATTTCATAAATTTGTTTTAACATCTCAAGCAATTCTTAAAGGAGAACGATAACTGTAATTGTTCCAACGTTTCAATGTGTATAAAATATAAACAAAAAGTACACTATGTAAAACCCCAAAAGACTGCAATTACATATAATGACCGTGAAAGCTCACATTTTCATAGTTAGCTTTTGGTTTCTTTATTCCGCGCTTCTAAACACAATGTCACGGGTACAAATGGCAGCCATCAACCAAAGAGCGCTAATTCGTTTGCGTCAGAAATATTGTGTAAAATGATCCTGGACTGGTCCTGTACATCAAGAAAGTCTTCAAAATAATCGCGTGCAATAATAAGTTCAAATAATCTTGCAATGAAGTGAATCGTCCCCGATTTGAAGTGGTTATCAAACTTAATTTACGAAATATTACTTTCCTTGACGTTAAATTTATCAAAAAAGACTATATACGGGGTGGTCCGTAAGTAATGGTCTAAAGTGAAACGTAAGGTTCTCTGCCCCAAAATATATCGATCTGACGCAACTTGCTTTAATAAACATTGATAATAAAAAAGACAAAGGGTGCCAAAGCTCAAATAAAATGTTGATTTTTAGCTTATTAATACGTTTTTATTAATCACAGTGGCGTAGAATGCAACTCATTTCTACACCAATGGAGTAAATTGGATTTTTTTATTAAAATACGAAACCTTGATGTTTTTCATTTGCTTGATTGGCGTAGAAATTAGTGATTAAAATGTTGTTCTACCTCAGACTACGACCAAAGTTCTATATTGTCAGGGTATTTTGAACACCCTGTATACGTATTTTGTAATTTTGTTTGTAGTTCTATGTACTTAGTTAGATTCCGTATATATATATATATATATATATATATATATATATATATATATATATATATATACATATATTTTTGTTGTTGTTGTCAAGTTTAGTTTTATAGATAAATTTGTGTTACGCGTGTAGCGACCTTTAGGAAAGGTGTATGGTGAGCTTTAGATTGTTTTGTTTGTGAATTATTATTCCGTAATTTATGTTGTTTTTCCTCATTATTTCCCGTTTATAGAAGTTTGAGTAACGTTTATTTGTATATAGTTGTATATGAGTGTAAATAGGGTTTATTTCGTTTGATTTCCGTAAAATATAATAGAAAGTTTTGTAAAATTTATAGAAAGAACGTAGATTTATATGTGTATGATGTCATATTGGCGACATAAAGACGAGTAGTTATAGTTGTTCAGTTTATTATTGAGTATGTTGGTTTTGAATCATAGAGATTGAATGTGGGCCTTATTGTTTGTACTTAAATAAAAATATAGAGATATTTTGCACGTTAAGTCTGCTGACGTTAAACTTTTGAAAGTTCTCGAGTCCTTACGGATGAAAACGAAGTTTCTGTATAGGGGTACTAAATCTTCCCCTTCCGTTTTTTTAATTGGTGGAATTAAATTAGATAAGATTTTTTGTGAGTAGTGGGATTCAAAATTCCAAGATCGATTTTTGGTAATAATTTGCATGAGTCTGAAACTGACTGCGCTCTCGAGTAGTATTACGGTGACGTTTATTGTTACGCTTTAAGGGTGGTTTAGAACGTTGATATTTTGGACCTTGTGGTGTTTAACGAACGTACTTTTGTGTGTAAGGGTAGTTTAGCTACTCCTGAAGAAGACCTGTAAAGGATTTTATTAAAACTGTTCATCACCAAAGATTATACCTAGTGCCGATTTCGATTTACGTAAAGTTACCTAGAGGACATCGTCGTGTTTTATTAGTGCTTCAGTGACCTCTTTGGTTTATCGCTTTTGCGGATTTTAACATCAACGTTATTGTTGTGCCTCTTAATTACCGTACAAAGCGTGTTTAAGATAAAGAAACTTTCGCAATATATTAAAATTATAGTTATTTAAAACAAATTATTAACATTTTGGATTATTAGTGGAAATAAAACCAGTTAAAAGATATAAGTTAACAAGAAAGTTGAACGCTCAAATTAGTATTTTAAAAGAAGTTTTTGATTTATGCAGTAACATTTTAACGAGTTTAAATCAAGAAATCGTTTGTGTATCAAAGAACAATAGTCAACATTTTATTCATCATTTTGCCAGAGCAGAGAGATTTCATTTCCGTTATAGCAGTAACCGATCATCATTTTCTATTGTAACACAGAAGAGGTGTAATTCTAGACTTTAAGGTAACATAATATTGTTTTTTATTGAATATTTCAAGATTTTTGTGTGTTTCGAACTATTTTTTTTTTTGTTAGCGAAGGTTTGAAAGAGGTGTCGTATTTTTTTTTTGGGTAAATTAAGTTGTCGTTTTACCTTTATACAGTGTAATTAATTATAGTTCTGTCGCTCCGCTTTCACCCTTTGTTATTTATTTTAGTATTAAAGGGCAATATATATATATATATATATATATATATATATATATATATATATATATATAGATTAAACCATAGAACGGCGTTAAGCAGCATTCTGACCAGACATCCTGTCGCCCATTAAGCTTTTGCTTTTTTTCTTTGTTTATACGCATTATCGTATGTTTACGTTTATATTATTTTTATATTATTTTATTATAGCTTTGTTAGGTTTTATAAATGTGTTTTAATTCTGTGGAAACCCTTTTGTGTTGCATAAAAGTTCTTTTTTAAAAATTGCAAGTTACCGGTAATTTAGTTTTTAACGTAACGAAGTTAGTTTTTTTTGTTTTATTGAGTAACAGCGTTATTAATATTTAGTATTTTATTTGATTTTTTAGTTGAGTATTAATTCATTTAGAGTGCATTCTATAGATTTTTTTTTGTTTTGTTTTGATTATTATTTAATGCCTTATTATTTACACTGAGGTGTATTAACGTAACTTTATTGAGTGTTTATCACGCTTTTATTTGACAAGCGTGTAGTGCGATTTTGAAGTCCGATTTCAGGTAGTTTGCTGAGTTGCTGTCCAGCACACCTGGGATTGATTGCGGATAGGTAAGCGTATGTTTTTTGTATGTTTAGACACGCTATGTACTCGTAATTTTGGCACGACGACCCTTATTTTGACTATCAAACATTCTGGCGCCCTTAACCGACCCGATTTTGTTTTCATCCCCTATTTTGACTTACGTACGATTTACTATTCTGTTTGTGCAAAATTTTTCAACATCTGACCTACACCCATACGCTGGCTAGTCGGGGCAAAAAGGCCAAGTTTACCTGTAATCCCGTTCTACCACCCGTTTATACCGTTACAATATATCTCTGTTTATTATACCAAGAATGAGAAAAATACCTTTTTTCGTTTTGGAGCTATTTCATAAATCAACATTCTTTTTGGAACTTTGACACCCTGTGTCTTTTTTATTATCAATATTCTATTAAAGCAAGTCGCCATAGATCGGTATATTTTGAGGCCTAGAATCTTATATTTCACTTTGGACCATTACTTACCCCGGATACAAACTTTAATTTTATTTATTAGTTTTCAATGTTGGCAATAAATACTCAATAAGACCGTAAAGTAAAAAAAAAATAACTCTTAATGCTTTGTCGACATTGTAAACAAAAAAAAAATGGATTTAGCTATTCTTTCCTAAAATAAAACAAAATAAAATAGAATTAGATAAAATTTATTTTGGCATCTTAAATAATTCTTAAAGATATTAACATTTACTGAGGATGATTACTGTAACTGTTATCGAAACATATAAATTTATGTAAAGATCAATAAAAAATGCACCATTTAATACCTTACAGATACGTATTTTGATTTTGTATTGTGCTGACGCATCTATAACGACTCCGATTAAATATTAGTTCTCGGTTGTGGATAATGCCTGGCAAATTAATCGTATTTTATCGGTAACGTAATCATCCATTTCAACTCACTGTACCCGACTGTTTTGTTTTGTGTTGTTGAACGTAGTTGCCTTTTTTTTGTCTAAATTTACCTGTAATTATTTAAGCTATGATGTCCTTGAGACATTTTTAAAATAGCAACGTTAAATATTTTTCCAGATTATTATTATTCGCCATTTAATTCTGTGCACAAAGACCTTTAAATATTTAAAATTCGGTCACGCGTTTCGGTGGTATCGTTTTCTTTCGTTTAAAAAATTTAAGACATTCTAGATGTTATTTCAACAATTTAATTACTGTTATAAAAACAAAACCAAAAAACATCTCATAAAAAGAGGTATTTTAGTTCTTTTCTTGTCTCTTGTACACTTCTTTCTAGTTTCGGTATTTGCACGTAAATATGGCAGAAATCTAATTAGAAGACATAAGGTAAAATCAAGTTGATTATTCCAATAGCATTTACGAGACGTGAACATTTTGTCACATGTTCTGTGTGACATTACGTCTTAATTTTAAGACTTAAGGTTAATTATTCCTAGGTCCACGCGTGTTCGTCAATTTGTGATACAACAATTAACCATTTGTGACCACACGATGGACAACAATTTGTAATGTAACTTCTTCGTGATGGTTCGTCTCAATAAGCAATTTGAATAAATGATCAATATGCGAGTATTAGGTTAATAAATTGTATTAATTATATGCCTCTGCTACCATTTACTATGTGACATATAATATAATCCCCTTTCAATACAAATTGTAAAATTCAACAACAGTGATTCAACTTAGTCCGGATATCGAGTATGTATTACGATCGGAATTGCAATTTAATATTTGTTCAGTTAGTAGCGAGTTTAATTCAACTATTAATCAATCTATCTTCACCTACCTTTGTAATTTATTTGTTTAAATATGCGATCGAATTAATATTCAAAACTGAGGCTGTCAGTCATTATAATACATGGGCTGCAACTTTGGTGTTATACAGGGTCCGCCAATAGTGCGTGGACGAAGCTTTATGAGTGTATACAATATCGTTTTCAAAATTATTTATTGCAGGATTGTGTGGGATCTTTCGGGTTACAATTAGAAAATATTTTCGCAAAAATTATTACTCGTATACAGGGTATTACAACACAAAGTTATATTTTTTTAATTGGAACATACCGTATATTATTATAAATTTGGATTCCCTGGTTAATTTTAAGGGCACTTTATTCACTATATGAGGTATCTTAAACGCGCAATTTAGGCGCTGCATTCCATTTTTTGAAAATTTAGAGGTTGAAAAGAAAAATTGTAACAACCGTATGGAGAAATGTGTAACACAAAAATTTTAATGGTTGATTAGTCATAGACTGTGCTACATAAAATCGTAAAAATAGTACTATTATCTTATTTAATTTTCGAGATATCGTAATGCAAAGTATAAGATTTAATCATAGATAACTTGATTTTTTAAATGGAAAGGTTACATTGTTTTACATTGTTAGATAGGACATTTAATTACATTTTTATGATATAACATTGTTGGTATTTATGTTTTGCCGTTTTTTGATAATCCAGCTTTTTTACTGAATTTGCAAAGTTTAAGATTTTTAATCATAGATAACTTGATTTATTTAAATGGAAAGGTATACATTGTGTTACATTGATAGATAGGAAATTTAATTACAATTTTTTGATATAACATGTTGGTATTTATTTTTGCCGTTTTTGATAATCCAGCTTTTTACTGAATTTATCGATTTTGGAAGAAAATAATATTAAATTAAATGTTCAAATTGTCGACCACGCTGATTTAGACAATACTGAATTCTTTAATAAAGAAGCTTCAACCCAATATAACATATTAGGAGTAATTGTAGCAAAACATTTCTAATTCGCAATTTCATATTCTCAGCAGTTGTTGGTTCTTCCTCATATACTTTATTCTTCACAAAGCCCCAAAGAAAAAATCCAATGGAGTTATATCGGAGATTTAGCTGGCCAAGGTATCGGTCTTTGTCTTCCTATCCAATTTCGTGAAACGTCGAATTTAACCACTGGGTTACAATTCTGGCATGATGAGGAGGTGCCCCGTCTTGTTGGAAAAACATACCTTTTCTTTGAGCCAAAGGTACATTCTCCAATAAATGATATAATTCGATTTCTAGAAAATTATGATATTCTACCCCAGTCAGTGTGCCATTGAAAAAAAAAGGACCAACAATAGTTCCGCCGAATATACCTGCCCAAACATTCACTGACCATTTATTTTGAGAGACTAACCGAAATTGGTGTGGATTTTCATTTGAATAAAAATGAAAGTTATATGTCTGTTCACAAATCCATTTCGATGAAATGTACATTCGTCGGTAAATAATATCCCCGATATAAAATTTTCATTCGCATTTAACTGTTGTTGAACCCACTGCTAAAAATTAATTCGATTTTGAAAATCTTGTTCTTTCAGCTCTTGATGTAATTGTACATGATAGGGGTGAAATTTATTTTTCTTTAACATTCGTCTCACGGAAGTTTGACTGATTTCTAAATAGTCACTTAATTTCGGAATAGTAACGTGAGGGTTTTCAACTGTAGCTACAAGTACACGAAATTCATTTTCTTGATTTGTAACAACTTTAGCTCTTTCGTTTTTAGGATATCCAACACTTCCAGTACTTTCAAATCTTTCTAAAAGATTGCGAAACGATTCTTCTCTTGGTTGTCTTCGATCAGGATAACGCTGCCCGTAGATTCGACGGGCCAATAAACAATTTTTGTTTGATTCTCCAAGCACAAATATCATGTCAACTAATTCATTTTGCAAAAAATTACTCATTATAATTCTTAAATAAACGTATTACGTATATGATGTTCGTAAAAGTAAGCGTCAAACGTTCACACTGCAATAAAATAATCAACTCAGTTACGTTTGAACATACACGCGAAATGACAAAACAGATACTGTTGCTGAATTTTGTTTCTAATATTCTTTTGTTTTCATAGCTTGATGTGATTTAAACAATTATACATACATATGTACGTAAACCTACGAAAATGGACAAATTCAGTAAAAAAGCTGGATTATCAAAAAACGGCAAAAAATAAATACCAACAATGTTATATCAAAAAAATTGTAATTAAATTTCCTATCTATCAATGTAACACAATGTATACCTTTCCATTTAAATAAATCAAGTTATCTATGATTAAAACTCTTAAACTTTGCAAATTCAGTAAAAAAGCTGGATTATCAAAAAACGGCAAAACATAAATACCAACAATGTTATATCAAAAAAAATGTAATTAAATTTCCTATCTAACAATGTAAAATAATGTATACCTTTCCATTTAAAAAAATCAATTTATCTATGATTGAAAATCTTAAACTTTGCATTACGATATCTCGAAAATTAAAAAAGATAATATTACTATTTTTACGATTTTGTGTAGCACAGTCTATGACTAATCAACCATTAAAATTTTAGTGTTACACATTTCTCAATACGGTTGTTACAATTTTTCTTTTCAACCTCTAAATTTTCAAAAAATTGAATGCAATGCAGCGCCTAAATTGCGCGTTTAAGATACTTCATATAGTGAATAAAGTGCCCTTAAAATTAACCAGGGAATCCAAATTTATAATAATATATGGTATGTTCCATTTAAAAAAAATATAACTTTGTGTACGAGTAGTAATTTTTGCGAAAATATTTTCTAATTGTAACCCGAAAGATCCCACACCATCCTGCCATAAATAATTTTGAAAACGATATTGTATGAACTCATAAAGCTTCGTCTACGCACTATTGGCGGGCCCTGTATACTCCCTTTATTAAAATCGACAATTTCGTTATAATGAAAAATTCTAATCTCTTGATTTCCTACCCCACTTGGTCTCGAATAACTGTCCTCTCAAAAATTTACACTAAACTGGGACAATAAATTTCAATGTACCGGGTGGCCAGATAAGAATGCAAAGTGCTGTATCTTGGAAACTATTCGTCGTAGAGAGTTGCGGTAAAAAATGTTATTACTAAAGTGGCCAAAAAAAGACCGTGGAAAATATTTTCAAATTTGCAAGATGACCGCCAGGGGGCGTAACCGCCATCCTAAACTTTTAAAGTGATTTTTTACTGAAATCCACCTAGTAAATGTACCAAAAAGTTACATGCTTTTTAAAGCTCAGCTTTATTCGAGTAATTTTTCTTAGATGTATCTATTAACCTTCCTTAACTGGCACGCAGACTCACACTACGCACAAAAATATTTCAATGCTTCCCCACCCACGAACTCTCCTCCCCCTTAGGTATTGCTCCGGAATTGTGTATTCGTTCTCAGTGCATGGTGCGACATGTAAAGGTGCGTTTGTGGTTATTTGCGGAGTGAGGGTCCGCAGCCAGTAAAAAGTACATTATTATTTTGCAAAATAATATTAGACATTTTTGGAGTTTTTTCATCATATTTTATAAAAAGTGGGAAATATTATTCAGAAAGTGTTCTTCTTACGAAAAAGAACAAATACGACTTCAGAGGCTTGTTAGAGTGTCTCAATGAAGATCATCAAATTGCTGACGAGGTTCCCAACGAATTCGATAACGACACTGAAGAAGATATATTAGAAACACAAGAAACCAATTCTGATTCGTAGGAGGAGATTATGGATGATCAAAGGAGGAGATTGTGGATGATGAAGTAGAAGTCCAGCCCTCACTAGTTCCCTATTTTGTAGGAAGAGAAAGTTACAAAGTGGCCAAAACATGCCCCTCCCACGTCGCGAACCAAGTTAGAAAACTTGATAACTCATGTGATGGGTCCTAAACAAATAGTTAAAAATTTGAAGAAAACACTTCTTGATATTTGGAGGCACTTTTTTAACAATGCAATGCTCAATATAATTATTTAGTATACCGATATACATATTTAAAGTACAAAGGATAATTACTCCCGTGAAAGAAATACCAAAGAAACCGATATCAATGAAATACAGACTCTCATTGGATTGCTGTATTTGGCAGCAGTGCTCAAATCAACCGTCTAAATGCAGATGAATTATGGAACAACAGCGGACGGGTGTTGAACAGTTCCGTCTAACAAAGTCAAAGGCTCGCTTTATGAAATTTTCGACTCATTTGTTGTAAACCGTAAATCTGCTTATATTCCATACGAAACTATCACAATTGATGAAAAACTAGAAGCATTACATGGCAAATGCAGTTTCCGTCAATATATTCCGAGCAAACCCAATAAGTACGGGGTAAAAATATACGCTCTGTAGACTCAAAGACATTTTATACCATCAACTTATAAGTGTATATTGGCAAGCAACTAACTGGCCCATACGCTATAGATAATTCACCCTCCGCATTAGTTCAACGATTGGTTGAACCAATTAGGAATACCCAGAGGAACGTGACATGCGACAACTGGTTTTACAACATTCCGTGGGTATGTACACTTTTGACAGATAAATAAACGGGAACTACAGATTGAAATATCTAATCCACAAGGTGGACCTTTGGGATCAAGCATGTTTGCTTTCGATAGAGACATAAAATTGGTGTCATACATTCTCAAAAGGAAAAAGAATGTTATTCTGGTTTCAAGTCTTCATCATGACGATAAGGTCGATACAGAAACAGGAAAACCCGAGATGATTGTTGATTATAATAGCACTAAAGGCGGGGTTGACGCTTTGGATAAAATGTGCGCTGCATATGACTGTGCTCGAAACACACAAAGATGGCCGATGGTTATTCTTTATTCTTTACTCAATATGGCAGCAGTGATTCCTTGGTATTGTTTTATCTACAGAATTCTGGCACGACTAGAAGATTATTTTTGCATAGACTTTTTTCTGAGTTATCAGAAAATCATATCCGTTCTCGAGTGATGCAGAATAATATTCCTAAAACTATTAGATTTCGAATCAAAGAAATATGCTCGGTTGAAGATGTCATTCCTGCCCCAAATCCTACGAATACTCGAGACCGTTACAGTTTGTGACAGGAAAAAAAATAGACCTACAAGGTTCTCATGCAAACGATGCGACAAATTTATGTGCCTTGAACATTTAACCTGTGTATGTGCAGACTGTCATTCTGATATTTCCTAAAATAAAGACTTTATAATTTGGTTTACTTACCGGGAAATAGCAGTGATTTGTTTTAACAATGTTACATTTGATATTAAGAATTGATGTTTACGTTTCTCATATTGTTTTTTTATAAAATAAAATCTTATCATATCTTTTAATACAAAAGAAGGGAATACTTTATTGACCTTTAATTTTGAACGTGCAGAAATGCTACGCGGACTCTCAGTCCGTCGCCAGTGTCGATGCATTAAAAAAACGCCAGTCACGGAAGGTTAAAATAAAGTGTGATTCTGTGATTTTTAAATAAACAGCTATAACTCCTAAACGACTGAACTGATATTAATAAACTTAGTCTCGTTGCAAAGAGCATTTATTGCTCCATCAAATCCACCTTAAACGTAAATGTCTAATTTTTAATGATGCCTGTAGAGCGCGTTTTTTGATATAATATCAGAAAATTGCAAAATTAAATGCAAAAATAAGACTTTTTTTCATAAAAATGAGATGAAATCATCCCTAAATAGATTAGTGAAAACCGCATCTCGATATCTTATTTATACCATAAAATATCGAAGAAAGAAAATTTAGTTATTATAAAAATGTAAACTTTCACCATTATCACATATAATAAAATACATATCTTTTTTGGGTTTTTTAATGGTGTATTTTAAATTATACAATTTAAAAGTTTCGATAACACTTACAGTCATCTTCGTCAGCAGTAATATCTGTTAAAATTGTTACAGATGTTTTAAACCCAAAAAAGATAAGTATTCTATTAGTTATTATAAAATTTGAAAAAGTCGATATTAAACCGGTATTTATTCTTATTTATTTGTCTTTTTTCAAGATTCAATGAAAAATTTCATTATTTTATAATTTTTAAATAATAAAAGTTTTCGTAATTTCAAAAATTAAAAAAAAAACGTGTAGGGGCATAATAATTAGTCTATAGAATATGAAAGTGTAGAATAGGCAAAATATTAGGACTGGGCCATTGAGAAAAAACATATAGCTAAAATCAACTTGTAAACAAATATTAAAATTTGACAGACAGTGTAATTTATGTTTGTTGCATAAGTAAGTCCTTAAAACTACCTATAATGTCTTTTACAAATGATGAAGCTGTTGATATGATTGCGGTATATTTTGAATGTCTTCAAAATGCGGCATTGGCTAAGAGAGTATACTCAGCTCGATATCCAGATCGGCATCTGCGCGATGCGAGAATTTTTCCGGGTTTAGTGCAAAATCTGCGTAATACTGGAAGCTTTCAACCAAAGTTGCGAAGAGACTCGGCTACAAGAATGGAAGACAATATTGTTATTGTCTTAGCATACATGTCATTGAATCCCCACGTTAGTACGAGTCTCTCGTGTTGTTGGATATGTTACGAACTACTTACTTTCAAAACATTTTTAAGGATCATAAGTAAGTTCTTGTGTTACGGAAAATCATTGGATGTTGGGCATGATCAGGAAAAATGGAGTTTTATCCGAAATTCTTTGGACGGATGAGGCCACTTTTAATGATGCAAACGTTAATTTGTATAATATGCATTATTGATCTGACACCAATCCTCACTGGGTGTACGAGGTCCAACATCTAGGTCGTTGGAGTATTAATATGTGGTATGGCATTATGGGCGGAACTATATGTCCCTGTTTCTTTGATGAACCACTAAATGATGCCGTGTTTCTTGATTTTCTGGCAAAACCAATTGCCCATTTTATTAGAAGCCCTTGTAATTACGGCAAAATATGTTGTTACAACTAGATGGTTGCCCAGCACATTTTTCAATAAATGTGCGAGAACACTTAAATTTAATATATCACCAGGGATGCATTGGACGAGGAAGTTTATTTCCTTGGCCACCCCGATCCCCAGACTTAACTTGTTTGGACTATTATTATCTATGTGGTCGGTTAAAAGATATTGTTTACGAAACTACACCAACAACGAGAGACGACATGAAAGTATGAATTCGAGAGGATATTCGTAGCCTGTCAAGAGCAAAAGTTGACGCTGCTGTAATGTCCACGCATGAGCGGCTCCAAAGATGCATCGAGGTCGATGGGAGACAATTCGAGCGTTTAAGGAGACATTAAGTAGGTACTTGATGCCTACTTAAGTAGGCATTATTGCACAATCGGTCCTTTTTAGGGCCATAAATAAAATTAATAAAAAGAATTCCGCAAATTTGGAATAATACCTTTCAAAAATAAATTTTATCATATTATTACATTTAATTTTTGAAATTATGAAAACTTTATTATTTAAAAATTATAAAATGATGAAATTTTTCACTGAATCTTGAAAAAAACAAATAAATAAGAAAAAGTGCTGTTGTAATATCCACTTTTTAAAATTTTATAATAACTCAGTTTTCTTTCTTCGATATTTTATGGTATAAATAAGATCTCACACAAATGATTTCTGAACCCACAAGAATCCCTGATAACCCTAACCATACTCCACATCTTCTAGATCTCTTTCTTACATCAAACCCTCTTGTTTATAAAACTTCCGTTCTTTCGCCTTTAGGTCTTTCCGACCATTGTCTAATAAAAATCATTTCTACTGTACCTAATTCCACTGTTGTTCGCAAAACCGATAGAACCTTTTGGTGTTTTAAGTCAGCTCGATGGAGTGATTTACGGGATTTCTTTGCAACCTTTCCATAGCGTGAATATTGTTTTAAGTCGTCCTCTTCTTCTGACATCGCTCTTTCAGTATCTGAATTTCCCAACCCTGGTTCAATAAGGCTTGTTCTGATACAATATCTTTAAAAAATAAATGTTACATTAAATGGAAATCTAATAAATCGGTTGACAGTCATGTAGAATACGTTGGTGCTAGAAATATCTGCAAAGTGTCATCACTAAAACTAAAAAGTTGTTCGAACAACGAAAAGCAATGAACTAGCTACATCTCCTTTAGGCAGTCGTAAATTTTGGTCTTTAGCAAAGCCATTAGTAAAAACTTTCGAACATCTTCATTTCCCCTGACATCTATTGACGGATCGGTAGTTGCTGATTCTGTAGACAAAGCCAACGTTTTTGTGGATTTGTTTGCATCAAACTCGTGTCTCAATGATTCTGGAAAAGATGTGCCCTAGTCAACTCTTCTTCATACGTTATGAAACCAATTCATTTTCGGTACAAGCTCTTGGAATCGATCATCAGTAGGCTTGATCTCAATAAGGCGACTGGCCCAGACGGTATCCCAGCTATTGTCTTAAGAAATGTTCCCCCGAACTAGTAACACTCCTATCTAAGCTCTATACCATCTCTATATCTTCTCGGGAATTCCCTTCATCATGGAAGTTAGCAAATGTTCAACCTATTCCCAAAAAAGGTGATAAGACCGATCCTTCAAATTACAGACCAATTGCCATCACTTCCATTTTGTCTAAAATCATGGAAAAAGCCATCAATCAGCAACTGCTCACGTTCCGTGAAACTAACAAACTGCTTAGTGGCCACCAATATGGGTTTAGGCAAAGTCGTTCAACAGGCGATCTTCTTTCATATGTGACCCAAGTTTGGAACAATACAGTAGAGCAGTCCGGTGAAACAGTTGTAGTCGCTTTAGATATCTCAAAGGCATTTGACCAAGTTTGGCATAAGTGTTTACTTGCCAAACTCACCTCGTTGGGTTAAATGATACGCTCATCAACTGGGTTTCTAGTTTCCTTGATAAAGACGAATACGTGTCGTAGTTGATGGCTTTTTCAAAAGAAGTTCATTAACGCGGGCGTACCACAGGGATCCGTTATAGCGCCTACACTTTTCTGTTGTACATAAACGACTTTATTTCTTCAACAACTAACCCCATCCATTGCTTTGCTGACGATAGCACTCTTCACTGTAGTTCATCTCAGTCTACCCATAGTGATAATCCACGTTCTATGTCAAATCAAGAAATTAAAGCTGAAATGGTAAATTCAATCAACAAAGACATTCAACGTATTCTCGAATGGGGAAGCAATAATCTAGTTAAATTTAATGCTAACAAAACTCAGTGTTGCCTTATGTCCGCCAAAAAAGATCGATCATTTCATGTTGTAAGTATGAATGGCTCAGTTCTTAAGTTTTCAGACTCTATTACTCTGTTGGGTATGACTGTATCTTCAAATCTCTCATGGGTTGACCATCTTCTGTCAGCTACCAAAACAGCTGTTCGTAAAATAGGCTTTTTGTACAGATCTAAGCAGTACTTTACCTCTCGACAACTCCTTCTGCTGTATAAGGCCCAAATTCGGCCTCATCTGGAATATAATTCTCACCTTTGGGTTAGTGCTCCCCAATACGCTCTCGATATCGTTGATCGTATTCAAAAGAGAGCGATTAGGCTTATAAATGACCCGTCCTTAACTTCTCACATACAGTCCCTTGAGCATAGAAGGATGGTTTCAGTTCTTTCTTTGTATTATCGTTATTACAACGCCTATTGTGCTGGTGAATTACATTCTTTGATACCATCTCCGGCTATCTTTGCGAGAAACACTCGGTTCGCTCATTCACATCATCAGTATGCAGTACAAATCTCCACTTGTCGTACCAAACGGGCGCACTCCACATTTTTCTACACGGCTTCTAAACTCTGGAATGATCTCCCTAGTTCCTGTTTTCCTCTCACTTATGATATGAGAAAATTTAAGGTAGCTGTTCATAGGCATCTATTGGCAATTCATTATCCCTCTATCCATCCTCCTAAGTGTTCCTGAGTGCTTTAGCACGATAGGCTTTATTTAGCCTGTTCAGGTCCACAATCATAAAAAAAAAAAATATTGAGATGCGGTTTTCACTAATCTATTTAGGGATGATTTCATCTCATTTTTATGAAAAAAAGTCGTATTGTTGCATTTAATTTTGCAATTTTCTGATATTATATCAACAAAAGCGCTCTAAAGGCATTACTAAAAATTAGACGTATTACAGGTAAGATGGGTTTGATGGATCAATAAATGCTTTTTCCAACGAGACTAAGTTTATTTAAATCAGTTCAGTTGTTTAGGAGTTACAGCTTTTTATTTAAAAAATCACTGAATCACCCCCACCACTTTATCTTAATAGATACATCAAACAAAAATTACTCGAATAAAGCTGAGCTTTAAAAAGCATATAATTTTTTTGTACATTTACTAGGTGGATTTCAGTAAAAAATCACTTTAAAGGTTTAGGCTGGTGGTTACGCCTCCTGGCGGTCATCTTGCAAATTTGAAAATATTTTCCACGGTCTTTTTTTGGCCACGTTAGTAATAAATTTTTTTACCGCAACTCTCTATGACGAATAGTTTCGGAGAAACAGACATGAACATTAATCGTAAACATCAGCCTATGATCCCTAAATCCAGATATTTTAAATTAGGTACATTTAACATATAAGTAGCTTCAATAGTCGAGTTCTGTTTCAGTTTAATTACTGTATTGTTCAGTTAATGATAATATTAAAAACAAAAATTATGAATGTATTTACAGTACGCAACCATTGAGTCGTTTAACAAAACATTAAGCATGGCATACCTTTTATCGTTGAAGTACTGTCCATTATTGATTGCTTCTTGATTAAGTCCTTCACTAAGATATTATTTGCCAATAATTTGTAGTTTCCATTCTTCGATCACCTCATTCGTCATTGGTTTCTTGACAAACCAAATTAGTTCCATTTATTTCTTCAAATAAGCGATATCACTTGATTGAGTTACATCGGCTGTTTTCTTGTTTACAAAATTATAATACATCTATTTACATCAACCAATTTTACCATGAGAAGTTAAGATGTAATTACTGAACCAATTTATATTTACTTAATTAAACGTTAATTTCCAATTTTAAATGCCGTTAACAATCCTTAAGCCTTTCTATTATAACTAATAATTGTAGACCAGCCCAACTCTTCATTAACTTTATTTTGTGCACATACTGACTGTTTATTGAACTTTAAATCTAACCAGTGTTAAATTATTATAGCATCACAATTTATATAACTGTTGGTCAGGTTCCTTTTATCTGACTTGAAGCACTTTTAACTTCTTCATAAATCAGATAGCCTTATGACTTTATGTTAATAAATGACTGGAAACTTATTTGGGAACTCTTTCAAAATGGCCGCACCTGGTTTCAATGTTCAACCGCTGTTGACATTGAAAATTTACATACAGGATGTTCCAACGAAAATTTGACCCTCCCAGACACTCAGAAAACAAGAGCTTCTTCAAAATTAAAAAAAAACACGTCAAATTTTAATCGGAAGGGAACGAATTTTCATGCAAAATTTATACCCAAAAATGCACTCCCTACACCACGCATCAATCCCCAATTTTTTTTAAATAGCAAGTGTGGTCGAGTGACACATCATTTGAAAGGTAATTTACTTCTCTATACAACATTGTAATTTTTTTTAATTTATGAAATAACTTTGAAGATATTTTAGATTTGACTAATTTATTTATTGTAATAACACAAAAACTTAAAATTTCACCAAATTAGCGAATTAAATGTTCTAAATTACATCCGCTGACCTCCATACAATGATACAATCTATTTTCAAAGGCCTTTCTTACATTTGCAAATACCTCCTGTGTCAGTAATCGACATTCTGAAACAATTCTCTGTCGCAACTCTGCAAGATCTGCAGGCGGAGTGGTATTTGATTTTAGGTGTCCCCACAAGAAGAAATCCAAAGGCGAGAGATCTGGCCAGCTACTCTATTGGACCCCTTTTGCCAAACCAACGACCTGGAAAACGTTGGTTCAAAAAGTGTCTTACGCGTCTACCATAATGTGGGGGTTCTCCGTCCTGTTGGAAAGTTAGTTGGTCGTCTAAAATATTATTATCATGTTCCAATGTGTCAGTACACATTGAGTCAGTAACGTCTTCTAACAAATTCAAATAAGTTGCACCATGGAGATTTCCGTCATGAAATAATGGTCCAATAATGAGATTCCCTAAAATGCCAACCCTTACATTTAATTTCTCAGGTTTTTGTGTCTCTATGAATAAATGAGGATTACTCTCACTCCAATAACGACAGTTATGTCTATTAACTTCACCATTTAACATTGTAACAACCCTTTTTCGTGTTGTACTAAATTATACTTTAATTTTAGATCTTTCATTCATTTAGTAGTAAATATAAGAAAAATTTTTTAAGTTTTGCATTATAGGAATGAGGTAGGCAACTTAATTTGCATATCTTCATAGTACATATCTTTTTAAGTGTAATATTTCGTAAAGATTTATATTTCCCTTTCCGTAAAAAATTATCCGCTCAACGCGTGATAACTTAATTCTATGCGCAGATGCTTGGAGGGCAATTATAGGTGTTATTCTGAAAGCTTCTATTTACTTCACTTGCTGCTGAATGTTATAGCAGGAAGCGAGTTGTTTTGGGGGTGTTCCCTAAATTTTGCGTAATAGTGCCATCAGTTTTGATGGTAAGTTACCTTTTAATTCGTAATATTTAAAATTAAAACATTTGCTCTTTTTCAGGCACTATTATAACTATTATTTTTTTAATTTTTAATGGAACTTCACGTTACTTACTTCACTTTACTTTAATACTTTGATTACACTATTTTAATGTTAATTTGATTACCTTTTAAATTGCACTTTATGCATTCACTTCAACACAATGCAACATATAAAGTGGATACATAATTTTTACGTATAAAGTAAGGATAATTCCAGTTTGGCAGTTTGGTCGTGGCTGGTAGCTTAATTTCAAGAGATTGCACAACGGTGAGAATGAAATCACCTAGTTGCCAGTTGACCATTCCGATTCAAGTGTTACCAGCGATAATAAAATTTTATGTACAGAACTGTTCCAAGGTAATTATCTAATTATATTTTTTGTGTAATTAACAAATAGATTTAAGACCTTTTTGACTTAACCATTTCAATTGAATATTAAATAAACACAACTGCACGTTGATATTTTTATTTTAATAAAAACTACTATTGTTTACTAAATTAGGTTTAACTCTTCCGTATAACAAAATAAAAACAGTTTGGCGCTCGAGTTATCATTTTGTTGTTTTTCTTTACATAGTATTTTTTATTATTTGGTGGTGAAAGGTTAGTATCTCCATTAGTTATGTGATTGGTGTTTAGGGAGAACTTTACCTAATTTCATTATTTATTAATTATCTCATTCAAATTACATCATAACAATTTGAGAATATTACCTCATCACCACGTTTTGTTATTACAATTGGCACCGTTCAATATGAGTTATTACCACATAAAGGTACACTTATCGGAAAAACACGTATGTATTGCACAATCGATGTGGGTTGTTATTTAATAAGTCACTAAATTCTTCACAGAATGGAAGCCGACGATCAGGATCATCTTCGTTTAATTCATGCAGCAATCTTATTTTATAAGGGTGATGTTTATCAACTAGATAAATATTAGATGCTGATACACCAGATGCTCGAGATAGTTGTCCGATACACTGTCGATTGTTCCTTTCTAAATGATCCAATAATGCCACTTCAACTGCTTCATTTCGAACAGGACGTTCTACTTCGTGCTTTTCATTTTAACGTACCGATGACTTCAAACTTATCTATTAATTGCTTAATGCATTGGTGACTTACGATTTTTTCGGTGTGGTTGGTATTTAAACCTTCTTGCCGTAGCCTTAGCGCACTGATCATTTCCATAGTATAGCTTAACGATTTGTATTCTTTCCTCGGTAGAATATACCATTTTCGTAACCGTTGACAATAATCTGTTTGATTAATCAATAGTTGACAAATCTCAAATAAAATGTAACTTGATATTGGCACTTAAGAAGTTAATTAGGATTAATTATCTTTTTGTATTTAAAAGAGTACCATAGCAAAAAGTTATATTTTTACAAAAAAATATTGTATTTTCAATCCATTGGCGGGGTGATAGCGATTTGCGGGCATATTGTATCATTGATTGAGGTCAGCGAATGTCATTTCGAAAATTAGTTCGTTAATTTGGTGAAATTTTAAGTTTTTGTGTTATTACTGATATTCATCAAATAAATTAGTTAAATCCAAAATATCTTCAAAGTTATTTCATAAATTAAGAAGAAATTGCATTGTTGGGTATAGAAATAAATTAACTTTCAAATGATGAGTCACTCGACTACACTTGTTATCTACAAAAAAATTGGGGGTTGATGCGGGGCTGCAGGGGGTTGCATTTTTGGGTATGAATTTTGTATGGAAATTCGTCCCATTCCCAATAAAATTTGACGTGTTTTTTTTCAATTTGAGTTTCTGAGCGGGTAAAATTTTCGTTGGAACACCCTGTATATTTGCTACCATCTCGTATAACGACTGAAATAAGACTCTCTTAAATTCCTAATACAACTGAATTAAGTTGTTTTTTTAGATCAAGGTCGATTAGTTCATCAATTATTTATTGATTCTGTCTACAGTTTTGTCGGTCGCACCTTAATATGTGACGTCATTAATTTTGTTTTTGCTAAATTAAAATCGGATCAATGGTTTTGCGTGAAACAACTGTGCAGTCCTTATTTATCAAAATGTGCTCTTTCCAGTGTTATTTAATTTTCTACAATTTTTTGCAATTTACAAATTAGTCCATTCCATGGATGAGTGGCGCCCCTATACTTTGCTCTTCAAATCAAAACAAAGTCACTAGCCGACAGTGCAGACTCGTTATCCTACTTCTGTTTCGAAACGAATGTTAAAATTTTAACTTACTAGAAACGTTATTTCATTCTTCGCTTAGAACTTCATTAACTTTCACCTCACAATACGAAAGTATTGGGAGGTATTGTAATCGGTCGGTGAAATTTCGAGAGCAGCACTTTAGTTTTTGTGAATTATCGCAAAATAAAAATAAAAAAGTAGATCCTAGCCTATTATCAAAGAGGATTAGATTTCCTTTAAAATGAACTACAATACTTAAAAATTGCTTTACCATAAGTTGGAAAAAGAGAGGTTCAAACATGAAAGTTTCAAAATACATGCTATCTGTGTCTGCATGTGTTCCAGCGCGATAGCGTCCACAAAGATAATCCGATCGTCATGAAATTTGGTACCCAGGTTCGGATCCATGAGTAGACGGAATGATGAACTTTTGAGCGAAAAATGGAATTAAAAAATTCGACTATCATAGAGTGTATAAATGCCAACGGTTATTCGTAGCAAACCGGGTCTTTACGTAGGCAACTAATTGAACTATCCTATATTTGAATATCTACCAAGTTTTTCGTTTGTTTGTGAAGTCCTCCGGTAGCGCAGTGGCAGCGCGTTTGGTTGATGTCCCGGCATCTCGCGTTCAAGACGCATAGTGTACGAGTATTTTTTATCTTATCTTATTAGACGTGTTAAGGCATTTCTGGCCATTTGAAACTATTTTCGAAAAAAAAATTTTTGGCCCTTTTTACACGTTTTGAGCCATTTCTGATCATTTGAAATAATTTTTGAGAAAAAGATTTTTGGGCCCTTTGGTCAAAATTTTTTTTGCATTTTTAATCGTTCTGAACTATTTCTGGCCAGTTTAAATGATTATTTGGAAAAAAAGTTTGGCTCTTTGGTCAAAAATTTTTGAATTTTTTTTTGCATTTTTAATCGTTCTGAACTATTTCTGGCCAGTTTAAATGATTGTTTGGAAAAAAAGTTTGGCTCTTTGGTCAAAAATTTTTGAAATTTTTTTTTTCATTTTTAATCGTTCTGAGCCATTTCTGGCCATTTTAGATGATTTTTTGGAAAAAAAGTTTGGCCCTTTGATGAAAAAAACTGTAGTAAACACATCAAGTTCTTTCAATTTTGCTTGTTTAAATTATCAATTACATTGTATTGTGGGGTCATGCGTTGCATACATCAGATTTTTCTTAATGTACTATTGTAACTTTATTCGAATCTGGGTATGTCCTACGTTATATTGAACAAAATATATCAATGTATACGTAATTCATTTTAAACCTCTAACAGTGGCACAGCTATTTTTTATATATTTAAATTTGTCTAAATGTACATGTTTATAGATGAACTTGGTCATTGAGCTTAATGAACATGATCTTATCTTTAGCGTTCACAGAAGTAGTACTGAATTTATTTGAAACCTTTTAATCAATATTGCATAACTTGCATTTGAACCATGCAACATGCACCATAATATTGTCCCAACCTAGCGCCTGCCTCCTGGTTTCGCAACTTCATTCATATCAAACCAAAAGAAAATAAAAACGAGCGCATTCAACACAAAAGCAAAACAATAATGTCTAAGCCGGTATTATAAAGTCACAGTCGGTTATTTTTCAAGTCCTTACTTGAAATCTCAATAATATGCGAATATTTATCATCCTTAATGAGTATCATAGCCAAAGATACTCAATCTAATCTAACCTAGGATAAAAGAATACTAATCTAACTATCCTAAACCCATCATATATATATATATATATATATATATATATATATATATATATATATATATATATATATATATATATATATATATATATATATATATATATATATATTGTGCGCGTGCGCATGTGCGTGTGCTTGCGTGCATGCGTGTGTGCATGCGTGTGTGATGGGTTTAGGTTAGTTAGATTAGTGTTCTTTTATCTTGTAACTATAAAACTAAACAAAGTCTTAAACAACAACAAAATCTTACACATGTGAATACGCGTGGTGCAATTAAATAAAGCAACTAAACTTTATTAGACTTTCTGGAACTATTCCTGTGCTATTTTAAATAGCAATATTCTGCTAGTTTCTATAAATGTAATTACGAATCGGTTAGCTCTATTTTCTAACTCGGGCGCAAGGGACTGTATCCGCACCATCCCTACACCCATTTGATTAGACGCCTCTTACGACAAACAGTTAGTTGGCCTCTGTTGTAAGAAAATTCTAAACTCAATACTGAATCAAATTATTCTGCGTCCAATCTGAAAAAAAAACAATAATATTTTGATCGAACAGAATTGTTCTTTTGTAAGATATTTCTTTTTATGAGTTACCGTTTTTATTAATTTTGTATTTAAAACAGTAATTAAATTGTTTGAATTTATATTTAGAGTGTCCCAAATTCTCTAATTAAAAAAAAAAACGAAGCGCTTGAGCAAATAATAAATAATAATCTGCAAATATACTTTGGGGTTACTACTTTTTGTTGAAATACTAATATCAGTGAGTTATTGGATTTGTTCCATACTTAATCGCACACTGTAGAATGGTTGTGTAAAGCCGTACTCATACTGAACTGGTACCACCTAATTACATTTTATAGTTTAAGGATTTAAGTACAATTTAGTAGTAATTTAGCACAACGCATTTATGCACAAACCAAAAGCTAATAATTGAGGTAACCCACTTTCACACAGTTCTGGTATTTGTATAATTGTGGCACAACGTTTACACAATTCACATTACATATTATTACAGCACTGGCCCACAACTACTAAAATACTATATATCGTCTCCGTATGGTGCATGTTCCTAAACCACTTAAGCTAAGTTTTGAGTAAACTGCATCTA
The DNA here is from genome assembly GCA_036346205.1 of Vesta saturnalis. Lineage (NCBI taxonomy): Eukaryota > Metazoa > Arthropoda > Insecta > Coleoptera > Lampyridae > Vesta > Vesta saturnalis. The sequence continues at coordinate 8,688,844 of JARFJB010002396.1, forward strand.
AAATTTTAGTGTTTAGTAAAAATATGCTTTGTTATTTATTATTATAAAGAGATTTATTTAAATTTAAACATTTTAGCTTAACCGTATTAATCTTAAATGTATTACAAATATGTTAAATAAAAAATATATATATATATATATATAATTAAATCATTTTGAGAACATTTTAAAACAAAAACAGTAATATATGTCAGAATGACATTTGAAACTTCATGTCAGATAGAGATTAATAGACATAAATACATGTTAACTTAAAAAAAAATTCCAAAGCCGCCTTCTTCTTTAAGATATACATTTTAACCATTTTCATTCATATATAACTATTGGTTTAGAAGTTTCAAGGTTTCATGTTCTCGCAGAGAACTGAATTTCGTGCACAAATCGCACTGATCCTTTTTTGGACGATGAAATCCGAGGTTAAATTCAGTAGTGAAAACATTCCTCTAATAGCTAAATTTTTCGGGAAACACTTTCCATCTTAGCGGAAAAAAGCAAATAATTTGTTTTTGTAGTTCTTCCGCAATAGTTCTATGATAATAATTTTTAGTTTCAAGTCTTTTTTAAGGAGTACTTTATTTGCCACGGTGGTCTGGCTCATCTTTTCCAGTATCAGAAAGCTTACTAACTACGGTTATTAGTGCCCTGCTAGAAATCTTGTAGCGTCCCCCAGTTACCCTATCTTGAAAAGTGTAATTTGAACTTATTTGTATAATGTAAATTCAAGAACCGAGCAATCGCTAAGTGATTTATTTTGACTTGACTGACAATAATGCTGCTATTACTCAAATTAATTGCCTGTATTACTTTGACTTTCCGGGCAAGAATTAAAACATTGGAATTTATTTACAAGCCTGATATTTAATTACTCGAAAACTTCAAATCTGATCAACCGAAGTGGCCGTCTAGTGTTATGTACGTTGTGCTATCTAAATTAGATAGGCTGGATGAGGTAAGTGTTGCATCATGAGGTGCAGGTAAAAAAAATGAGGCTACTCAAACTAAAATCAACGAGCGTTGCGCAAGGGTGGTTCAGCCCGTTCATATACTATTGTGGGAACAAACCACCAATAAAATCCACTTTATTCATAAATAAGTAATTGCACAGGTACATTAATAAATCAAATAACACAAAAAAAATAATGAAAGGGTTAAATATATAACAAAACACCATTAAATCAGGTTAAAGTATGTATACAATTATAACATAAAGAGAAAATCAATAAAAAGCAGTTCAGTTACACAGAAAGACAATAAAAAAAAACACATGTAGTCACACCTATAGTTGGTCATAAATAATCAAAATAAAAATCATAATAAAATCTTAACACCAAACATGTGACTCTTAAAACCAATCATGCCGGTCTTTAATTAAATAAGCACATAAAACAATAAAACGAATTACGGTACATATAAAATACAACACTAAAGTTGCACTGGTGATAATAAGGTAAAGGCAAGGACAAAGAAAATAGACAAGGAATTTACACATACACAATTGTTTAGTGACCACTAAAACACAGAATACTTAATTCAATTACAATAAAGCACGTACAAAGAAAATCAGTTAGCAGGCAAATAATCTACTTAAGCAAAAAACTCATTAAAACAAAGCCTTACAAGAGTAAGTTATAAATAGATCACTAACATCGTGACCGATATATAAGTTTGAGTGCGTTAGAAAAATACAGTGCCCTCTTCTCAACACACTCATGTATACAATAAACAAAAACAATGGAAATAAAAATTATAGGTATTTAATGGTCTTGCTTGGGAGTGTGTACCTACTGGCAATTGCCTTTTGCAATTAGTAACCAGCGGTATCCAGCCACCTCTACACAATTATAAATATAACCAACAATGCTAATTCGCACAAATACCAGACTGAGAGAGCCCTGTACTGTCTTTTTATTTTAGTAGATTTCAGCTTAATGAGTCCGCGTACGAACAAGATACCTTTGCAAGACGACATTTGGTATTTAATGCTATCTAGGCTGGTAAAAATGATTTGCTACAAGCTTGCATTTATATAAAAATACATACTTACACTAGAATAATTATTCCCTTAATTGATTACACACAAATCTTTAACCCACGCGGTTTAACCCCGAAAGAAGAGACAACTTAGTGTTGGCGAATTCAAAAGAAAAATGTACACGCAAGTATTATTTTAAGACAAACTGTTTACTCTGAAGGTATTTAATTAACCCAAAAATCTATCTGGCTCGATTGATACTCTAACTGTAACTGCTCCCCTTAGATTTCAAAACTAACTATATATACACCAGAAAAACCACCCCCGTTATTCAAAAGTAAGAAAAAACAAGAAACATTAATTTCCGTTAGAACAGTGTCATATTCATTATTGCTCGACATCTTAATTTTAAAAATATGCATTCGTCCGTAACCCCCTACATGTCCCTCGAAGTTTCAAGTAACAAACACAGATACCTTTTGATCTTGGTCTGTACCGACACAATTACTTACACTAACCTAGTGACATTTTTTCCATCAAGAGCGCGCATAAGAAATTCCAATGATTCGTTACGCAACTTCAGTAAAGCATTTTTAAGCGTGCTCCTGCCACTCACTCCCTAACATGTGTTTACATACGTATTAGTTACAAACAATCCTACATTCCTTAGGTAAAAATATATAAATAAAAATATTTTGAGAACATTAGCAAATTACGACGTATTATTAAGATATTAAAAATCCACCAATTATCTTTTCTATCGCGGTAACAATGGAGATTTGACAAACGTTTATTACAATAATAAAATTTTCGCGGTCTGCTACCTACAATTTTAAGGGTGGGAAGTAAAGACTGACAAACTTGACGAGAAACATGATCTGATGTTAAATTTTAAACAAATGTTTTAGATCGCCTGTCATTATTTTCACTACAACACCGATTTTTTGGAGTACACAAAATAGGTTCTATTATCAAATTCCATATAGCTCTTGAAATTTCAGTTCAAGAAAATTTGATAGAATATCTTCCCTTTTTAAGATATTGTTAACATTTGTAATAACAACGACATACAATATTTGCGACAGGTTTAGGAGGTTATAGTTTACTGTGTATAGGATAGTTTTCTTTCCAATCTAAATTTTGTTCCATGAATTTGGATCCCTCTTACTTTTTCGAGTAAGTTTTTTAGCCGTAATGCTTTGGACAGACCTAACACGTTTAATATCTACATGCAAACAACACTCCTTCTTAATTCTTTAGTTGGTTCTTCTTTGGATTCTGAAGACTCTGCTGTCATTTTGGATGGTTTATATCTACCTTCTCACTATCAGTAGATTCAAAGTTCTCGTTCACAGGATTGATTCCAGCGTCATACTTGAGAAAACTAATTATGTATTAAGGATTCAGTGCATTTTCGTCTGAAAAAATTTTAAGTAGTGGTAAAGCCTAAAGTAACAGTACAGTCACTTTTGTCGTTTTTAAAGTAACTGAAGTCGGGTTAGTGAAATAAAATGCGAGAAGCCGTTTGATCGAACAGAATTGTTCTTTGTAAGATATTTCTTTTTATGAGTTACCGTTTTTATTAATTTTGTATTTAAAACAGTAATTAAATTGTTTGAATTTATATTTAGAGTGTCCCAAATTCTCTAATTAAAAAAAAAAACGAAGCGCTTGAGCAAATAATAAATAATAATCTGCAAATATACTTTGGGGTTACTACTTTTTGTTGAAATACTAATATCAGTGAGTTATTGGATTTGTTCCATACTTAATCGCACACTGTAGAATGGTTGTGTAAAGCCGTACTCATACTGAACTGGTACCACCTAATTACATTTTATAGTTTAAGGATTTAAGTACAATTTAGTAGTAATTTAGCACAACGCATTTATGCACAAACCGAAAAGCTAATAATTGAGGTAACCCACTTTCACACAGTTCTGGTATTTGTATAATTGTGGCACAACGTTTACACAATTCACATTAGCATATTATTACAGCACTGGCGCCACAACTACTAAAATACTATATATCGTCTCCGTAGTGGTGCATGTTCCTAAACCACTTAAGCTAAGTTTTGAGTAAACTGCATCTAAAATTTTAGTGTTTAGTAAAAATATGCTTTGTTATTTATTATTATAAAGAGATTTATTTAAATTTAAACATTTTAGCTTAACCGTATTAATCTTAAATGTATTACAAATATGTTAAATAAAAAATATATATATATATATATATAATTAAATCATTTTGAGAACATTTTAAAACAAAAACAGTAATATATGTCAGAATGACATTTGAAACTTCATGTCAGATAGAGATTAATAGACATAAATACATGTTAACTTAAAAAAAAATTCCAAAGCCGCCTGCTTCTTTAAGATATACATTTTTAACCATTTTCATTCATATATAACTATTGGCTTTAGAAGTTTCCAAGGTTTCATGTTCTCGCAGAGAACTGAATTTCGTGCACAAATCGCACTGATCCTTTTTTGGACGATGAAATCCGAGGTTAAATTCAGTAGTGAAAACATTCCTCTAATAGCTAAATTTTTCGGGAAACACTTTCCATCTTAGCGGAAAAAAGCAAATAATTTGTTTTTGTAGTTCTTCCGCAATAGTTCTATGATAATAATTTTTAGTTTCAAGTCTTTTTAAGAGTACTTTATTTGCCACGGTGGTCTGGCTCATCTTTTCCAGTATCAGAAAGCTTACTAACTACGGTTATTAGTGCCCTGCTAGAAATCTTGTAGCGTCCCCAGTTACCCTATCTTGAAAAGTGTAATTTGAACTTATTTGTATAATGTAAATTCAAGAACCGAGCAATCGCTAAGTGATTTATTTTGACTTGACTGACAATAATGCTACTATTACTCAAATTAATTGCCTGTATTACTTTGACTTTCCGGGCAAGAATTAAAACATTGGAATTTATTTACAAGCCTGATATTTAATTACTCGAAAACTTCAAATCTGATCAACCGAAGTGGCCGTCTAGTGTTAGTACGTTGTGCTATCTAAATTAGATAGGCTGGATGAGGTAAGTGTTGCATCATGAGGTGCAGGTAAAAAAATGAGGCTACTCAAATTAAAATCAACGAGCGTTACGCAAGGTGGTTCAGCCCGTTCATATACTATTGTGGGAACAAACCACCAATAAAATCCACTTTATTCATAAATAAGTAATTGCACAGGTACATTAATAAATCAAATAACACAAAAAAATAATGAAAGGGTTAAATATATAACAAAACACCATTAAATCAGGTTAAAGTATGTATACAATTATAACATAAAGAGAAAATCAATAAAAAGCAGTTCAGTTACACAGAAAGACAATAAAAAAAAACACATGTAGTCACACCTATAGTTGGCTCATAAATAATCAAAATAAAAATCATAATAAAAATCTTAACACCAAACATGTGACTCTTAAAGAAAACCAATCATGCCGGTCTTTAATTAAATAAGCACATAAAACAATAAAACGAATTACGGTACATATAAAATACAACACTAAAGTTGCACTGGTGATAATAAGGTAAAGGCAAGGACAAAGGAAAATAGACAAGGAATTTACACATACACAATTGTTTAGTGACCACTAAAACACAGAATACTTAATTCCAATTACAATAAAGCACGTACAAAGAAAAATCAGTTAGCAGGCAAATAAATCTACTTAAGCAAAAAAACTCATTAAAACAAAGCCTTACAAGAGTAAGTTATAAATAGATCACTAACATCGTGACCGATATATAAGTTTGAGTGCGTTAGAAAAATACAGTGCCCTCTTCTCAACACACTCATGTATACAATAAACAAAAACAATGGAAATAAAAATTATAGGTATTTAATGATCTTGCTTGGGAGTGTGTACCTACTGGCAATTGCCTTTTACAATTAGTAACCAGCGGTATCCAGCCACCTCCACACAATTATAAATATAACCAACAATGCTAATTCGCACAAATACCAGACTGCGAGAGCCCTGTACTGTCTTTTTATTTTAGTAGATTTCAGCCTAATGAGTCCGCGTACGAACAAGATACCTTTGCAAGACAATATTTGGTATTTAATGCTATCTAGGCTGGTAAAAATGATTTGCTACAAGCTTGCATTTATATAAAAATACATACTTACACTAGAATAAATATTCCCTTAATTGATTACACACAAATCTTTAACCCACGCGGTTTAACCCCGAAGGAAGAGACAACTTAGTGTTGGCGAATTCAAAAGAAAATGTACACGCAAGTATTATTTTAAGACAAACTGTTTACAATGAAGGTATTTAATTAACCCAAAATCTATCTGGCTCGATTGATACTCTAACTGTAACTGCTCCTTAGATTTCAAAACTAACTATATATACACCAGAAAAACCACCCCCGTTATTCAAAAGTAATAAAAAACAAGAAACATTAATTTCCGCTGGAACAGTGTCATATTCATTATTGCTCGACATCTTAATTTTAAAAATATGCATTCGTCCGTAACCCCCTACATGTCCCTCGAAGTTTCAAGTAACAAACAAAGATATCTTTTGATCTTGGTCTGTACCGACACAATTACTTACACTAAGCTAGTGACATTTTTTCCATCAAGAGCGCGCATAAGAAATTCCAATGATTCGTTACGCAACTTCAGTAAAGCATTTTTAAGCCTGCTCCTGCCACTCACCCCCTAACATGTGTTTACATACGTATTAGTTACAAACAATCCTACATTCCTTAGATAAAAATATATAAATAAAAATATTTTGAAAACATTAGCAAATTACGACGTATTATTAAGATATTAAAAATCCACCAATTATCTTTTCTATCGCGGTAACAATGGAGATTTGACAAACGTTTATTACAATAAGAAAATTTTCGCGGTCCGCTACCTACAATTTTAAGGGTGGGAAGTAAAGACTGACAAACTTGACGAGAAACATGATCTGATGTTAAATTTTAAACAAATGTTTTAGATCGCCTGTCATTATTTTCACTACAACACCGATTTTTTGGAGTACACAAAATAGGTTCTATTATCAAATTCCATATAGCTCTTGAAATTTCAGTTCAAGAAAATTTGATAGAATATCTTCCCGCTGTTCCTTTTTAAGATATTGTTAACATTTGTAATAACAACGACATACAATATTTGCGACAGGTTTAGGAGGTTTCAGTTTACTGTGTATAGGACAGTTTTCCTTCCAATCTAAATTTTGTTCCATGAATTTAGATCCCTCTTACTTCTTCGAGTAAGAGTTAGCCGTGTTGCTTTGGACAGACCTAACACGTTTAATATCTACATGCAAAGAACACTCCCTTCTTAATTCTTTAGTTGGTTCTTCTTTGGATTCTGAAGACTCTGCTGTCATTTCTGGATGGTTTATATCTATCTTCTCACTATCAGTAGATTCAAAGTTCTCGTTCACAGCATTGCTTCCAGCGTCATACTTGAGAAAACTAATTATGTATTAAGTATTCAGTGCATTTTCGTCTGAAAAAAATTTTAAGTAGTGGTAAAGCCTAAAGTAACAGTACAGTAACTTTCGTCGTTTTTAAAGTAACTGAAGTCGGGTTAGTGAAATAAAACGCGAGAAGCCGTTTTAATTGAGGGCCTGTCAGTAATATTTGGGTTGTACTAGTAAAAAATGCACACACAAATCAATCACACTACACCATAGGAAAATTGGCAGACCTCTGTTACTTTCACGAAAAATAAAAGTAATACCTCCGCTTCTTTAGACACGGTCTTTATTTTTAACTTCGTTAATCAACATAATAATTTGTTGTATCCTTGCTAAGGGCACCAAGAGTTAACACAGCAAAAGTCAAGTCATCACATTCACTATTGGAGCTGACATTGCACCTGTTGTTTTTATGGTTTGGTTATGTGTTTTGCGTCCATTTTTAGAGGGACGCATTTTATGCAGCATCAGTCAGTCAACAGCTGTTTTACAAAACCGTAAAAACCCTGTTCAGATGTGCAAAATGTGGATTCGGGCAATTTACTACTACTGAAATACGTTTGTAGAATGGATTGTATTATCACAGTGAACAGTTCTGAGCCACTTAACGACTTTTCACCACTGAAGAATTTTGGGTTATAACTTTTGGAAAATATGCAATAAACAAGGTAGGTATTGATCAGTGGCTTGGATCAATTAACCGGTATAACATTTAAACGTTTTAAGGTATATTAACAGTCATAATTCAAAAATGAATTTTGTGGATTAGGACCATTCACCGCTAACGCGACGATGTATATATTTCTTCCTCAGGAGGCATCATAAAAACTCACATCACCCTTAGAAAGGTTACAAGTCCAACAACTCTAGAAACTAATTAAATAATGAATGATTAACTAAGTACTAAGTTATAGTAAAATTTTTAGAGTAGCAACTTCATTTTGTTATTGCTACCGAATTAAAGTGAGATGTTTATTAAGCAAACAATCTATATGCAACTCGGTTCTATAATTTTTAACTAATAAATTTATACGCTTGAAAAAAAAATTCTGTTATACAAGAAATTATTTTTTTTAAAAGCTTAACCCATCAATTACGGTGCTTGATCATTGTGCAAACCAGGCAATCGTGGTTTCCATTTACATTCAATTAGAGTACCTTTGATCGAAAGGATTAAAAACGACAAAAAAGCAGTCATAAATCTAGCTTTTCCTCCATCTCGCTCGTTTACCTATGAAGTATCAAAGCAGTTACAAAAGCATCGATTGACCGACTTTAAATTCGCTTTCTTGCACAAAGCTAACGAGAATCACCGACTTACATTCTTGAAATTCAGAAATAAAACGTACTGAAGCATTTCATAATGTAACTTTGTCAACAAAATCAAGTTCAAAGGAACACAATAAGGCAGTAGTCAGCTTCTTTAAATTCGGATACAGATGTTTGTAGTGATTGTATGTGGAAATTTATTTACAAGCAACATAAGTTTAAATATTTATTTTTGTAAAAAAAATTTACTTAAAAAATGTACAGGTATTCATTATATAAAAATCGTTTGAGTCCATTTTATAGAAACTTTACCTCTTAAAACAATTCTCATTTTTTATAGATAAAATACATTAAGAGTTAAAAGGCCAGGCGTTTTAATTAAATTCTATTTTCGTTGTAAATTAAACAAAGGCGGCTTAATAATGGAACATGAAATAAGACAAGTTAGTTTAATAAATATAATAAATAAAGTTTTAATTCAAATTCTAAAACTTATTAAACTAAGCAAGAACAAGAATGAAATCTAAGTTCGTTACACAACAAAACACGGAATTTATTTTTGAAAATGGAGTCATAAGCAATAGGCTCTTATTAATTAAACAATATTTTAATTCTAACTTAAAGGTCTAAAGGAAAAATATCACTGAAATTAATTAAGAAGGGCCATATCACCTTGTGGGTTATTAAAATGTTAATATTTACTTATCACATTCTATTGAAAGTGCACATTGTTATGAATTTGGTAATTGTAACAGCAACCAACGTTATGTAATTACTTAACTTGCTTTGGATTTCAAGCAAAAGCACTCCAACTTAACTTTTCACAATTTTATGTATAAAATTTATTGATTTTTTTAAAACTAATTTCTTAATTAACCTACATACAGCCATCAATCTTTATGTGTATAACCATATAAAAGCTATATGATTTATAACCTGTAATTTAATTTTCGAGGCTTTTCCCTCAGAATATAATTTTTTTTAATTTATTATGTTTGGATGACATTTTAGTAAATTATAATAAAACATAATTTTTTGCGCAACTAATTATAGTGAGTAAATTTTTCAATGAGATTGTTACAATAGATATATAATAAAAAATTGTTGTTTATTAGATTTATTTTACTGAAATTCTACTATCAAAAGGTAACTTTCAGAAATATATTTCATTAACTTAATGCCAGCTTGGATTAAGTGGGATGAAGTCACTATTAAAAAGAGGCATGATCACTCAAACCTTCAGTTTCTCGCTGCTGATTAGTAATTATCTCCTGTGGTATGTACCTCATGTACATACCACACCCAGTTGCAGTTTCTGAAATCTGATCAGTTCTTAATCATCTCATCTTCTGGTTGTGGATCTCATTCTTTCTTTCGCTCGTTGACCGAGCGAGAAGAAGTAAGTGAGAGATATTGTTGACCGCTGCAGGTTAACAATTCCCTAATGTACCAGTTACGTCGTCATAGCTAACGGCGGAATCTGATGTAATAGTAGACCCTTTGAGGTAAGATCGTTAAAACCAGACATAGAATACGAATAATCACATTTACACTTTTATTACTTTACAGATTCACGCAACAGCATACAGGTCCGCAGTTTTCACTCACCCTTGCTCCCTCTTCCCTTCCCGTTAGAACGCGACCAATCTCCTATGCCACCGACGCTACTTCCAAGAAGACCACCACTTGGATCACCGCATTCTCTCCCCAAGTATGCTCTCCACGTCTTCCCTCACGTCCAAGATTCAATTCTTTTCCTCCTTCACGACTTCTTTTTCAACAGCTCCACCGTCTCCATCTCATTTTCCTGCCGCTATTGCGGCAATAACATCTGTAAAAACATTTCGACCCAGAAAAATTGTTATAACTCCCTTATTTTACTGCAACCTTCTCTGACCAACCTAAAGTTAAATTATAATCACACCGCCCTCCACTACCTTCAGACCTGGAACGAAAGCACCAAAACCTTTTTGGTGATCTTAACATCTTCCTGGCCCAACTCTTAGGCCTTCGCACCACTCCCAATACTCAATATCCGCCACCCTTCTCATGTGTAATCAACCAGATTGATAAAGACATTATACCGTAGGAGATTACATAAGCCATTTCCCTCTCTGAGAGTATCCCGCATCATATCCTGTACTACAAATCTACCCACTTCCATCTTCAGTACCCTTACCAAGTCCAAAACCACTTTGGACTTCCTCGTTAATCTCTAGGTATTATTTCATCGGTACTCAGGCGGGGCACACTTTGACGAATTGTTCCTTGTTGTCCTACCTGTGGTAAAATCACAAATCCAGAACTTGTAAATCCCTCGTAACCTCCAAGAAGTGTAACAACTGCGAGAGTAAACATCCATCCTATTCCTTCGATTGCGCGAAAAGACGAGAACATGTAACCCCCCCCCCCCCGCTGGAGATGATTCTGAAGTCGAACACTTGTTAAATGCCAATGCATTTATCCGTCCCTTTACCAATCTTCCCTGAGAAGCAAATGTTCATTGTCAAGAAGGTGTCTATATTCTTCCATAGACATTGTAGGATGTAAATGGGAATTAGGAAATAACACTTTAGATGTATACGTAGTTTATATTTTATACATATTATATATAATATAATTATATTTTAACCAGCGTAACAATGTAGCAAATAGCAATAGAAGGAGTTTAGATTCGGTTTTTTCTAATGTTAATTGTAGTGTGGAATGCGATATATAACCTAAGTTCTAAAAAAACATATTGGATTACTCAGTGGCTCAGCGGTAAAGGTGTCAGACTTACAACTCAAAGGTACCAAGTTCGAATCTGAGAGTACTCACTTGAGAAAAAAATCGACCCAAGTGCGAAAAAACAGTCTTTCGCAGGACAGTCTGAGGACGGATGACTTATGGTGCAATAAAACGTACTTTCCCACAATGGTATAATAGAGAAATTATGAATACTATCCGTACGAAGTTTTCTGCTTTAAAGAGATATAGAATATCTCATTTAGGCCGTGACCTCTTCCTTTACTAAGACCATCGACGCCGCATCAAATTTATGATAAAATTAGCATGTAATAACTATTTAATTGAAGTTCAAAGCTCTATATGCGCTGATAGTAAACAATTTTGGTCTTTTGTCAAAACAAAATGTCGAAACTCGAGAATACCTGGCGAATTATGTTTGAATGACGTCGTATACTCCAATCCTGAATAGTTAACGGATTAAGACCATACTTCAGTAGTGTGTTTGCTTTTCTACATGTTATTCATCCTTCTAACCTAAGTTTTGATTCAAAATCTTCAATATCTATTATCATAAATTGCGTTGATGACATAATAATGGAAAAGGCAGGTAAAGTTCGGTTTATAATGACGGCTGGCTTAGACCAAGTTCCGTGCTTCCTAACAAAAGATTCCAGTAGCCCATTTCTCCAAGCCTTTAGATACCTGTTCAATTTATCATTACAGACTGAAACATTCCCTGATACATGGAAAATGGCAAAAGTTGTACCTATACTTAGAAATGGAGATCCAGGAAGTTTGGAGAATTACAGACTCATAGATACTTTGAAACTTTGCTAAAATATTTGAGATAATATTGCATAGTGTCAGTTATTCAGTCCTGTCTCCTTATATGTCCAATATCCAACATGTTTTTGTTGAAAAAAGATCAACCACAACTAATTTAGCTGTCCTGACCCCAATTCTTAGCTGAATCACTAGATTAGAACAAACAAGTCGGTATCATTTACATGGACATAGCTTTCGATAGCATTAATCATTCTTTGTTATTATTTTTTTAAGCTTATTGGCTAATTTACAATCTACATTTTGTGAATTATTAGATTGTTCTCTAGTGATAGTTGTGATGTCTTGCCTAATAGACAATTTTCACTTTTAAGTTTAGTTGTGTCTTTTTAGTTTTGAGGTGTTCCTTTCACGTGAGCTTTTGCTCTAGATGCAGACCAAGATATTTTACCGTAGTTTTTATTTGGATGGGATTGTTATTTATGTTTACTTGTGGGAAATTACTTTGTTTTGTGGTGAAAGTGAGCTGATCAGACTTTATGGTGTTGACCTGGATCTTTTATCTTTTTAGCCAAACTTGTAATTCATTTAGATGACCTTGTAGGTTTCTAGATACAGATCTCTGTATCATCATTAGCTATGGCGAAGTCAAGTAGGTCCGGAATTTTGTTCCTGCCCGTGCACCAATAAGTTGGTTCTTCCGTAAATATATAGGTTAGATTATTGAGTTGTATTGATTGGAACAGATTCCGACCTGTGGGGTTGATTAATCTTCCAATTGCTGTAAAATGTGGCCCCATAAAGTTGAAAAAGTCATTGTATTCTTCCATCGTGATGTTGTGTCGTGACGGAGAATATAAGGCTGCGATAGTTATTGGTTTAGAAAATGATTCTAGTTTTAATGTTGTAGGTTGAATTTTATCCGTTTGTAGGATTGTAGGACATAATGATTAATAGTTGATCTAATTATGATGACTGAGCCTGCGTGGGCCGTTCCATCTGGGTGAAGAGTGTAATAGATGGTGTACATTGTATTATAGTGTTTTTGTGTTTTGGAGCCTCAAGTCTTATTTTTGTATTTTGTAGGAATTCTATGTCGTACATTTTTTTAATATTACTTTGCGGTTCTAGATCAACGAAAAATAGTGGTAGTGGAGTTTTTGAAACTCTGTGATAATATTTCTGACTTTGTGTCCTTTGTCTGCTGGTTCTTTTGTTATATCTGCTAATGGAATTGCATGATGAAGACCGATTAGTACAGGATCGATGGTTATAGGTTTAATACTTCATTAGACAACCTGTTCAAATCTTATTTTTGTTCACGATTACAATGTGTTGCCTATAACGGGTTGACATTTATTCCATGTTTAGGTACCTCAGGTGTTCTTCAAGGTTCAATCCTAGGTCCACTATTTATTTTGTGTGTTAATGATTTGTATTCTTCACTCTATGCAGACGATTTAAAAATGTATAAATCGATTGAATCACTTAACGATTGTCACAAACTACTGGCCTGTATAAATAAATTCTATTGAACAATGGTGTGTTAGTAACTATCTATCCTTAAATGTTGCGATAAACGTAAATGCATGGTATATGACTACAACTTCGATACGCGACTTGTATCTCGTGCTACTTCATTCAAAGATTTAGGGGTTACTTTCTCATAATAAGAACCTGTATAAATTTCTCTAGAGAGGATGTATTAAAAAACTTCTACTTCTCGCTAGTGCGGTCGTGTTTGGAGTATGCCTCTTTAATTTTGCTCCCATACTATACTTACAATCAAAAGACCATCGAGGGTGTTGAACGTAGATTTATGAAATTTCTGGCGTTTAAATTAGATGGCCAGTATTCAGTTCAAAGTACTGATAATAATATTCTTCTGGATACATTCTCATTGATAGGTTTAAAGAAGAATACTCAGAGCGTTAATATTTCTTTATAAATTGATCAACAACAAACTTGAATGTTCTGTTCTCCTACAGTATGTAAAATTTATAGTTCCTAAGGGTAGCCGTAGACAAACCTCAACTTCTTACTTAAGCACTACCAGGACAAACAGTTTCCGAAGATCACCAATTTTTACTATGTGCCATAATGCGAACTGCTACGCTTATAATTGCTTTTAGTTTGCTTGTCAACATGTACTTCATTTTTGTTTTTCTTTCTATTTAATACCTTGCATACTTATATGGGATGGTCCATAAGTAATGGTCCATAGTGAAATGTAAGGTTCTCAGGGTGTCAAAGTTCCAAAAAAATTGATTTTTGAAATATCTCTCATTCTCGGTATAATAAATAGAGATATAAAGTACATTGGTCTTAGCTTATTTTTTTATTAAAGTACGAATCCTTGATGTTTTTCATATAAAGAGAATATACTTTGCCTAAATCGGCAACTCTAACAGTTTACAAGATATCTGCATTTTTAGGTATTTATTACCAACTGCTTAGACAGGTTATTAACTTTAGTACTCTGTATTTCGAAAACGAAACACTATTGGCCTTACGTTTATATAAAGGTTTTGTATTAACCCATTAGTGCATAAGGTTATGTAATTAATATTTTATTTGTTTTGATGCTAGAATAGGTAAGTACAGGTCCAATGAAAGACATTTTAAGTGAAAAAAAAAATTTTTTTTAATTAATAAACAAAATACCTCATGTTCGTTTTATCGAACACTATGCAGAACATAACCTTTTAACACAAAAAACATAAAAGTAACTTAAAGTGTCTAACTAAACGGAATGGTACTTCAAAAAACAAGTAGGATGTAAGACTCTCTGGCACTTAATACAAATAAATTTAGCGTTTTTGCCACATTCAGCACAGCGTCTTTCCTTTTCTGAATATTTGGGAAGATGGTTCATCTTATCGTACCGAACGTCACGTGTAGGTGCACTTGTAGTTTTGCCTTTTCTGGATTTTGTTCCATAAGATTTTAAAAAAGCTAATGCCAAATATCTCCTGAATGACAATAAGCAACTGGAATTTTCATGTGACGGATGAATTTTTCGCATAAGTAACCATGCGTTAACCACCGAAACGTCAAACAAGTAGGCAAATATGGGCCACCACCACTTACGTTGTCTCATCCGTGTTCTATAATTTGCAACCATTCCATCCATTTTATCAACCCCTCCCATACCTTTGTTATAGTTAGCAAATATCTTGGGTTGAGGTACTGCGATTTTTGATTTTGATGTTCTGCAATATCGCGAGGTACCTTTGATTTCAGTGCTTTCAAAATTGGAAGCTGCAGTGCCAGTTTTGTTGTCATTCCATAGAAATACGATTACTTCCTCGTTACTGGAAAAGTCGTAAGCACCACGTTTCTCCTTTTTAAATGTGTTTTGTTGCTTACGTAATGGGCAATCTTCTAATATATTTTCTCTAACAGTGCCTGTAGCACAGTAACCTAGGGTAGCGAGATGTTTCAAAAGTTTGATTGAAGTGAAGTAATTATCCATAAAGATCTTATAACCATGATGTTGAGGAATTTGAGTTATTTCAATCAGATTTAGTACTACAGTACCTCCCAAGACAAACAATTCGGATCTGTTATCATCATTTTTCCTTTTTCCAGTATAGATGTCAAATGAAAGCAAAAAACCGTTATTAGAACACAGAGCCCAATTTTTGTATCCAAAGCAGATGGGCTTGCCCCTAATAAATTGTTTTGCATAGTGCTTTCCATAATATGGAATCATGCTTTCATCTACGCTTAGATATTCCTCCAAACCACCATAATTTTTAAAATTTTTGTTTAGCTGATCAATTAGGGGTTGTAATTTATAAAGTCTCTTCTCAGGATCGATTTGTGTGTTATCATTGAGATGCAAGTGTCTCAAAATCATTTCAAATCGATTTACCCTAATACTTTCTGCCAATATTTTTGGCACATCGTTCTCATTTGACCAGTACATACGCGTGTAGGGATATTTCCCATAACCAGAAATCAGAAGCAATGGACATCTTCGTCGAAGAATAGATTGAAAAACTACCGGAGTAGCTTTTTCGTAAACTTCAGCTGGTGGGTTTTTTACATCACAAATCTGTTGTATATTGAATTTCGGCTCCTGCTTCTTCCAAACTGCTCTTTTTGGTTTTTTTGACGGTGGAGGATTGTTGGGAACATTATTAGAGTTTACAATCAAATCTGCAAGGGGTATTTCGTCCTTGGAATCGTATTCCTCTCTGGTTGCAAATCCCTTGTCAACAGCAACATCATCGGCAAAAAGATCGATCCTGTTAGGTACAAACTCACTCATTGCTCTCAATATTCCAGGTCCTAGGTGATTGACGTTTCCTACATGATCATCATCGGAAAGGTCACTATCGATATCGATATCTTGGCCATATTGAGGCGGCGTGATGTATATGCTGCCGCTTTCAACATCAAGTTCTTGGATACAATCGATTAGTTCGGCAAGTGATAATCTAAAATGATAAAATTCATATTTTACTGTATTTCCGATAACCTCTAATGTATTTTTTATTTTTCTAGAAAATGTGTTCATAACGCATAATGTTCGATAAAACAAACACCAATAATAAATTGGCTAATCTCTACAAGAACAAAAAATTAAAAATTTCGCGTAATAATAGCACAACTTCTTAGTGTATGACCTTACTGTATCCAAAATTGTAAATAAAAATTCCAACAAAAACAAGTGAAAATATAACATACACTTACCCGCCGTGTCTGGTGTTGTGTAAACTCGGATCTATTACTTTTTAAAAAATTTAAGACTGATTGTTTAATCGTTTGTATATCACTGTTTATTGTCATTTGTGTTCACTGACAGTTCAACAAGCATCTGATATTACACTGCTATGAAAGATTTGGCAGGAATCTGTAATATCAGCAAAAATGGCGGCGCCCGATAAAACGAACGTTATGCACTAATGGGTTAAAATGAGTAGATCTATCATTTCCTGAAGTTTACCAAATATTACAGAATAACAATAACCTGCCTAAGCAGTTTGTAATAAACACCTAAAAACGAAAATATCTTAGAAACCGTTAAAATTATCGATTTAGACAAAGTGTCATATTTTAATAAAAAAAACCCAATTTACTCCATTGGCGTAGAAATTAGGGATTAAAAGTTTGCTCTACCTCTTGAGTTCTATGCCACTGCACATAATAAAAATGTATTAATAAGCTAAAACCAACGTACTTTGTATCTCTATTTATAATACCAAGAATGAGAAAAATAAAGTACCTTTTTTCGTTTTGGAGATATTTCAAACATCAACATTTTTTTTTGAACTTTGACACTCTGTCTTTTTGGTCATTAATATTTTATTGAAGCAAGCTGCGTAAAATCGGAGTATTTTGAGGCCGATGATCTTACATTTCATTTTGGAGCATTACTTACCCACCACCTGGTATACTTCTTTGCAGTTTTTGTCCTGTAATTGGAATAATATTCTGTAGGCCAATAGATAAATACAAAAAAGATCGACTTTTCCATTCGCGCCTACCTTATATGCCCCAGTCCAATCCGATAAGAAAAGCTCCACCTTGTATCCAGACCCCCCTTAATCATAGCTCCGCCCCCTTCACAATGGAGCTCATAATAGGCAACATTAGCCATCGCGGAGTTCGACTTAAACACCCTTAATCTTCTTCCAACAGAAATATTCAAGAAATAACGGTAACTATACCAACTTCCCGCGCAATAGTGAACACCTAAGCCACCTAGAGTGTACTGCCACCACGGTTTATTTCCCCAACCGTTTCATTATATTCTTTAGCTATTATAACCCTCCAGGTGCGAACACGCTCTCAACCGACCTCCTCGCCTATGTCTCAAATCTCACAAATGCATGCATGTAGAGTACTTTAATGCTTGCCACACTCGGTGATTCTAGTGCCAACGTAATGGACTATATTGCCTGACCTCCTGTTTGAACTTCCATTATGATGCACTCACAAAACCACTCCCAACTTCCGTATAGCCATGTTGGTAACTCCAGCATCAACCACATCCTATGTTATACACCAATTCAAAAATATGTAGACGCTGATTACTACATTGGCAGCACCATAACCTTAGGTCATTTACATTGCACGCACAATGAAACACGCACAAATCACACCTATCACTAAAAGACTAAAAACATTCCAAATACCTAAGAAATCTAAACGACATTAAGACAAATCAACTAAATTAATCACAATAATAATCTTTTATGCTAATACCAATCACAAACAGCTCTAAGTCGATGTCTAGATTTCCAGGATTTCATTGGTGCTCTAGGAACCAACCGCTACGTTCTTCCAAGCAAACATCAAACCGCCCACCCACAAGTCCCAGCCACGATGTTATTGTAGAAGCAAACGTTCTAAATACATCCTAACTTTATTCATTCAATTAGTGGTTTTTTTTCCTTTCTTTTTGCATACGCAAATAAGTCTGTATTGTAATGATCCCACCAGAATTGTAATTAATTGAATCAAGATGTTAATGTGCTTAAGCAGTAATCGGAAAATTTATGCTATATTATAATGACATTGTAACTAATGAATTAATAATACATGTGTATTGGTTGATTTATTGGTTGTAAACCTAGTGTTAGCAATTTTGCTTGACACGATGCGGTTGGGGTGCAGGACTTTGAATTCTGGTTTATTGCTTGTCTGTTCGTGTTCGCAAATAGTGATAAACTTTCAAGGCTACTGGAAGTTTCCTACAATATAATTACCATCTCTCGGTGTATTTTAGAAATTGGTGGAAGTTTCCCGTATTTGCGTGTCGTTTTGAGGGATATACCGAAAAATGTACTTACAGACTAAACCAAATAAATACGTAATTAATATTGATGATGGTATAACAAATACAAGACGTGTTGGTGAAGAACAAAGTCAGTCAATGAGTGAGTTATTAAAGCCTGAATACTGCAAGCCAAAGAAAGTGCAATGAAAAGGGCATACAGTGCTATAGACAAATGAAAACTCTGCAAGATAGAGAGGGTCCAAAGAAAAAAGCAATAAGATTTGTACTTTCTGCGTTGACTACCATTAACAGCCAGTCATGTGGTTACTATGTTTCAACGAAACAAAAAAAAAACAAAAAAACAAACAACACGTGGATAAAATTGATTCGTTAAACCACAAGTGTGATTCACGGTAGGTCACGCTCATTCATTGTGCACAAGCACAAGCCTAGCCCACCGGTGGGTCACGGACATTTGGGAAAACGCACATTGAATAAAACTTTTTCATAACACACATTTCAGACTTTTACTTTTATATGCTACATTCACATCTGTGGTGTAACCCAGCGGTGTGTTATACTACTTCCAAAAACGTAGTTGCTTACTTTTAGTTTTAATCTCCTCTTTTAAATGGGTAGGTTTTAATAAATGGTAGATGCTATGTACAAATCTTGCGCAATTGCACCATTTTACAAATTTACTTCAAAGTGTAAGGATATGCTTAGAAGACGAACAACTATATTATAGTAACTTTGAAAATCGATTACTGTTATTTAATTTGTTGAGTGGTATCCCTTTTCGTGTAGTGTGTGTATATGTAAGTGAAGAAAACATATTGTATTTGTAGAGATGTTAAATGTAGGCGTACTCATACATAATAGTTATTTATTATACAATAAGTAGTTATAGACGGCCGCTACTAGATCAAATACAAGGTCACTCGCCCTTTGGCGGACAAAATTAATGTTTTTTTTACCTAATAAGGTTAGAAGGAAACTAGAGCAAATAGAAATACTGTGAAATAGGGAAAGATTTTCCGTTTTATGAGGTTAATTCAGTACACCTTTAGTTTTTTTCAAATGACCGTGGCTTACTAGATACTTCAAAAAAACAGCTCTTATGCATTTTAGGGAAGGATGGGCCATGATGGATCACGGGGTACCATGAAACAAACCAAATAATATCACTGATACAAGTTACGTGTTGAACAACCATTTTTCGTTGAATGTTGTTTCATTGTGGCCCATCATGATTCATTGTGGGTGGTCCAGCCGTGTTGCGTTGATTTAATTGCGGTGCTCTTAGTAGTATAAATAATTGTCTAAAGTACAGAATTATTCTGCACATTTTTTGGTTACTAGAATGTCGAGAGAAAGGCAAAAGGAAAGCCAATTCTACTGATGCTCAGATGGAGTCGTTTTGAATGAGATAGATGGGCGCAAAATTAACCCTCCGGGCAGCAGCAGCCCTATATGAAGTAAAATGCGCCACTTTACACCGATAGTGTTAAAAAGCAAGGGGAAGGAGATGTGATTAGAATGAAGTTGAATTACGCAATTCCCATATCTACGCACGAGTAAGAATTAAGTCTTTTTAATTATGTGATCACTCGTTCGAAAATATGTTACGAGCAAACTACGAAAGATTTCACTGGATTGGATTTCAAAATGGCGAAAATTAATCCAACTTCAATACGCTCTTGGGAAATAAACTCGAAAGAAGATAGTAGTCCTTTATATCGAAACAACATAGTCAATGATATTAATTAAA
Organism: Vesta saturnalis; assembly: GCA_036346205.1. Classification (NCBI taxonomy): domain Eukaryota; kingdom Metazoa; phylum Arthropoda; class Insecta; order Coleoptera; family Lampyridae; genus Vesta; species Vesta saturnalis. The sequence continues at coordinate 8,709,566 of JARFJB010002396.1, forward strand.
TTTCTATTTTTGTCTGCTAAGAGTAGACGCGCTACTTCCATTAATAAACGCAATGTCATAACATTTTTTGACAACCTTGGAGACGTATATAGCCACGAAAATAAATTTGTTGACGGAAGTAGGATGTTTAGATGAAACCGGTACTTCAACAGTACATATCCTAGTGGCGAGAGACGAGTTTTAGTTACGATATGCTGTATTATAAACGTCCACAAAAATTTTTTACCACCTGCATTGGTATTTTCTCGGATGCAAGAATCACATAAATCATGAAGCACCGCCAGGAACATTGGAGCTTGCCAATCCAAGTAGATGAATAACCGGAGGTGACAGTTGATACGTAACCTAGGAAATCCCCTGACAGTCATGAAATCGCATATTGCATTGGGATTGCCCATGAGAAGGCAATGACACCAGCAAGCATTACGTCGGGTTTAAAGCGAACAGGTATTTACCTATTGGACAGAAATATTTTCAGTGATGACGATTATTTGTGGAGCTGCCACAGATCGAGAAATAGCTATGGAGCAAACAACTATTTGTACGCCATCCGCAATGCACTAACGTATAAACTCAGCTGTCAGGTTGCGTTGACGCACCCTGTATGTAGGATGTTATAATGACGTGTATTACGTGTTTTGAGCACGAGTGTATTGAGTTTGAACAAAAAAAAAAATTTTTTTTTTGTGTATATAATGTATGTGGGTGTATGATACGCCACTGGGAATTTAGGAGAAATATAATTCTGTATGTAGATACCTGTATTTGAATGTTATAGAGACTTTAGTGTTGGAATAATTAGATTTTGATGAATGTAAATGTGAAAAGAAATTTGTCTATGGGACGATAATGCTTTCCACTGGATTGCTTCTGTTTTGCTGCTGATAAAGAATGGAATGTTTGAAGATAAGATGAGTAATCTTGGTCAGAAAATGTGAAGAATAAGTGTAAAATGTTTTAGAAAATATGTAGAGAAAGATTGGGTATGTTTAAGTGTTAATTTCCGAAGGGTTTTGTAATGTTGTGCAATTTGTTTTAAGAATACGTGTATGTATATGGAATTTGAGACCTTAGACGGTGCTGATTTTTGCAAATGTTGCGGAAGCAGATCGAGCGCAGGTTGGAGATAATTGTTAAAAGTTGTGTAATGGACCAGAGTGGCTACTGAATGAATGTGGTGACGAGAAATGATTTCTTCATGAAGTAATTGTAAAATTTGTAAGTGAAAACAAATATGGCGATGTATTGTAATTACACGCGTGCTTGTATAGAGGGAAGCAGCTATCAGAACTAGGGAATTTTGAATGAATATTATTGGAGAATATAACGCGGAAGGAAGACATGTTTAAAGAGGGATGACTGAAGTTATAAATAGGAAGTCAGAGATTGACGAGTGAGTTGAAGAGTTAGGAAGTTAGCTTTTGGCTTGTGATGAGAGCTCGGTGAGAAACGCGCGTGCGGAGGTAGTGTGATAGAATGTGATGATGTTGGAGTATATTTGTGAATTTTAATGAGGCAGTAATTGTTTAAACAACTGCGTAACCCGAACCGGGGATGAATCGAAAAGACATTCATAAATACCACGATAATAAAATTGAAGTTGAAGATAAAAATTAGTTTGTTTATTTTTAAGAAAATAATAGTGCGTAAGCAGATTTGAATAAAGATAACAGATGTTATGTTAAAGTATTAAGTGCAGCGCGTGTCCTTGTAACGAGATTCAGCTAAAAGTATTTATGAGACCACCTGTTAAGTGAACGAAGCGTTCGTTGTATATTAAGCCAATGTTTAAGTAACGTTATATGACATTGAAAGTTTTATTTGTATAAGGGACTAAATTGGTGTAAAGGTTGCTAGAAATTTTAAAGAGGCAACCAAAGGTTTACCGTTATTACATGTTTGTGGAGTAATAACCTTGCATAGTGAACTAATCGCGGTGCACAGAGGAATAAGTTTTGTTGAACCTTTGTAATGTGCTTCATGCAATTTAAGGATTACCAATGGACTACAATAATTGGTTTACGGAAGAAAGAAGAAAGAAAATCCAAGGATTTATGGACAATTTTAAGTAAGAAATTAGATTTAAGAATTTTAAGAACTCATTTAAGCCCGATTATCTTTTGTTAGTTTATTTGCGTATAGTTGTTTAAATGATTAAATAGTTTTGAAAGGAAGAGATAATCGTTCTTGAGTCGTATTGTATGGTTTGTTTTAGTAGTAAGAAGGCAAAGTGGTTTAACTTTCAACCACGCTTATGTAATTTATGTAGATATTTGTGTTTTGATTATTTTATGCAGGACAATATATATATTTATCGTTATATTTTTTTTTTTACTTTGTTGTTTATTTAACCAGGTATGAAACACAGATGTAACATTTACTTAATTGGTGATCTTGTTTTGACAATTCTAAAAGTAAGCTTTGCATATTTTAATTTTTTTTTGGAATTTTCAGATTTAGGAACAACCTGAAAAGACATATTAGCCAGGTTGATTGCAAAATTTTCATGTTTGTGTCATTGTAGCAATGCACTATTAACAGATCAGCTGTTAGTTTAAATTTCATTAAGTATAATAAAAGTTTGAGTTTTGAAACCTTAAATGTTTACGAATGTCAAATACGATTCAAAAGTAAATTAAATTTAACAGATATCGTTCATGTTAAGAATTTTAAAAATTAATTACCGTTCAGTGAATGAATTTGAATGATCAATTTTATTTTAGAAGTTTTGGTATACGAGGTGTATTCAAAAAGTTTTTAATAACCTGGGTAGTACTAAATTTATTTGAGTTTGAGTTGAATTGTTTGGGACGAGTGTTTGTTTTAGAACCTTCGTATAGGAGTTTACCGAGTAAGCACAATCCTACTTTCCACAATCAAGTAGGGTTAATTAACATCCAGCTTAAGACAATTATATTAACAAAGTTTCGATTGTGGTGGCGCCTAGAGACATATTTTCCCGAATTGAGCTATTTGAGTATAAGTGTAAGGTGTTTGAGCTTATTAATCATTCATTTTACTTATTATTTCGACCACGCCCATCTCCCTGTTAGCTGGCTTGGCAACCCGCTTACATTAGTAGGCATGCACGACGCCTAGTGCGGTTTGGACGTGTAACACAGCATACATCATTCACTCCGTCCATCGAATTCAAGAGTCTCCCAAAAGCTGCTGCGAAGAGGGGAGCATCAGGTCGACCGTGAGTGACCACCGATACGCCAGAATGGTTGATGTACGAACAGAAGGATGGAGAACTGAATATGAAGAAAATGAAGGAATGGAAGTCAACAGTGTTGAAGTTCTTCGTCTCCTGAAGATGAAGAAAATCCACCACTAGATGAAGATCCTGACGGGGAAGCTGAATTATGTGCAGTGGATGTTACCTCACAGGAATTCGCAGAGCTTGAAGGCCAACTTGTGTAAATGAAATTGTACTCGTCCAGTTCTAAGATTCACTAAACAAAAGGTAAAAATATATTAATTTTGATAACTTATCAAGAAAAGGCAGAAAATGACTGAAATATTCCTTTGACATTGAGCGTGCGTACGTGTGCATGTGTGTGCGTGTGTGCGTGTGTGCGTGTGTGCGTGTGTGCGTGTGTGCGTGTGTGCGTGTGTGCGTGTGCGTGTGTGCGTGCGTGTGCGTGTGCGTGGTGTCTGTGTGTGTGTGCGTGCGTGTGTGCGTGTGTGCGTCGTGTGCGTGCGTGGCTGTGCGTGTGCGTGTGCGTGTGCGTGTGTGTCGTGCGTGGCTGTCGTGCGTGTGCTGTGCTGTGTGCGTGTGCTGTGCGTGCGCGTGTGCGTTCGTGCGTGCTGCGTGCGTGGCGTGTCGTGTGGTTGACACGATAACCCGTACGTACTTAGGATGTTGTGTTTAAGCTTCTTTTTTGTTTTTCCTGGAGCTGATTAGGTTTTGGAAAAAATACAGCGACTTGGAAGTGGATTTTTATCAAATATTTCTGGAACAGCTGTATATTTGAAAGATATAAAAATACCAATATACATATCAACCTTAATGATATAGATTAATTACGTTCTATGTTATTTTTTGATACGTCGCGTAAATTAGTGGCAAAGAATTCCTAATGTAGAATATAAGTGTTCATTTTTTCAAATTTTAAATATCTGGTTAATGATTAATTTTATAACGAAATGGGTAGACATATTTTTTAAAGAAAATTTATTTTACAACTTTTCTTTATAAAGTGTAAAAATGAAATAAGTATGATTGAAAATACTTAAATTGTAATATCGATATTTTTATGGAAGCTGGAGCCTTTTGAATTTTTTATATACATAGATTACACTACAGATACCCATGTACACTCACAATTGATCACGCAAAAATAACACCAATTACACAAAGACTTAAAACACTCCAAAAACAATTCACTTATCGCCGAGTATTCGGTGACAACGAAGATACGAGAGAAATCCTTCTCGCCCCATTCAACAATCCTCCAAGAGATAGATGCTTGTACCGCAAACCTAAAATTAAATTCAAATTCCCCCCAGCCGTCCTAACCCAACTCCTAGACGACCCTCCTGAGGACGTCGATGAACTCATACAATCCACACCACTCGCTTTACGATAACTAACACTTATGCAACACACATTCATTTAACAAACGTAACACCAACAAATCTATAACACTAAACACTACCTACTAACAATCCCCAATAATAATAAACAATGCTCATACATATTTCATCTTAATTGCAGATGCCTGATGCAGCAGCTTCGCCGACGTCCATCCTGGATCCGCAGTTCCATAGATGCTCCGAGGGACCAACCGCCTACATGCTCCCAATGAAACATCAAGTCGCCCACCTACAGCCCCGCCCACAACATCCATTTAGATTATGAATTAATTATTACTCAATTAAGTAACGTAACCTACTAACATGTTTTTTTTTCTTTTTTTGCCTAGCTAATAAGTAACATGTTATAACCTTATAAACAATGAAATGTAATAAATCAAAAAAAATTATGTAATCAACCGGCTGAAGAGGCTACCTCGCCTGAGCAGCCGACTGAAATTGCAAACTCCATTTATCATCAATTGTACCAATAATTAAATAAACGTGTTTGAATTTGAATTTGAATTTGCTCTAGTTTCCGAGATCCCCATAGTAAACATAAAAAGAAACTCACCCTGTGTATGGAACCACTCCTTGTTCCGCACTTCTTCAGCAATTTTAAGCTTACTCTGCGTAAGGTAAAAATTAACATTTATTTATTCTCCACTACTGCGTAAAATACAATTGCTTAGCCCCTAGTCAAACCAGTTTATCTGATTATCACGTACCAGCATCATAGTACATAGTTGTAGATTAATGAGAAGACTCCTTCCAACTGCTTTTATAAGTCCCAAGAATCACCATTGTACAAGTATATAAGCTAATCTACTCTATTTTAATGTGCTTTCAATGTGCTGATATCGACCTGCCTAGTGATACCACATACATCTTTGTAAACACTGATAATTCATAAACTTGGAGTATCTGCATTACGTGGATCATAATGCTTAGTTCGAATCGGATTTTTTATGCTTCTTTACTCTGTCTTGTGACGTATGTCAGCTTTGCAAATCTCAACACTTCTTCATGGGAAATTGTGTCATAATAAACTGAAATAATACACAATGATTCTCATAATACAGTTTGTTAGTTAAGAAAGTGTTACTGTTTAACGGCATTATCAAATTAAAACAATTTGAGCTGTAATAAAAGATCGTTTTGTCGCTTGCTTCACGAACACAAAGTTAAAATTCCTAAAACAAATGTCAAGAACAATTAGTTACTATTATTTTTATGATCGCTTTGTGCAAAACATGCATATAAATATTTTAAAACAAAGCAAAAATGTATTTATATTAACAGAAATCAAAGCGCATTTGAATTATTTTAATCCTAAATGGCGTTAATTGAAGTTTTGGATAGCATTACCATTTCAATTTTCCATTTACGTTAAATACAATAAAATCATTTAATTGGAAAACTATGTAGTACGTTGTCAAAAGAATAAACATTTTAATACCTATCTCTAAAATACGGAATTCTTTTATATTCGTTCTACAAAGCGGAATAAGTATACGTAAAATTAAGGTTTTGTAAAAGCATACAACTCCTTTTTAATATCCGACATGAATTACCTAATAAAGTAACAACAAATGTTTTAACGTTATAAACCTTATGCACGCATATAACGAGACCATCTTCTATTAAATTCACAAAATTATTTATTGCATTACAAGGAACGTCATCGTTTATTCTTGCATAGGTACTTTAAGGAATTGGATTATACATGAAAAGTCCTTACCTTCTGTACTAAGATTAATAGAACTCGGAAAACTGTACCATAGGATCAGATGCAGGAGAATTGAAGCACCTTTTCAGGTTTCAGGTTTGTAGATACGTGCCTCATAAAGAAAACATGCGGTTCCACTAAGCCTTCTATTAGTGTTCGAAATCACGTAGAGTGTTGTGGAGGCCCCGAATGATTGAAGTAGCTAATATCAGTCTCAGTTCTATAAAATTGGGCTTTAATTGACAACCGTGCCATTGCATTTAGGAAAGTATTTCTGTATTAGCAAACAAGTCTAGAAATCTAATCGAAAGACAGCTTTGTTAAAATTTCAAGCATGTATTAAATTTTCAAAATACGTTTACTTCATTTAAAGAGTAGGATTGAGTTTAGCGTATCATTTTAAATGGACTGCTTTACTAAGATTTATTTGACTGAAATTACATGAATTGAATAAATGTTTTCTTCAAGTGGGTTTCTTGAGAGAAAATTTTCTCTAGTGGAGAGGCATCCAATTAATTACATTAATGTTTATACACTGTACGTTAGAATGGATCTATCAATACCTATAAGCTTTTTAGTTTTCGCTTTAATGTAAAAATTAAATGTATATATGCCTTCATTTTTCTTCAAGTTCTTTGATAAAGAGACGGGTTGATTCAGAACAAAAACGTCTGTATCAGTAGCAAAAGTGTGTTATTATCAGAGATGATAAAATATATGCATACAAACGGTATCATAGAGCTGAGCCCCATTAGACGTTTATGACGTATTAATAAAGATATACTAGATAGTTTTGAAATTTTGGATTTCTGTTCATTTGACTACGATCGATTCAACTGAAACATTTTCGTTTTTATTGAACTTCCTGTTGTTTTTAACGGAACACCCCATATATTTGTTAGTTTTGAAATCTCTGATCAATTTCATGTTGACTTTCATAAGCATTTTCTATAACTTGATTTAACCGTTTTTGAACTATTCCCATTTATTTCAAAAAGGTCTATTTGCAATGTCGCATTTTAAACCCTATACAATTACTCCCTGAGAGATTTCAAAAATATAATTTTAGAATGATGGACTCTCCACATAAAAGTTCAGTGTTTTCAAAATATCTACAGGGTATTCAAAATTACGCGTCAAACTGTGCGAGAATCAAATTATGAAACCTCAATTATTCTAAATCGCAACTCTGTTAACGTTATACGTATTATTATCATAAACAAATGAACATAATACAAAAAATTAAAAAAAATCATTAATACTGAGTGTTTCAAAAAACGTTCCGCTAATTTCCAGGGTAAACAGAATATTAAAAAATAACGTTAGTTTGGTTAATAAACATGTGTCCGAAATGCCCCCTTAAGAAAATACGGCCCTGTAAAAGTGGCCCAAAAAATCCTTTTTGTTTATTATCTCTGAAACGGTTTAAGACAACTAAATTAAATTTAGACCACAAATACCTTTGATTAGGTCGTAAAGGATAGTGTTGACACATTTTTAATATTTTGTACAGGAGCGTCGCTAAAGGGGGGTTGCCACTTATTTTGCCCAAACTTTTTTTAAGGGGATATTTTAAATTTTTTGGGCAAAAATAATATTTTTTAAACAATTTTCCACAAAAAAGGTATTCTTGTCGAAAGTACAAGAATTACTGGTTTTGAAGTTATTTGACGTTTTAGCATGTTTTACCTAAAACCATAAAATAAAAGAAATATTGAGTTAATTTGATTTACTTGAATTAAGTAGGCTTACACTGTATGTGAAAACCCGTAGCTACTTATTCAATTTTTTTTTCTGTTTGTTTTGTGTTATTCGTTGGTTTTTTTAGTTGTGTCTGTGACTGTGTCTGTGACTGTGTCTGTGACTGTGGCTGTGACTGTGTCTGTGACTGTGTCTGTGACTGTGTCTGCGACGGTGACTGTGACTGTGTCTGTGACTGTGTCTGTGACTGTGTCTGTGACTGTGTCTGTGACTGTGTCTGTGACTGTGTCTGTGACTGTGTCTGTGAGTCTGTGACTGTGTCTGTGACTGTGCCTGTGACTGTGTCTGTGACTGTGTCTGTGACTGTGTCTGTGACTGTGTCTGTGACTGTGTCTGTGACTATGTCTGTGACTGTGTCTGTGACTGCGTCTGTGACTGTGTCTGTGACTGTCTGTGACTGAGTCCGTGACTGTGTCTGTGACTGGGTCTGTGACTTTGTCTATGACTGTGTCTGTGACTGTGTCTGTGACTGTGTCTGTGACTGTGTCTGTGACTGTGTCTGTGACTGTGTCTGTGACTGTGTCTGTGACTGTGTCTGTGACTGTGTCTGTGACTGTGTCTGTGACTGTGTCTGTGACTGTGTCTGTGACTGTGTCTGTGACTGTGTCTGTGACTGTGTCTGTGACTGTGTCTGTGTCTGTGACTGTGTCTGTGACTGTGTCTGTGACTGTGTGTCAGTGACTGTGTCTGTGACTGTGTCTGTGACTGTGTCTGTGACTGTGTCTGTGACTGTGCCTGTGACTGTGTCTATGACTGTGTATGTGACTGTGTCAGTGTCTGTGTTTAAACCTGTGGCTGTGTCTGTGCTTGGACTTGTGCTTGTGTGGAACGAGGGAGGCGAGTACGATCACCTTCTATTACAGAAAACACTAGCTACTTTAAAAATATACCACTACATGGTGCCACAAACAAACCTTAATTAGTCCTAGAAATACACCGCTAGTTGGCACCACCTGTATTACACAAAATATTCTTTAGTCCATACGCAATTAAATGACGCCACAAACAAACCCTAGTTAGCCCTAGAAATATACCGCTAGGTGGTACCACATTTTATTACAGAAAATATTTATTAGTCCATACACCATTAGATGTCGCTACAAGAAATTAAAATTTCGGGACAAAGGGAACACGACTGGCGGACGCATGCCGCAACACAAGTATAGCTGGCTTACGAGTTAGCATTAGGAACTCCTTATTATAATACCATTTCTAGGCAAGGGGGCCACAGCAATGGGGCGCAGACCCTAACGCAATCTCTTATAGCTGGCTTACAAGTTAGTATTAGGACGCCCTTATTAAAATATTATTTCCAGCCAAGGAGGACACGACAAGATAGTGCAAACCCCAATTCAAGTTCTTATAGCTGTTAGCATTAGGGCCCCATTATTAGAAAATTTCAAATTTTCCGCTGAACAGATTACTATATCTGACCTAGGCTAACCCAAGGCATTACCAATGCCAGGCTCCAAGGACAATTTCATTGACAGACCCAAAGGCCGGTTTCAAGGGCAAACCGGAGGTCAGCCATCAGGTCAGTTTCAAGGTCAGCCTCAATTTTAAGATAAAATATACGAACCCCATGTGGGCGGCCTTGCGAGTTTCCAAGGTAAAAAGGTGAAAGTAGTGCTCCTCCTATACTTACTATGATTTGTATTGAGTTTAGCTTGCGGTTTACGTAAGTAAATTCACTTGAATTAAAAACGATCGATCACGCTTATAAGCGTCGACGGACTGGGAGAACAAACACAGTAGCCCAGTGCCACCGGCGCTTATAAGCGTCAGTTTTTTTTTAATAAAGAATGCACTAACAAAAGTAAATGTGGTCTATTAAAGTTCATTGCAAGTGATTGAACTTATAAGTATAATCAAATATTTAAAAAGAGATGTTGGCCTGCGAGAATCTTAGCCTCTTTTACATGGGCAGCGAACGTGTTAACGAGAAGTGGTTGGAAAGGGTATTTTCTAACGCACTGGCGAAGTATGTTAGGAGATACCATTCCGAACGCCCATCGATGAGGTATAAATCCTTATATTTTTCGGGTGATATCAGTATGTGGCGGACGATTTGTTTATGTTGCAATTTTTTCTTGAGTGATGACCTTCGTCCCCAGGTTGTCTCAGTTTAGGTTACTTTTCCTTTGGTTCACCTCACACCACATTCCCGCTTGAGATTAATTTATCCTGTTTGAGTTTTGTTCTAATTTTCGGCAACCTAGTTATATAGTATTGAATATACCCACTTAGTTATTTGGATTAAGGTTAAAGTTAGACTTACATTAGGTTGGTTTAGAAATTCTGTTTACGATCCTGTGTTGAAGATGATATTTTACCGATCGTTGACCTCCATATTATGTGGAGCTTATCCACTCTCCACCACACACCATTGGTTGTGACTCCTGAAGCATGTGCTTGTGGGAGCGTGTTTTTTGTGTGTGTTGCATGTTTTGAACGGAAGTTATGCAATAGTGGTTGTAACGTTTCAAATAAATTCAATAGTTACGTTTTGACTCAAAAGTGTAATATACAACAAATTAGTAAATATTCGTACATAAACATACATCTCATACTAAGAAATTTATAAGTTTAAGAGTGAAGTTATGTCACTGGAAAGGATTTGAAATAAATTATAAATGCATTAAGATATTTTACCTAAATATGACATGAATCGTATATTTAAGTTCAAAATAAGTTTGCGAATTAACGTCTAAAACTGTTAAATAATTGTAAACCAAGCGTGAATTAGTAGAAATTTGAAATCCAATTCAGAAGATGTAAAAGGTAATGAACTGCTAAAACCACGATCTAAGTTAGTTTGAGGGTTAAAAATAGAGTCAGCATTTGTTGATAAATATAATACTAAAATGCATAAAATTGTTATATAATCAAAGAATGCAAACCACGTTCGATAGACCCCATTTCGTTTAGTAAGAATTACATATCACTAAATCAGAAATTCACATTGGATTTAGCAACTATTCAGAGATTTATGTTAATTTAAGCGTAAAATACACATAAGGAAAGTAACATTTTATCTAGATAATTTTAATATTCAACATGAAGGGTCATATGACACCTTAACCATATTTTTGTTGGAGATCGTATGTATTATAAGTACATCAAGGGAACGTATAAAGTAAATTTTAGGGTAAGAAAAAGAGAATTATTGTTTATCTTCGCCTAGAAACTGTAAAGAATCGGTTCCCGTCAATATCAAATCCTATAAAAATTTTAAATTTAAAGTTTACTAAATCTTTAGATCTACCAGGGAATCTGACCAAAATAATAAATATTGTATGAATTCGTTTGCGATTTATGTACGATAAGTTCAATGTTTGCCAATTGTACATGCTGAACTCAATTCCTTTCAGATAAGTAAAATAGTAAAATAGTTGTCTAAATAAATGGTTAAATAACATATGTTACAATTATTTGGATATGACTGGCAATGCAGAAGAATTATTAAAATTTTGTTTAGGTATAAAACTTAATAAGTAAGACAAATAAGCGGTCAGAACTTGACCAGTGACTATATGTCATTAAGAGTAGATAGAAGAGCTGCCAGAGATTACATAATACGATATCAGATGAGTTACGAATTTTTCATCCACCACATCTTTCGATTTAAACTTAAACTTAGTTAAATTAAACAATTGAACAAACAACAGTCAAAATCGAATAGCAGTACCTTTGATGATAGGTTTTCGTATAAAAGAGGATACACATACGTTCAGCTGCCATTATACATGTATACTTTAACCCTTTGAGCCCAAAGCGGGTTACAAGACGCATCCCAACCTATGTTTGCTGTGGTGTGGGTGTGGTGAAGCGTGTGTTTTCGTGTACACTTGATTATACTTGTGTTGTATTTTACAAGGTTTTGTACGTTTTTATGATCAGTATATATCTAAAAAGCAAAAATTCGACTTAAGCAACGAAGCAGAGTGTTAAGCAGCTTTCCAATACTACGATGAAATTGACAGTGATGATTTTGTTGATAATGAAGATGGCAAGATTACGTCGCAATCTTCCGAAGTAGAAGACAACCTAGAAATAGATCATTCTGATGAGGACGTGGTATGTACATCATGCAAGCAGTATCATTTCTGTACTTAATTTATTTACTTATATGTAGGTATATTAGCAATAATTTAACAATTTGTAGAAGATAAATAGGTATCACTTATTTATATTTAGTACATTGATATTAGCTAAATTATAAACAAAATTATAAAGTTTTGCTTCTAGGAGATTATACGCACCAAAGGGAGGGTTTTCAAAATCAAATGAGTTCCCAAGTTAGAAATGTAAGCTTCATCCCCAAAAACCACCCTTAATGCGCACTAAGTTTGTTCTTGGGGTTTTTCTCAGAAACCGTTGGCTGTACAGAAAACTTTACACTTACTAAAAATATTCTACAAAATGGGTTGTCTAGTTATTTCATGTTATTCAATGCATTTCGAGCAACGAGCGATCGAAGTCAGCGGTTGCTTTCAGCGTATATTAAATATACGAATGTTTCTTCATCTGAACTTACAATTTAAAAATGATTTTAATTTAATGACTACAAACACATTTAGACGTTAAAATTGGTGATTGATGGCTGTCTTATCCATCGCATGGTCTGGCCTTTGGAGATGTTTATGCTGTATATACCAACTTTATTCAAAAACTCTATGGTCAATAAGCTACTGTGGTATTCGACGGCTACTCCGAAAACAGTACAAGCACATAATGTATTGAATGTGAAAGGCGATTACTTAAACGTACGAATCGTGAGATTGTTTTTGATAACAATACGGAAGGACTCATTTCGCTGCTTTCTATACAACTCAATAGTGAAAATACCAGCAATCAATTGCAATAGATGATGCTGATGTCCAGATTGTTCGTACCGCCATCAGAATATCAGAAAGAAAAACAAGTTCTAGTTGTTGGACAAGACCTTGTTTTAGTAACAGTACTTTCCCCCGAGGATAGAGACACTATGTTTCTAAAAGAGGCCGTAAGTAACCTGAAAAGACGAATTTACAGTTATAGTGATTTACAATCATGTAGTATTTTACGCAAATTAAAGGAATCTATGTCACTTATTCATGCCATAAGCGGCTGACACAACATCAGGATTTTTTGGAAAAGGAAAATAACAATACGCACAAATGTTTAATAGGAAAAAAAACCTTGATAGTATCGTAGATGTTTTTAACAACCCAAAGTCAACCCCTAAGGAAATTCTGAAAGCTGGCGAAAGGTTTATACTGGAGTTTCACAAACTTCAACCATCAGAAGCAGCCTAAGCGCGTTAAATACACTTGTTTTAATAAATTAGTTGGTTAAGCAAACAGCTGTTGTTTTATCAAAATTATAAATATAGCGTGAACAATTATTAAAGGGCAACCTATGGGTTAGAAGAAAATTAACAACACACAAGGTTGCGTGAAAAGATTTAGATGCATTAAGGCTGGCTTGCGTTGTGCCACTATGTGTGGAACTTGTCGTGGGCAAAGTTGTACGAATATCGAGTACATGGAAGGCATTGTAGACGATGGCATGTAGATCAAAGGTAGCTTAGTGGAGTAGGCCTTATACTTATAGGAGAAACCACGTAAAAAAAACTGCTGTGGCGCGGAAACGATCAGCAATACTAAAATAAGTTAAAATATTAGAAAAACAAAACCAAAATATTACACAAAAACCATGATTTTGGATATATTTTGTGGTATTATATCAGCTGTTGCGTGTAGACTTTGAACGTTCAATCACTTTTGAAGACTATTAGTCGGAAGGCGATCTGTGTTTTCTATCTACCCCTTTTTTGAATCGGTTATTTCTCGAAATACATTGAATAAAATGAAAACGTTTTTTGTAGAAAATTTTATCAGGAATATTTTCAATAAGTATACAATTTCTTGTCCGATCAATACTTTCTGAGAAAAATGGCAAAAACCAACTTAGTGCGCATTAAGGGTGGTTTTTTTGGGGTGGAGCTCACACTTCTAACTTGGGAACTCTTTTAATTTTGAAAAGTTTCCCGTTGGTGCATACAATATCCAAATAGCAAAACTTTTATAGTTTTTTTTTCTACTCGGCTATTATTGGTCTAATATAAATGTACTAATTAGTAATATATTCATTACATATTATCGTACTTATTTTTAAGATTGGCCTTGATGGAGACGAAGATGGTGCTTCTGAAAATCAATTGTTTATTTCTAAAAATGGAACTACGTGGAAAAAAGACTAGCCTAAATTGAAGCGTTTGAAAATTCAGGATAAAGTAAAAACAAAACCAAGACTAACGTGCAAATCTAAGAGTTTTTTGAGTATTGCGGAGTGTTTGAAGTTATTTATCGATGACGAAATGATATTATTGTAGAATTCACTAATCAAACGGGCAAACAATTTTATGACATTTGGAATGAAGAAAACCCTACTAGAGCTAAAGTTTGGACTTCTACGAACAAAATAGAAACTATGCTGTGATTGGTATTTTAATTACAGCAGGTACTGTAAAAGGCAATAGAGAGCCGATTAGATTTTTATGGTCAAATAATCCAGACTACTAAAATAGAGTGTAGAAAATATGACAAACTCGCAGCTGTTAGACACATTTTTGGGTTATTCAGCGTTCATTGTAGGGAAAATTATAATTCAGGGCTTTACCTAACAGTTTACGAGCGACTAGTGGAGTTTAGAGGCAAATGTCCTTTTAGAGTTTATATGAAGTCTAAGCCTGCTAAGTACGGCATCAAGATATGGGCTTTAAAGGATGTTACTTTTACTTATGCTATAGATCTACAGGTATACTTAGGCGAACAAAGAAATCAACGAGAGCAAGTTCAAGGTAAACGTGTGGTTATATATGTATTTTCGTCCCTTCCCACTGGCCATGGTATAACACCGGATAATTTTTTCACAAGTGTTCCTGTAGCAAAAGAACTATATTCTCGTGGTCTTACTTTATGCGGAATATTAAGGAAAAATAAACAAGACATCCCTGCAGCTCTTTTGCCAAATGCTGTCAGACCAGAGGCTACTTCCGTGTTTGCTTTCAAAGAAAAAATAACGTTAACTACCTATGATATAGTAATGCACTACAACACCACCAAAGGCGCTGTCGATACCGTCGATAAATTGATAAATGAATACTGTGTAAAGCGGGCCACTAAGAGATATTATTGATATTCCAAGTTTGAATGCATTTACATTATGGGTCACCAAATACCCAGAGTAGAGAAAAAAGAAAACTCACCGTAGGCGAGAGTTTTTGCTTCAACTTGGAGAAGAATTGATAAAACCTAACGTTGAAGCAAGGCGAAATATGAATGGCCTACCTACAACAGTTGTTGAAGCAATAAATTTATAAGTGCCACTAGAGACTGATCGTCTAAATGCTCCAGAAAAAAGGAAACAGGGACATTTCATACGTTGTCCAAGAGGGATGGACAGAAAGAGTCGTAGATTCTGCGAGAAATGTAAACATTTTGTATGCCCAGCACATGGGCAGAAAACAACAATTACAATTTGCGGTAACTGCAAAAGTGAATAGTGTTATCAATTATTTTTTAGGCATTTTTCATATTTTTTGTAACGATTTGAGTAAAATGATGTTCCAAAGACGTGTTTGTATTGTTAAAAAGTCCTATAGGGTTCATTCATCAACATTACAACAACAAAAACATGCTCTAAACACGGTTAAATGTGGGGTACATTTTGCACCCCGCTTCGGTTTTGGAATTACTAAAAAAGCTTCCGAGCTCCAAAGGTTACAAATGTTTTCTTTGTGCGGTTTAACATTAACTGCTTATTTTTCCATTGGTTTAGAATAACATCCCTGTCACTATGGTTTCAATTATTGCGAATTGCAGTTATCTATGTTATCGCTTATTCAAATTGTTTAATCGACACCTCTTTGGTATATTTTAGAAAATGAGGAACTCTTGATTGGTTTTAACAGACTACGTGTATTAATCGATAGATAAATAAAAAAATTAAAAAAAATAGATAAATAAAAAATCATAGTCATTACTTTTTAAGTTATCAATTAGGGTGTAGGATACATCGACACAAACGTTAGCTTAAAAGAATTAATAACGTTTAAGTGTACGGATATAAACAGAAACTGATTGGAAAACAGATTTTAAAACAGAAATTAGATACAAAAATTTAATTTGTTAGGATACGTACTAAAAATTGATTCTAATATTTTTCTTGCATATTAAACCTTACGACAGTATGTAAAAAATTTAATAAGTGCTTAATTTGTATTGCATAAAAAGAGCTTTTGGTTTTTTTGTTGAGAGATAGGCATTTCCATCATTATCGAATATTGATTTTTCCTGGTGGAGAGCATTTCATTTTGTTTCACTTCTCATAAAAGCTTGAGAAGTAGAGGAAAAGAAAAACTTATTTTTTTTTGTACGCAAAACGAAAACGTCTAGAAACCAATTAGATCTATTACGACCCTCTGTATCACAATTTTAATATAATGTTAATTGTATTACATATAGATGAAAGCATTTTGTAATCGATTATGTTATAATAACAGCGACTATTTATATTTATAGTTTATGTTTAAACATTTTGTATATGAAAATAACATTTTAGTCAATCTCTGCTGCGTCATATCTCTGACTGCGATTTCTACGGTCTAGTTCCCGCGCAATCCCTAACAAAAGTTCATCCAAGCTTGTCTGAAAGGAAATGGACCAAACGAAGTAATCGATTCAGCAAACAATGTTAAGGATAATGCTATTATTATCCAAGGCCATAAATAAACTGAAGTGAATATTTGTTTAATATGTTTATGTGCTTATTAAAATCGCAATCAAGCTGTTTCATAATTTTCCGTCAGCACTAATTAGAATTAATGCGATGTATACCAGTAAAACGTTTTTGTACAATGTTGGTGAAGTAAAACAATTTTGTTATGGCCCATTTGAGTATGAAAAACATTTAGAACATTATCTATACTTCAAGTCAGTAAATTCCTTCATTTGTCGTGAAATTCTTATCAGTACCTCGCCTCATTGACTCTTGCTTGTCAAAATTCCATTAATAATTTAACCTGCTCATTTTTTAAGCGTTTCTGATAACACTGGTAATACATTTAATCCTAATTACTAACGTTAGTCATTTTTCCTTCAAGTTCGGAAAGTGCATGGTAAGTAGGCATAAAAAAAGTTAGTAACTGATATAACCTAAATATCATGGTCTTTTATAAACACAACGATTGAAGTTAGAGAAACTTATGTTATGGGTATCGAGTTTTACTGGCTTGGTTGAATTGAACGATGACTAGTTCAAACTGAACAAACTCTTTGGTTGTGATACATATATTCTCAAGAAGTAAAGTAAATAAGTTTCTTTTTCACGGACATTTGAATGTTTTCGATATTTGGTAGTAAAAGTAAGACTACACAGCAATCTATTGGAAAAGTTATTAGGTATTTAAAAACAACACATATTTCTCTTTTTTATTGTACAGTACATTCAATTTAACTACGCAAAGGTAATTTTCATTTTTATATTAGTTAACTGAACATAAAGAAACAAAATAAAATTATTACTAGTTTTTCTAACAAAATCTTTATTAACTATGGTACTAATATGGCATACTTTAAGAACATTTTAGTTAAAAGTTATTATTATTTAATATTAGACAAGTTGCTTTGGTATGTGTGAATCCTTGCGATATTACAGGCTCACATTCTATTAATATAAGTAATTAGATTGTTATCTCATTAAATTTAGAATTTAGATCAGTTCTACATAAATACAGACAGAATTTACATCGATTGGGGCTTGAACTTCGCAGTTGGTCAGTGCGGTACTCTAGCAAAGTGCCGGCCGTAGGTTCAAATCCTACTCGAGGTAAACTTTTTTTTATGTATTTTTTAAATTATAATAATTTTTAATTACATACTTACGTTTGAACTTATTCGCTTACAACAAAAACCTATAATAATAGATTTCTAGTTGATTACTAATATAAAGAAGGATTAGATACCATATTTCCTAAATAATCACATTATATTTTAATCTACTATAAATATGAATTCGATATTAAAAGTGCAATAATATATTTCAATACTTAAATCCAGTGAATAATATTATCTTTAAGAACAATAATAATTTTAAATCGTCCTGATAAACTACCGCTTCATACATACACAAGACCTAAAACAATTCAATACTTTAATCGTGATAAAACTACACCACTCGAAATAACAATTAAACCCTTTACACACACACATCACACACACACACACACAGCACACACACACCTTACACACGCACACACACACACACTACACACACACACACACACACACACACACACACACAGCACACACACACACACACACACACACGCACACACACACACACACACACACGCACACACACACACACACCACACACGCACACGCACACACCACGCACACACGCACACACACACACGCACACACACGACACGCACACACGCACACCACACACGCACACCGCACACGCGCACACACGCACACACGCACACACGCACACGCCACCGCACACGCACACACGCACCACGACACACGCACACGCACACGCGCACACGCGCACACGCCACACGCGCACACGCCACACGCCACACGCCACACGCACACGCGCACCGCGCACACGCGCACACGCGCACACGCACACGCGCACACGCCGCACACGCCACGACGCGCACACGCACACGCCACACGCCGCACACGCGCACACCGCACAGCACGCGCACACGCGACACGCCACCGCACACGCACACACGCACACGCCACACGCACACACGCCACACGCACCACGCACACGCC
Organism: Vesta saturnalis; assembly: GCA_036346205.1. NCBI lineage: Eukaryota > Metazoa > Arthropoda > Insecta > Coleoptera > Lampyridae > Vesta > Vesta saturnalis. Next base: position 8,728,469 of record JARFJB010002396.1, read on the forward strand.
ACGCACGCACACGCACGCACACGCACACGCACACACGCACACACGCACACACGCACACACGCACACGCACACACGCACACGACACACGCACACGCACACACGCACACGACACACGCACACACCACACGCACACACGCACACACGACACACGCACACACGCACACACGCACACACGCACACACGCACACACGACACACGCACACACGCACGCACACGCACACACACACACGCACACACGCACACGCACACCGCACACGCACACACGCACACGACACACGCACACACGCACACACGCACACACACACACGCACACACGCACACACGCACACACGCACACACGCACACCGCACACGCCACACGCCACACGCACACACGCACACGCACACACGCACACGCGCACACGCACACACGCACACACGCACACACACACGCACACACGCACACACACACACACACACACACACACACACACACACACACACACTTGCGTCGAAATCTAAAAGAATTGCTTAACTACGGAAGAAGGGTGAAAAATTAATTATTGAAATGTACAGGATCATTTTCTTGCAACATAAAGGGATAAATTAATTATTAATTTGCGGATTTTTGTGAGGATTTGTGGATCTTTAGAACAGAAACGTACGCTTCTGCTGAAATTAGCTACAGAATAATATAGGCGAACTATAGTAGAATATTGACACGGGAAAATTTAAATATAAAGCAGGTGCACTGAAAATGTAAGCTTTCACAATTATTACACATATTAAAGTACTTATCCTTTTTCGATTTTTACATGGTGTATTTGTATGTTTGCGTTATACAATCTAAACGTTTCAATAACGCTTACAGTTACCTTTGCCAGTAGTAATATCTTTCAAAATTGTTAAAGTTACTGAAATAATTTTTCAAACATTGAAAAAAGTATTTTATAACATAAAGCAGGTAAGTTTCCGTGACTTTTAAAGGTAAGGGTTACATTTAGATACCATTGTGAGGCAATTTGCTACGTTAGAAAAAGTATTTTTGGTTTACCCCCTTAAGGGTTGCTTTATACTCATAAAAATTAATCGTGTTTACCAATTATTTTCTATGCTCGCTATGTAATTGCTGATATATGTTCAAGCTTTCGCAATTGTGTTTATACTACCCTTTTTATAGAAATCTGATTCAGTTATGGAAGGTAATGTGTAATTTGTGAAATTCAATATACCCTAAAGAGCAATTAAAGCTTAGAAATGTATTTGTTGATATTGTTTGAAGTTATTTTGCCGTTAGAATTACGAAACAGGTTAGTTAAAGACATACCGCAATAACAAGAACTTAACATGTATTATCTTACAACAAATTGAAACCTTACAAAGATACAGATATTTGGGAACGTTGTTCGTAAACTCTGTGTATTAAGATAACAATGATTTATAAATTTGACAGTACTAGCTACCGAAATTTCTATATCACTGATTCTTTTCATTATGATTATAATCGTTGTTCATATAAAACCACGTATTCAGCGGTATTTATCTAATTATATACACAACCTTAACATAGTTTTATAATTCAAAGTAACCCTTTGTATAGAAAAAGTTATATATTCTAAAACATTAGTAGAAATTAAGTTTAAAATGACCAATTCAAGCTTCAAGGGTACGTTATGTTTCGCAATAATATACTTGAGCACAGTATTTAGAAATATTTTATTTATTAATATTTTGAAGATTTTTGTTAGGTGTATTTTAGTTTACCCCCTTTTGCATAATTAAAGGTGAATTTTTTTATAGATTTTAATTTTTATTTGTATTTCGTGCTTAAAAACATTTAGAAAATATTCAGTCCAATCACATTAGTGTTAACGTATCCGTGCGAAAAATTCAATTTAGTAGTACGAAGTGTAAGGTGAATATCGCAACCCTGTAAACTCCCTTATAAGCCTGATCATGAAATCAATTTTTATGGATGACGCGATATCTAAACTCTTTGGAGAGTAGCCAATACAAATTTACACATTTGCATACGAATCGCTTTTCATGTTTTCATGTCGATTCCATTGTAATATACAAAATTTTTTTATAGTATGCATATGCATGCATGTTACGTTGAATAGCAATATAACATCTCTTAACTAGCACGACGAGTTTGACAGCTGTCTGATGCAAACATACTTTTTAAAGTTCTATAATATAACAACTAACGTAGTGGGGAACGCGTATCGTTTTTTGAACGATATTCATTTCTAAGTAAACGATAAAACGAATACTTCAACTTAAGCTCCAAAGGGACTACGAATTCGTATATCTTTATGACATCCTACCACTAACAAGCAAGAGATATTTCACAAATACGTATACATTCGAATAAGTTTGTTTCCTTAAGGTATTAAAATATTGAGGTGTTTGACACATCTAAGCTTCTTATTGAAGGTAAAAAAAACAACCTCACAGCAATTTGCATATTTTGTATGTCAAAAGTTTCATAACTTTCCATTATATAATTTGCAAATTTGAAACGTATCATATCACTCTTTTATCATTATTTCGAAAACATTGATATAGGTACCGATGCATATATATATATATATATATATATATATATATATATATATATATATATATATATATATATACATATATATTTCATGTAAATATCTGGTGAGGAACAACACATGACCTTCCATTCCTACTAAATGGAAATTAAATAATCAGCTATTTTAATGATGTTGCTATAACGCGACCACCTTTTCTCAAGACGTGCACCGGCCATTTTTACCTATGATACACCACATTTTAGCGAGGACGCGAACCAACTACCACCAGATCCCCCTAGGCGACCTTGCAAATCTAGTGACCTTTCTAGTGACTTTTTTCAAATCTAGTGAGTTTTTGGGTTAGGATCAGCCTTGTACTACTACTGCTATGCATTCACTTTTTACATTCTAATATGTATATGTTGGTACACTATAAAAGATTTTTCACTATTACTAAATGGACTTATTAGCTCATTTTACAACGTTTGCCCAAGTTTCGCTAAGATCGATCATGATGTCTGTATGTGCGGATGGATGCTAATATACATGATGGCTCCAGAACGATAACACGTACGTGCTTAAAATTTAGCATTTAAGCTTGTTTTTATTTCTCCGGAGCTGATTTTGGAAGAAATTAAGCGGCGGAGAGGGAGAGGGGTTGTTAGTAGCTGCTATTAACGTTTATCAAAAAATTCTGAAATAGCAGTATATATCAAACATATAAAAATACAAATATGTACCCCTTAATTATATAGCTTAATTGCACTCTACGAAATTTTTGGATACGACGTGTAATTTAGCGGCAAAAAAATTCCTAAGATTGAATTTAACGCACTCGCACACGCACACGCACACGCACTCGCACACGCACACGCACACGCACATGTAAACGCACACGTACACGCACACGCACACGCACATGCACTCGCACACGTACACGCACACGCACACGCACGCGCACACGCACACGCACACGTACACGCACACGCACGCACACACGTACACGCGCATGCACACACGCACGACGCACACGACGTCACGCCACGCACACGCACTCACGCACACGCACACAAATACGACACGCAACGCGCACACGCACACGCACACGCAACTACACGACACACGCACACACGACACACGCACACGCAACGAACACTCCACACACGCACACGCACACGCACTACACACGCGACACGCACACCTACACCACACGAACACGAACACGTATACGAGTACGCACACGAGTACTCACACGCACACGCTACCGCACCCCGCACCCGCACACGCACACGCACACGCACACGCACACGCACACACACACCACACGCGCATGCACACGCACGCCACACGCTCACGCACACGTTCACAGGCACACAACACGCACAAGCACACCACACGGCACACGCACACGCACACACACGCACACGCACGCACACGCACACGCAACACGCACGCACCGCACACACGACAGCACACCACAGCACACGCACACGCACGCACACGCACACGAA
>JARFJB010002396.1:8735000-9045000 GCA_036346205.1 Vesta saturnalis
CGCAACAACACCACGCACACGCTTACGCAACGCACACACGACGCACACGCACGTACAGGCACACGCACCACAAAACGCGCACACGCACACGCACACGGACACGCACCAGCACACGCACACGCACACGACACGTCACCCCCACGCACACGCACAGACACGAACACGCACAACGAGTACGCACACGTACGGCACCGCACACGCACACACACGCAACACGGCACGTGCTGCCACCGACGCACGCACACGCAACGCCACGCACACGCACCACACACACCGCACACCTACACGCACCGCACACACGCACCGACACGTGCTCCACACGCACACGAACTCCAAACGCACACGCACACGCCACGCCCACGCACACGCCACACCAACCCAACGCCAAAATCCAGGAAAAGAACGAAGAAACAGCCAGACAAGCACACGTACACGCACACGCACGCAACACGTACACGCGCATGGCAGACCCGCACGTACACGTCCGCACGCACACGCACACGACACGCCACGCACACGCACACGCACACGCACACGCACACGCACACGCACACGCACACGCACACGCACACGCACACGCATACGCACAAGAACAAGCGCACGCTTACGCACACGCTCACGCTCTCGCACACGCAGACGCACACGCACGCCAGGCACACGCCACACATACGCACACGTACAGCAACGAACACACACGGCACATGCACGCGCTCCCGCACGCGCACACGCACACACACGCACACCACACGCCCACGCACACGCACACGCACACGCACCGACCGCACACGCACACACACCGCACACCAACGCACACGCAACTCAGCACGCGCACACGTGCTCTCACACGCACAGAACTCGCAAACGCACACGCACACGCACACGCACACGGACACGCACAGCACACGCACACCACCCGCGCACACGCACACGCAAATGCACACGCACGCCCACACGTCCACGCACACGCACACGCACACGCACAGGCACACGCACACGCACACCCGGCACACGCACACGCACACGCACAGCACACGCAACGACCGAACACGCACACGCACACGCACACGCACACGCACACGCACCTGACACGACACGCACACGCACAAGCACACGCACACGCAACGCACACGCTCACGCAACGCACACGCACACGCACACGCACAGGCAACAGCACACGCACACGCAATCACCGCACGCACGACGTCCACGCACACGCACACGCACACACGCACAGGCACTGCACACACACGCACACGCACACGCACACGCCACACGACACACGACACGCACACGACACTACAGCACAGCACACCACACGCTCACACGCACACGCACACGACCACACCACTGCACACGCCACACGCACACGCACACTCACACGCACACGCACACGCACACGACACACGAACACGCAACACGCACACGCCACGCACACGCACGTACGCGCACACAGCACACGCCCACACGTCACACGCACACGCCGCACACGCACACGACACGCACACGCACACGCACACCACACGCACACGCACACAACACACGCACACACCACACGCACACGCACACCACCGACACACACGCACACGCACACACACGCACACGACGCGCAAACGCAAGCACACGCACACGCACACGCACACGCACAGGCACACGCGCACGCACACGCAGACGCACACTCGCACGTACAGGCACACGCACACACACACGCACACGTACACGCAAACTAACATTCACACGCACGGGCACATGCACGCGCTCACTCAGACGCACGCGCACACGCACACGCACACGCACTCGCACACGCACACACACACACTCGCACACCTACACGCACACGCACACTCACACGCACACGTACACGTGCTCGCACACGCACACGAACTACACGCAACACACGCACCCACAGCACACGACACTACACACGCACACGCACACGTGCTACAGCACACGAACTCGCACACGCCCACGCACACGCATACGCAACGCACACGCACACGCAACACGTCACGCACATGCACACGGACACGCACACGCACGCACACGACACAGGCACACGCCACGCAACGACGCACAGAACACGTCCACGCACACGCACGCACGCACACGCACACGCACAGGCAACGCGCACGCACACGCAGACGCACACTGCACGTACAGGCACACACACATACGCACACGTACGCAAAACATTCACACGCACGGGCACATGCACGCGCTCACTCAGACGCACACGCACACGCACACGCACACGCATCGCAACACACACACTCGCACACCTACACACACGCACACGCACACGTACACGTTACACGTACTGCACACGCACACAATCGCACACGCTCACACACTCACACGCACACGCACACGCACACTCACACGCACACGCACGTGCTCGCACGCACACGAACTCACCCACCAGATACGCACTCAACGCACACGCACACCACCACACGCACATCAAACACGCACTAGAACTACACACAACACGTACACGCATACGCACAGAAACATCAAATAACACACACACGCATCACACGCACACGTCCACAGCACACGAACACGCACACGTCACTGCACACGCACACGAACACGAACACGATGCACAATCACGCACGTACGCGCACCACGCACACGCACACTCACACGCACACGCACACGTGCTCGCACACGCACACGAACACGCACACGCATACGCACACTCACACGCACACGCACACATCACACTCGCACACGCACACGCACACGACACACGCACTCGCACACGCCGCACACTGCTACGCACACGCACACGAATCGCAACGCACACGCACACGCACACGCACACGCACACGGACACGCACTAGCACACGCACACGCACACGCTCACGCACACGCAATCACGCACATGCACACGCACGCACCACACGTCGCACGCACACGCACACGCACACGCACAGCACGCACGCGACACGCCACGCACACGCCGCACACGCACGCATCACGCACACGCAAATGACACGCACGCACACGTCACGCACACGCCACGACACGCACACGCACACGCACACGCACACGCACGCACACGCACACGCACACGCACACGTCACACGACACGCACGCACACGCACAGCACAGCACACGCACACGCAGACGCACACTGCACTACAGGCACACGCACACGCACACGTACGCAACATTCACACACGCACACGGCTACGACGACCGCAACACGCACACGTGCTCGACACGCACAACACGACCCACGACACGCACACCACACGCACACTACACGTGCCGCACACGACGATCACACGACACACACGCACACCAAGCACGCACACCACACGACACGCACACGTGTGCACACAATCGCACACGCCCACGCACACGCATACGCACACTAACGCACGTACCCACGGCACACGCACATAGCACACGACACGCAAACTAACAATCACACGCACGCATCACGCACCGCTACACGTAACGTCACGCACACGCACACGCACACGCACAGGCAACGCACACACGAACACACTCGCACGTACTAGCACACGCACACATACGCACACGTACACGATACTAACATCACACGCACACAATGAACGCTCACTCAACGTCAGCACGACAGCACACGACGCACACACTAACACTGCACACCACCACACGCACACGCACACACGTGCTGCACACGCACACGAACTCGCACACGCACACACCATACGCACACCACAACACCACAACGCCACTAACCAAGAACACAAAACACCAACCATCATGAGCACACTCACACGCACACGCACACGCACACGCACAGTACACGTAACGCTACCTAGCACACTGCTTATAGACACGCTACACGAATGCAACTGCCACGCACATGCAGACGCACGACTCGCACAGTAACACGGACGACCGCACACACACGCACACGTACACGCTCAACCACAACCACGCAACATGCCACCCATGCATCAGCGCACGCACCGCACACCACACGACTAACACACGCACACCGTACACTCACACGCACACGCACCGCACACGCACACGACACCCAACACCACACGAACATCCACACGCACCACACATCGCCACCCAGACGCACCCACGCACACTACGTGAACACGAAAGTGACATGCACCGCAACGAACTCACACAGCACACGCACGCACACACACCACCACATTCATCGCAGCAGCACCACTGCGCCGACAAGCACGAATCACACGCTATATCACACTGAACGTCATCGCGACAATTATGAAACGAAGCGAACACGAAGCGAGCGATATCTATTCAATACTAACGAATATAATTTATGTAAAAACACATGTCACAGTATAGCTCATATATAAGTGTTAGTAGGTTCACAATTGACAAATCGGGGTCTTTATACCTATGTACGAGTATTCCACAGCAAAGTATGAACAAACAAGAAACTTGCTTTCCGTACGTCGCATAAACCATGTAAATCGGTAAATTAACGGCTTTAATCCGGCGTTTCCTGTAAAGTACCACCTCAAAGGTATAATAATAACGTCTAAGCATAACTTTGAGAAATTTGTGTGATGTAGATATGGGTGTAAGATGATAAGGATACAAAAAATAACACAATATGTAATATTACGATAAACGGTTGAATATACTTCGGTAAAGTTATCTTAACCGCTTAAATGCGATTATGCAATAGTATACACAAAAAAAGCGTATTAATCCGCCTAAATAGATACCAAAACAACAACTGCATTAAAATCATAAAAAATACACACAGAAATGTAATTATCATAATTCGCACAGAATCTTTTTATTCTAATTTCTTGCTTTCCATCTCACAGCGGTAAACTTCCCGAATAATTGACCCTTCGTTAATTGATCGACGGATACCGATAACTCTGCCATCTTCTTTTGCGGATATGGTCTTGCAGTACGGCAGTTTTTTTGTGGTCAATTCTAATTATCCGATTATTTTTAAATTATATATATATATATATATATATATATATATATATATATATATATATATATATATATATATATATATATATATATATAGTTTCTATTTAGATTTCCACAAGTATTCATGTTTAAATAAGACAATTTTCTTTAAAACTTGTGTAAATAAACGTAAAATTAATTCAACGTTTCGGGAACGTCCTTTGTTCCTTTGTCAAGAATTTATTTGACAATTACAGAAATTGAAATAAGGTAACTATTTTAACAAGTACAAAATATGAAACAACGTAACTAATTTAATTTTAATCTGGACGAGTGTGTTTGACTTCGGGTAGTTGGTCTAGTATGTGATGTAGAAGGTGCAGAAGTGGGGACGCCTGGAATAGTTGCAGCATAAGTGTTTGAAATTGCTGGAAGATTTGGAGTTGGTTGAAATGTAGAATCAACTTGTTTAATGATATTCTTCCAAATTTGTGGCATTCTGGAAGTGTCATCTCGTTTATTGAGGGCGTTTGGTCTTCTTTCAATTTCAACTGCTTCTCTAATAATTCTTGCTTGTAAGGTATATAGAGGTGCAATTAAACGGATATTGTTGGTATTAATTTGGTGTCCTGTATCTAAATTATGTTTAACTAAAGACGATGAAGGATTGTGCTGTTTAATTGCTAGTTGGTGTTCATCGGCTCTCGCACATAATATTCTGTTAGTTTGTCCTATATAAGTTTTTCGACAGTTGTTGCACGGTATCTCATACACTCCTTGGCTTTTATTAGGAACTTTGTCTTTGGGGTTTCTTAAAAGTTGGGACAAAGTTGAATGTGGTTTGAATACCGGTCTGAAGTCGTTTTTGGGAAATTTATTTGCTATTCTGTCTGTAATTCCCTTTATATAAGGTAGAATAACAGGAATCTTTCGTTCATTGTTTGACAAGCTATTATTTCTTGGTCTTCTTATTTCGTTGGTAATTTTCAATATTTCTTGATCTTTGTATCCATTTTGAACTAGTATTTTATTAATAGTCTTCATCTCTTCCGTTCTAGAATTTTGGTCAGATAAGTTCCTAATGAAAGCCAAGGAGTGTATGAGATACCGTGCAACAACTGTCGAAGAACTTATATAGGACAAACTAACAGAATATTATGTGCGAGAGCCGATGAACACCAACTAGCAATTAAACAGCACAATCCTTCATCGTCTTTAGCTACACATCATTTAGATACAGGACACCAAATTAATACCAACAATATCCGTTTAATTGCACCTCTATATACCTTACAAGCAAGAATTATTAGAGAAGCAGTTGAAATTGAAAGAAGACCAAACGCCCTCAATAAACGAGATGACACTTCCAGAATGCCACAAATTTGGAAGAATATCATTAAACAAGTTGATTCTACATTTCAACCAACTCCAAATCTTCCAGCAATTTCAAACACTTAGCTGCAACTATTCCAGGCGTCCCCACTTCTGCACCTTCACATACTAGACCAACTACCCGAAGTCAAACACACTCGTCCAGATTAAAATTAAATTAGTTACCTTGTTTCATATTTTGTACTTGTTAAAATAGTTACCTTATTTCAATTTCTGTAATTGTCAAATAAATTCTTGACAAAGGGAACAAAGGACGTTCCCGAAACGTTGAATTAATTTTACGTTTATTTACACAAGTTTTAAAGAAAAATTGTCTTATTTATATTATATATATATATATATATATATATATATATATATATATATATATATATATATATATATATATATATATATATATATATACGGGTTTAGTTGCAAAAATATTGAAGTCAATAGGAAGTAATTTAATAACTGCTTCACGTGGCTTAATATACACATGTATCTATTTATTTACGTTCTTTGTCTGTAATGTGCATAAATGTTATTATGGCGATATCTATTTACAGTAACCTCTTTATCTGCTGAACGGCTGTGGACTCGGATATACTTTCTCGATGCACACATAATTTTCAAAACTCTACATTATCACAATCCTCTAAACCGCCATTTTAATCCAAAACTAGAGAAAGCACTAAAATAAACCTAATCCGATTGAATGGATGCGAAAATGTCACTCTTGACCATCGCATAACTACACAAAAAGGTCCCCGGAATGGTTGAATTCTTTATATAAGCCAAACGTGATACCTAGAATCGAGATGCACACATACTACTTTTTAATAAGAAACCCTGTTACTCAAATAAATTTTATATAACTTCTCCTATAACAACTCAATACATAAATGAACTGGTAAACTTGAAAGTATGCAAAACTATCTAACCGCGACTGAACGTTTCGTTGTAAAACACGATAACGCCAATATATTTAAACTGGCACATACCATATTTCTTAAACACTCCCTTCATCCATCATGAAATTAAATTCATTTTATTGAAACTACGATAACAGACTTTAAAATATAAATTCCCGGTAACTTTACATTAATTTAAGATTCTATATGTAATATTCAAATATCCCAATACTCAAACAAAGATTTAAGGAAAAATTTCATCCGAAACATGGCCGTGTCTGCCGAAACTTTCCCAAACGCTGTAAATTTCTGTGAATTTCTTCCAGAAGTTCCACAAACGTGACTAACTAAAAGCATAATATGCAATCAATTAGTATGCATTACCCATAAATAAATCTCATAATAAAAATTTGTAAGTTAACAAGCAAGCCATACCACTGGAGGGGTTAAAAATAATAGCGAATAGTTTATAGTATATTAAGTATCTAGAACAGTAAAGACATTTTACCGATCGACGTCAATTGTTTGGAGCAGGAGCGAAGCGACGACTCCAATTGTCTGAGATCGGTAGTCCTTAATGTTCGAGAAGCTTTTAACGTTTCTTCTGCGACTAAATTTATTAAAAAGATTTAAATATGTACTTAATAAATAACGATATGTACATATGTATATTAGTCTCGTTATATCAAGTTGTCTTAATGTAACAATTTGTATTTCGTTGCTATAACAATCTGTAAATAACTGCAGCCATTACAGTTTTTTTTTGTAAAAATATCATTGAAATCTAAAATGAATATTTTAATTGAATCTGAAAAGTTTCTTGCATACAAGGTAGTAGATTACGTATTAAAGTAAAGATACATTAGTAAATTACTATATTTTTTATAGGTAGAACAGCTGGTGCATATTGTATAATATAAAAATAGAAGGCTAAGGAACGTGATGGATTAATCATTTTAAAAATACCCCAAACGAAGACAAATATTCAGCGATCATTTGTTGTTATTAGCATTGCAGATAAGTGAACTATACATATATTACAAATATAAAAATCTACGTCAAAAAAATACAAAATGATTTCATTTCCTTTTAAATTATCGAAATGGGAAGTGCACTAATCAGGTTATTGGAAAGGGTACATTAGTTATATCGACTAGGAAACTCATCTACAAGAGTCGCACGAGGTTCCAGTAGATGGTACTGAAATTTTTTCATCGGCATCTGTTTTCCAAAATAAGCTTCCCGTGACAATTGGAAATTGTAATAATTGCACTTTAAATATTTATGTTAATAGGTAAATTATAAAAATTATTATTTAGAATCGAATAAATTTACCTACCGTTCTATAACTTATTCTTAGCAACTAGTAAACAAAACTTATGTCGTGGAAACACACGAGGTGACCAACCAGATATACCGAATTTAAAATTTTAAATACGTCATCTGGCTCATCATGTTCCAACTTTGGGATATGAAGTGTTATTAGGAATGGATATTTTATCCAAATTTAATTTTCACTTTACATGAAATCAGGAAATTTGTTTTAGAAAATAGAATTGTACCTTGCTTTTTTTATTAAGTGCCCAGCTTTAAGCTCTTTAACTGAAACCGAACTTATCAAATTAAATTAATTTTTAGAGAAGGAATTAGCCCAATTCGAAACAATACCTGGCACTACCAATTTAATTGAACATGAAATCCGCCTCACGGATTACACACCGATAAAACAAAGATACCGACCATTAAACCCAAAAATGCAAGGTTTAATGAACGCTGAATTAGATAGTATGCTAGCAGAAGATATTTTTGAACCGTCATATAGCTCATATTTGTTTCCCGTGGTATTGGTTAAGAAAAGAAACGTAAACCGAGATGTTTCATTGATTTCCGAAAAACCAATGACATTTCTGTTAAAAATGGGTACCCTCTGCCGTTAATAAACCATATTCTAGAGAAGTTACGCCGAGTCAAGTACATATCCAGTATAGATTTAAAAGATGGATACTGGCAAATACCGTTAACCGAACCGTTAGTAGCAATTACTGCTTTTACAGTACAGACAAGTGGACTATTTCATTTTAGAGTTATGCCTTTTGGTTTACACTGTGCCCCGCTACGTTTCAAAGGTTGCTAGACCGTATTATCTAGACATAATCGTTCTAGGAGAAACTTCCTCTGAATATTTAAAAAATTTAAGAGAAGTTTTTCGCTGTCTCGGACTAGCAAATCTAAAAATTAACGACGCAAAGTGTGAGTCTTGCCACAAGTCTCTAAAATATATAGGACATGTAATAAGCAATCCCGATAAAATTCCTACTATACAGCAAATGGCACGACCGCACAATACAAAAACACTGCGACAGTACCTTGGTTTTTAAAAATAGTAGCACCGTTAACAAAACTATTACACAAAAATGTACAATGTCACTGGAAAAACGAACAAAAAACCGTTTTTAACCGATTAAAATCCGCCCTTACAAATGCACCGATCCTAAAATGTAATTATTCTTTTATTTGCAAACCGACGTATCTGAAATAGGACTGGGAGCCGCGTCAATTCAAATAATAAATAGGTACGAAAGGGTAATCGCCTATGCTAGCAGAACGTTTAATCCAGCAGAAAAAAATATTCCGTTACCGCAAGAGAATGTTTTAGTATTGTATGGTCTATTGAAAAATTTTAATCTGATTTAGAGGGCTACCGTTTCACAATTTTAACCCATCATCAATTACTTAAGTGGCTGAATTCAATAAAATCAACTTCTGGTCGCTTGGCCAGGTGGGGGCTGTATTTACAGCAATGTAATTATTAAATTAAATATCGAAAAGCAGCGCTTAATAAGGTAGCTAATGCCTTATCTCGCAATCCACTACCGGCGGAAAGTAATGAGGTACTAGCCGTTGAACTACCAGGTCGTCCCTGGTATGTTAATTTTTTTTTTAAGTAGAAAGCCGACCGGCGGTTTTCACTGATTATTGTATTAAAGAAGGCAAACTTTACTGTCATTTCCACATAAACAATTTTAAAGAGGAGTTACATTGCGAAGCTGGTAGATTATGTACTCCAACCTCAGACTGTATTGAAATTATTAGAGAAAATTATGATTTACCAACCGCTAGCCACTTAGGTATCACAAAAACTACAAAACGAATCTTAAATTTTTATTATTGGCCCATAATGGTAAAAGATATTAAAGAATACGTCGGTAAATGTGATTCTTGTCAAAAATATAAAATTTCACAATTACAAACCTCAGTTAAAATGAATATGTACCCAAATTGTGTACCGTGGGATATCGTAAGCACAGATTTAGTAGGCCCATTACCCCATTCAATAAAAGGTCACATATATTTAGTAGTTTTCCAAGACAGATTCACAAAGTGGGTGTGCGCGGAATCAATACGTAAACCAACCGCCTCCGTTGTAAACCAAGTCCTATATGACGAGGTAATAATGAAATTTGGTAGGCCGCGAATAATAATAACTGATAATGGAACTCAATATGACAGCAGCGTATTCCAAACATTATTGTCATACCTGGGAATTGTCCACTGTTTTATACTCCCATTTATACACCCCGATTTGGGGTTAGCAAATGAAGCCTTCAAAGGTGAAGTAACGCCGTACCCTCAAACGACCGACCAACCTCACTTATTTCTGCAAACATGGAAACCAAATCGGCCACGTTCTTGAAAAAACCCTGTGACCACCGCAATATCGGTTTAGGAACAAGAGTGTATAACAGTTGACTTATGCGCTAGTTACGTCATATGCTCATTGTCTCTATGAAAGACTACAGTCTTTTTCGAACCAAGCTTCCTTGTGGTCTAGTATAAAATGAGAATCGAGTCATCACAAGAATGGCATATTACGAATACATTGCTAGTCAAATTCATAGTATGTTACTCGTTTAGGGTAATATAGAACTAAAACTTTAAATATAGGATCGCATACTAATCAGCAGCTTCTAATTGCAAGCTGTAGCGCTTCGTTCGTTGTGCCCGTTACATCAATAAATCCCTTATAAACATTAATTTTTTCTTTCAAACGCATCAAATGCACAAATTATAGTGGAAATCCGTTACCCGGATGTCTAGTGTTGTTTAAGCGATTTAGCCCTTCATTTAACCCATCTCAGTACTGTTACATATGATGAATCTCGTCAAGTTTGGAACATACAGCATGAGCAATCACAGGTGAAACAGTTGTAGTCGCTTTAGATATCTCAAAGGCTTTGACAAGTTTGGCATAAGTGTTTATTGCAAACTACCGTTGGGTAATATACCATCACTGGGTTTTAGTTTCTTTGATAAAAGACGAATACGTGTCGTGTTGATGGTTTTTCTAAAGAAGTTAGCATTAACGCGGGCGTACCACAGGGACCGTTATAGGCTACACTTTTCGCGTAATATGACTCACTCAAACTGCCCCATCCATTGTTTGCTGACGATAGCACTCTTCACTGTAGTTCATTCATATACTCATAGTGATAATCCAATTCTATTCGCAAGAAATTAAAGCTGAAATGGCAAATTCAATCAACAAAGACATTCAACGTATTCTCGAATGGGGAAGCAATAATCTAGTTAAATTTAATGCTAACAAAACTCAATGTTGCCTTGTGTCCGCCAAAAAAGATCGATCATTTCCTGTTGTAAGTATGAATGGCTCAGTTCTTAAGCTTTCAGACTCTATTACTCTGTTGGGTATGACTGTATCTTCAAATCTGTCATGGGTTGACCATCTTCTGTCAGCTACCAAAACAGCTGCTCGTAAAATAGGCTTTTTGTACAGATCCAAGCAGTACTTTAACTCACGACAACTCCTTCTGCTGTATAAGGTCCAAATTCGGCCTCATCTGGAATATAATTCTCACCTCTGGGTTAGTGCTCCCAAATACGCTCTCGATATCGTTGATCGTATTCAAAAGAGAGCAATTAGGCTTATAAATGACCCGTCCTTAACTTCTCACATGCAGTCCCTTGAGCATAGAAAGGATGAGTTTCAGTTCTTTACTGATTCGTAATTGGCTATACAGTTATTACAACGGCTATCTATGCTGAAATATCAATAAAATGTATATACTTACCATTTAAAGCTATCCTTTGCGAGAAATTCAGCTGTTTAGCTCATTCTAAATTCCATCATTATCAGTCAAACACACTTGTCTGTACCAAACGGGCGCAATCCACATTTTTCTACACGGCTTCTAACTGGAATGATCTCCTAGTTCCTGTTTTCCTCTCACTTATGCAAATGGTAAAATTTAGTGTTCATAGGCACATAAAATTCCTCTATCCATCCTCAGTGTTCCAGTGCTTTAGCACGATAGGCCAAATTTAGCCTGTTCAGGTCCACAATCATAAAAAAAAATTTTCATCCATCATTGGTGAAGTAATTTTGTTTGTCAAGGAGATCTGTGATCTTTGTCTACCGTATCCGCCTTCCGTCCGTATTAATTAAGTTTTAGGTACATCTTCTATCATTAGGACCAGACCCTGGATTTTATCGTCCACGGAGCCGCAATCGTTTGCATACGTTCAGGTCTGGACCCAAAGACCACCTGGACAGTAGTTTATCTTTGGGTGCCGAATCCATTTCATAACGAACAAACCCGTTCTATACCGCCCAGAATTGACAGACATAAAAAAAAACGTATAAGTAAATTAATAAACATTTTAACTGCTAATTTTTGTTCAACTTGAGAGACCAGTTACTTAACGAAACCACATGTAAGGATTCATCGAGCTTGGTGAATATGGATTAAAATTAGAACCATTCATTTATATTTTAATCCGTCATCTTAGCAAGTTTAACTTAATATAACGTACCTAGATAAAGTATGTTTAAAGAATGGAAAAGCAGTCCTGAAAAAATTATATTGCTTATTAAGATACGAAAGATATAATAAATTTTTGAATCAGAAATAATCCATGGATTTGAACCACATGTAAAGAATTACCATCTAAATCTATTTATTGTTTATATTTGTAAAATTAGGAACAAACATGGTAAACTACTTTTGGATTATAATTTGATTAAAATTCCGTAAAATAAAGCCCGAAAATTGGAAAATTTAATATTTAACTTACCAAATTAGTTAAAAAAATCCCTAGAACAGGTTCCAGGGAAAATAACCCAAGTTTCCAAGCACCTTATATTTCCGAAACACTAAATGAGGAAGGCAGTGTTTAACACCGGTAGTTTAACCCAAAGCCCGCAACAACAAAAGTCAACGAACCTTAAAAGATTCCGCAAGGTCTAAATTTATTTGAATTGTAAATAAAAATTGTTTAAATATATGTTCCTAAGGCAAATTTAGAGTTGTAATTACCGCCAGGAGTGTAACAGACATAGGAGTTAATCTGACCGACCACCGAAGTTGTTTCGCTCCAAGGATGCGCCCTTGTACTTAGTGAGCCATGAGACCATCCTTCGTGGTGACTCATGTCCATTTTACCTACCCTTATCCTTACCGTTCACTAAACCTCAGTTTAACTTAACATGAGTTGTAGAAGAAAATCCGAAAGAACTGGGAAAGCCTGAACTACACTACAAGTTTTCTTTTTGCTATTCCGAAATTAAAACTTGATAAATAGTAATACATTTTATATTGAAACGCACATGTTAAATGGAAATTACATTCAAACCCTTTTACGTTAATATTAGAGAATAATAAGAAACCAAAGCATTCAAATAGACTTTAAAATCCGATCAATCTAGTTAAGAGAGTTTTAAATTAATATACAAGTAATAATTAACACCGTCCTTATAAATTAGTTAATTAACTCAGTGAAAATTTCATTGTTAAATAACAGTATCGATATGAATAATTAAAGTTTAATCTGAAATACTTTCTATGAATTTCAACTACAATGAAAAGAATATACTTATCTAATCTTTTTACTATTGTATAAAATTTTGTGTATTTAAATAACGCGAACACCGACAGGTGTGTCAAACGGTAACTAGCTTTTGGTATTGCGTAATTTTGAGTTGATATAGGTATTACTAGTTACTAATTAAACCGTTAGATAGAATAAGAATTTTTTGTTAATGGAAACTGACCGTATTTTATATCAATCGTTCTGTTACTTCATAAAGAATAATTTTAGCACGACGAAAGAAATATTAATTCAATTGTTGATTTAGTATTAATTAAAAGAAATTGTTACACTGTCGCCTCATCGTTAAAATTATGGAATTTCCAATAACTCTTAGATGTCGTATCCAATAGGAAAAAAGTGATTATCTTTTCGTTCTCACTGTAGTAAGTATGGACGAAGCTAAAGCTTACTGATGAGTATGAGATAAAGAGTAGTTTAGCAATAAAGACTCGATGTGTTTAAGTTCGAAACCTAGTTAATTTGTTCCGATAAGTACCAAGGAAATTACTTGGTTGATTAAACCGTAATCAGTGAAACTTGAATAATTCACAGAGTTCATATGTATTACGAATCATTCATTTTCTCTCAGTATCTGAAGTCATCCTCATGGGATGGAACATTTCCAAGAAACAGTACCGTATAGGCCATTCACGTTCTCAACCCTGGTTCAATAAGGCTTGTGCTGATGCAATATTCGTTAAATGGAAATTAATAAATCGGTCGACAGTCAGGTAGAATACGTTGGTGATAGAAATATCTGCAAAAGTGTCATCACTAAACTAAAAGTTGTTCAAACAACGAAAATGCAGTGAACTAGATACATCTCCTTTAGGCAGTCGTAAATTTTGGTCTTTAGCTAAAGCCATTAGTAAAACTTTGGAAAATCTTCATCCCCTCCTGACTTCTATTGATGGATCGGTAGTTGCTGATTCTGTAGACAAAGCCAATGCTTTTTGGATTTGTTTGCATCAAACTCGTGTCTCAATGATTCTGGAAAAGATGTACCCTAGTTAACTCTTCTCATACGCTATGAACCAATTCATTTTCGGTACAAGCTCTTGGAATCGATAATCAGTAGGCTTGATCTCAATAAGGTGACTGGCCCAGACGGCATCCCAGCTATTGTCTTAAAGAAATGTTCCCCGAACTAGTACCAGTCCTATCTAAGCTCTATACGATCTCTATGATTTCTGAGGAATCCCCTTCATCATGGAAGTTAGCAAATGTTCAACCCATTCCCAAAAAGGCGATAAGACCTATTCCTCAAACTACCGACCAATTGCCATCACTTCCATTTTATCTAGAATCATGGAAAATCCATCAATCAGCAAATACTCACGTTCCTTGAAACTAACAAACTCCTTAGTGACCACCAATATGGGTTTAGGCAAAGTCGTTCAACAGGTGATCTTCTTTCATATGTGACCCAAGTTTGAAACAATACAGTAGAGCAGCTTACTGAGCATCGATCAAGCCAGCATTTGCCCTTTTGCTCTACGCGAGGTTTCCGTCCTCGCTGAGCTGGCCTTGGGACACCTGCGTTATTCTTTGACAGATGTACCGCCCCAGTCAAACTGCCTGGCGGTGTCCTCGAATCGGATCGCGACCGAGCATGTTTGCGACTTTCGGCGGTCGAGCGGACGAGGACGCGCGGCTGAGACGGCGGAACGCGAACGCTCGCGTTACCGTCTCCGCGACGACCGTCGACGCGCGTCGCCGGCTACTCGTCGCGCGAGGTGCGCTTGATGCGAGAACGTCGTGGCCGCCGTTCGTCGCCCGATCGCGGACGGCGGCACGCTCCGCGCGATCGAGTAAAAGGAAACGACGAGTAGTGGTATCTCATTGGCGACGGGGATCGCCGCTCGAGGCGCTCGATCGCACGGTCCCGTCTCACTATGCTGCACCTCTCGTGTCTCCTTACAGTGCCAAACTAGAGTCAAGCTCAACAGGGTCTTCTTTCCGCTAATTTTTCCAAGCCCGTTCCCTTGGCTGTGGTTTCGCTAGATAGTAGGTAGGGACAGATGAGAATCTCGTTAGTCCATTCATGCGCGTCACTAATTAGATGACGAGGCATTTGGCTATGTATAATTTATTCGGAAAATAAACATTTTGCCCTTAGGTCTTAAAGGCATATGCCTTGTAACAATACAAGATAGTGAGTATATCAACCATCACGCTAACTGTGCGTTCGTGATAGGAAAGTAAAATAAAATAATAATAAAATAGAATAAACTAAAAATAAAGTCAATTGTTCATTAAATTCCGCACTTACGGTATCACCGAACTCGGCACTATTTTATTAGCACTAACTATCTAGCCCATACCGCGGCTTGAAGGCTCTATGAATCGTGCCTCCCACTTCAATGCCGTGTGGACGCAGCTTCTTTTAGGGCCTGGGGTATTTTTAGTTGCTCTTCTGTTGGTTTGTTAGCCCTAGGCCACTCGGCTCCGATTATCATCGGCGTAAATTTAAATTCTCTTCCTGGCCATCTTTTCACTGCTGCTTCTATAAAGTGCTTATTATCATATATCTTCTTCTTTCGCTCCCAGAACTCGCCAAGCCAGATTCCTCCCAAGAGATTTGCACATCACAAATGGTTGTTATGTTTGTATCGTTGTGGTGGATCACTAGATCCGGTTTGTACAACCTCTGGTAGGGTGTCTGACGTGAGGTTCGTTCTCAACCACGGCGAGTCTCTTAGCGCGCCTTCTATCTTGCCAACGATCTCATAGTTACTCCCGCCGTTTACCCGCGCTTGCTTGAATCTCTTCACGTTGACATTTAGAGCACTGGGCAGAAATCACATTGTGAAACAGTTGTAGTCGCTTTAGATATCTCATTTGACCAAGTTTGGCATACGTGTTTACTTGCCAAACTCACCTCGTTTGGGATAAAAGACGAATACGTGTCGTGGTTGATGGCTTTTTTCAAAGAAGTTTGCATTAATCACGCGTACCACAGGGACCCGTTATAGTCTACACTTTTCTGCTATACATAAATGAATTATTTCTTCCACAACTAACCCCATCCATTGTTTTGCTGACGATAGCACTCTTCACTGTAGTTCATATCATAGTATCATAGTGATAATCCACCTTCTATGTCAAATCAAGAAATTAAAGCTGAAATGGCAAATTTAATCAACAAAGACATTCAACGTATTCTCGAATGGAAGCAATAATCTAGTTAAATTTAATGCTAACAAAACTCAATGTTGCCTTGTGTCCGCCAAAAAGATCGATCATTTCCTGTTGTGTATGAATGGCTCAGTTCTTAAGTTTTCAGACTCTATTACTCTGTTGGGTATGACTGTATCTTCAAATCTGTCATGGGTTGACCATCTTCTGTCAGCTACCAAAACAGCTGCTCGTAAAATAGGCTTTTGTACAGATCCAAGCAGTACTTTAACTCACGATAACTCCTTCTGCTGTATAAGGTCCAAATTCGGCCTCATCTGGAATATAATTCTCACCTCTGTTAGTGCTCCCAAATACGCTCTCGATATCGTTGATCGTATTCTACCTACGTATCAAAGTATGTTTAAAGAAAGGAAAACGGCAGTGTTACCTGAAAGCTCAAATATATTTGCTATTAAGAAAGCAAAAGATATGAAACTATACATTTTTGAACAGAAGATGAATCCCTGGTTTGAATGCCATCAGAATGTACAAGGCGTTCCATCTAAAATAATAAATATGTTTTCGTTTTAATTTGATCAACCAATTAGGGAAGTCAATTTAATCAGCGAAAACCTCATCTCTTTAGAGCATTTAATAATCTGTGCATTTACATTTAAAATCTATCGTTCTTATTTAGGATACCCTATATTTAAGTCATTGTAAACATTCAATATTTCTTTGTCATTAATACAAAGTACAACCGTCAACTTTGTGAATGAATTAGCACACAAATCTGCTAATTATCTGTCGTATAATGAGAAAATTTGTAAACTAATGTGAAAACGGGGACACTTCCGCCTGAACACATTTACATGACACAAATAATTTTATTATGCATAACAAAACGAAAAGTTATTGTATCGTAGTTTCATATCAGTTCTAATTGTGTATTGGAGTATACCTCACACTATACGTTTTCGCCAAAATAATACAAAAATGAACTTTAACCAAGTGAAGAATACTTCATACTGGCATTCTAAAAGAGACTCGTTTGAGTGTTGTCAAGTACTAAAAAATATCGAATGCAGTAACCCCAAGAATGAATTTAATGCTAAACCTCTAGACAAAAGTATATAAGAAAACTCAAAGTTCAAACGTACCTACTTGAAAAATAAGAAAATGTGAGGTAGATTCGTAACCGTGGAGATACGGGCTGAAAATGAGGTTCTTGTTATTACTGAATTCTTTATAGAAAATTTAATTAAATCCGTTTCAGTTTTATCTTAAGTGTATTTCTTTCTTAGCACGAGTAAAGCAATTATCGTTAAATAGGTCTCTTTTAGATGCTCGATAATTTTATGTATTAAGGCGTTTGCTTTTTTACACATATTATTGTACAGTACACTTAATGAAGTTTTTGAGTTTAGTAATGTTCAATCTTATAATAAGCCATTATTGTGTTGTTAAAGAGAACATGCAAAGTTTTTTTAGAGATTGCAATATAATTTTGCAAATATGCATTTTGTGTGGTCTTTTTCAAGTTTAAAATAGAATTGTAAAATGAATGTGAGTTTTTGTTTAGTATCGTCGTGAAAATACCTAGAGGATTCACACATTTTCACCTCTTCAAAATTCCACCATTTTCTCCAAGTTATCATAAAATATTCACTTGGGAAGCTATATTACACAAGGGATGAGTTACAGTGCCGTCATTTCTATAAATCAACTCTGTTTTTGGTAAGCCTTTGAACTGAAAATGTTTTTTTCCAAAGATATATTTCAAATTTAAATTTATTTTTTAAGAGAGATTAATTTAGTAAAAAAAAGGTGTACTATTATTCACTGTAATATAAATTAATTTATTTTCTTTTGTCTACCGAAAGCTACTGAGTACCCAATTGCAATAAATATTCTTGTGGTTTAATCAAGACTTGTGTTACTTCCGGATTAAAAGGTCAATACGCATATGTTTTTCACTTTAGTCAAGTTGGATATTAAGTCGTATATTTCGATTTTATTAAAAGTTTCATTTAGTTTTCATCAAAATCTAATAGTAGCCATTATTTTCAATAGCCTCTGAATAAGATGAATTATTAAGCAAGCTGAAATACGAATATATAGGGATTAGTTTATATTTGTTTAAGAACTACGTGATCAAACTAAAAGATTCAGTCAGTTAATTCATTGCAACTTTGGATGCACTTATTACGAAGTTACGTTAATAAGAACTTTGCATATTACCTATTAACAGCCTTGAGAGTGTCACAAAATTCTTCTCAAGGTGAAGCAGTGTATATAAAGCACTCAATTAGTATAGCTACCCCACTTCAAGGGCATGCCACTTTTAAGTTCATTGACATTCTCAAGGTCAAAGTTTAATGACCTCTAGGTGTTTTGTCAAAATACAATTAGTTCGTGGAAACGGGAGAGTTTAAAAATCATTGACTTCTTGAAGGCCAAAGTACATTGACCTATAGGGGTGTCATGTTACAATTCTTAGAACTCTAAAGGTAGAATCAGAGTCACTGGTATTTCTAGGTCCAAAGTTCATTGGCTTCTTCAAGGACAGAGTTCATTTACCTCTAGACGTGCATATTAAAATTGTTCAAAACGGGAGGGGGGAACCTCAGTTGATTGACTTCTTCAAGCTCAAAGTTTATTGACCTCTTGAACCCGGAAGTTGGGAGATTCCTAGAAATCTAAAATTGGGACCAGTTTTGGGAAATTCCAAAGGTTCATTGAGCTTTTGAGTGTCAAAGCTCTAGGGGTGTCACACAACAATTCTAGGAAAACTGAAAACAGAACCAATACATGAAAACCTCAAAGCTCACTGATCTCAACAGGTGCCATTTTACAATTATTAGAATTTCAAAAATAGAACCAGTTCCCGGGGACTGGGGAGCTCAAATCTTTTTGATCTCTTCAGTCTCATTGATATAACAAACCGGTAGGTTTCCTAGAAAACTAAGGAAGTGAGCGTTTATTTACCTAGGCGGATGATACCCCATATGAATCTGTTAAGTGGACTTTTGTAAGCCATTTACCGAGCGACTGACTGTTCTTAGGAAATAGCCGTTTATTCTTAGGAAACTGTTAACAGTTATTAGGAAACCACCACCAGTCCTTAGAAAACAACCACCTATTTTAGAGAAACAGATTTCTGTTTTTCTCCTGTTTTTGATCTGTTTTGAGCTGTTTGTGGAAAACTGGCGCTGTTTTTATAAACCGGTACCAGTTTTAAGGAAATCAGTACCTATTTTTCAGGAATCGGCTACATCACTCAAAAGCTAAATATCCAGATCATGGCATTCAAGGTGCTTCATCGATAGGACAATAGTAACAGTAGTATGTAATAGAAAAACATTTTCAACTAAAATCCAAATTATTTATGTTGATACTGGTTTGTGCCAATTGTATCAAACTAACGTCTAAAACAAGATACAAAACAAATTGGGGAAATTTCGGTTGGGCTTTTCCTGAAATTTTACATTTAAAACTAGACATTAACAGTTACGTACCTCTATGAGGTGGAATGCATATTACAGTACCTAATTTTATAGCACTCAAAAAGTTATTGTCAATGTGAAAAGGAACGGTGATTATTGTTTTTTGTGGGCCGTTGTTTCAGAATTATGTTCTGCTTCACGGAATTCAGCTATTCTCATTGCAGCAAAGTTTTAAATTATGTAATGTAGTCTATACACCGATCAATAAACTCTTTATCTAGTATTTCCCCATCGATGAAGCACCTTCACGACCAGGATCTGGATATTTAGCTTTTTTGGTAAAGTAACTGATTCCTAAAGAGTAGGTACTGATTTCCTTAAAACTGATACCAATTTATAAAAACTAGTACCAGTTTCGCAAAAACAGCTCAAAACAGTAGGTCAAATGCAAGAATCCGTTCCTCAGAAACATGTAGTTGTCTTCTAAGAGCTGGTGGATGTATCCAATGACATAACAGTTTCCTAAGGACAGACGGCTATTTTCTAAGAACAGGAGGTTATTTTCGTAGATGTCCTACAAAACTTCACTTAACAGATTCCTTTTGAACTAAACTATGTGGTGTGTGTTGCCGTTCTTTATAATAGGGAACTTGAACAATACAGAACATGTTTAAAACCAGTGAAGGCTTGTTTTTTAGAAATTAATAAGAATGATCATTAGTTGCAGATTCTATTTCCTAGAATTCATTCCTAGGTGCTTTACCTCTTTGGAAGTCAATGAACCCTCATGTCTGGTAGACTATTGATTTTAAAGAAAATTAGGATTGATTTAACACGAAAATGTTATTGAGCCAGGTTAATAAACCCTCACTGATTATCTTCCTGTTTGGTATGTCAGTGTCTCGGAAGACATCAAGAAACTTTCAGATCTCCACTGGTTCTATTTTTAGATTTCTTGAAATGTAATATGGCACCTGTTCAAATCAATGAAATTTTCCATAATTGTAATCTGACACCCCTAGAGGCCAATGAACATTGACATTAAACACCTAATGAACTTTATAATTCCCGTGAACTGGTCCTATTTTGCCCTTTTCTGGGAATCTCCCAACTTCCGGGTTCAAAAGGTCAATAAACTTTGACCTTAAAGAAATCAGCAAACTGCCGATTCGACGAACTGATTTTATTTCTAGATTTCTAAGAATTGTAATATGATGCTCCTAAATCTCAATAAACTCTGACCCCTAGAGGTCAATGAACTGTGGTCTTGGAAAGGTTGGTGAACTTTAATTCTACTTTTATATTTCTAAGAATTGTAGTATGACTCGCCTAGAAGTCAATTAACTTTGCTCATGAAGAGGTGAAACGAACTTTTAACTTGGAACGGTCAGTAACCTTAATTCTACTTTTAGATTTCTAAGAATCGTAATATGATAAGCCTAGAGGTCAATGACCTTTGACCTTGAGAAGGTCGATGGACACTCGCGTTTCCACAAACTGATTCTATTCTTAGAATAATTGTAATGATACCCCTTTAGGTCAATAAACTCCCCCATTAATAAGCAATTGAGAAGGAATTTTATGATTTAATTGCGAGCATCAACAACAGAAAATTATATAATGAAGCAATAATATGGCAAAATAATTTCTTGCGGATAGTAGTTGTCTTTCGTAACACAACAGTTTATGTTATAATAACAGTTTATCATTAGTTAGAAACTTGGAGTATGGGGTACCTCAAGGAACCGTCATGGACCAAATTCGTTCACCATATACATCAATGATAGTGCTGAGCAGGTAAATGATTTTTCGCATATGGTACTGTACAGTGAAAGTGGTAATATTAACAATTTAATGAGAATAATGCAAAGTGATATTTCGAAAGTAGTGAAATGATAAACATATAATAGCCTTTCAGTCAATGTAGAAAGAACTAAGTTTATGATATTAAAAACCAAAAATAACAAATGTGATACTTTCAATAATATGGGTATGTATATAAAGTCTAGTAAAATAGAAGAACTGAATGAATCTAAATATCTAGGATTACTTATAAGAAGTAATTTATACGTTCACAGACAGAACGTCGAACGACGTCCGACCAGAGAGGACATTACGTTGTACGTCCTATATACTCTTGGGAGCTTGACGTGGAATGATGTCGAGTTTTCAATGCTTTGGCGTATTGTTCGGTTTATACTTTTCCAGAAAAAATAATCTTCTGTAAACCGTCCTATATATTTTAAATAAGGACCCAACAATCCTGAAATACTAGTAATAAATGTTCCTATCCTAGTAAATAATTCTTGTCAAAACTTATTTCCTATTTCCTTCCATAACTGTAATAGAATTGTTTATAAATGTTATCAGTTATACACTCCTTTCCAACTCCATTCAAGTTTCCCTATCAATACCCAACCGCCCGCATTCCAAATTCATTTTTGTTATTTTATGATTCTAGTTCCCATTCCTGAAAATAATCCTGTGAATATAGTATCATGAGTTACCTGCATATTAAAATTTTTTACGCTGCCTAGTTCAGAACCTCAACCCATCCACCCTAATTGTGATCAGAAGTAACATTTTGCACAGTTGTCTTGGACACGAGGGGAGTACATAAAGGTTACGGAGAGACGTCATTATTACTAACGGTGGTCTAGGCGCCATACAAATAATAACTTCTCGATCTAACCCAGTCCCATCCGTCTATCCTAAAACGATAAATAGTGAGAAGTCATATTTTATACGGTCCTTTTGGAGTTCATTACCGCGACGGGAGTACATAGAGATTGCGGAGAGACGTCATTATTACTGACGGTGGTCTCGGCCCCGGATAAATAATAACATCTCTTGTAACCTATCATCCCTTAACTATTAGAATACATGGTCATTCTTGATCCGGTCCTCTTGGACTTTGTTACCTCGAGGGTACTATCAGGAATTACGAAGTGACAGGTAGTATATTTACGAGTAAGACCGACCTTTATCCACCACATCCACCGTTATCCAACACTACCCCCTCACCACCCCAAAGTCCAACCAATACTCATATTACAACCACGCACCTCTCCCTCCTAAATTATCCTGAAATATCTTTTTCTTGTGATTCCACTTACCTTCCAGAAAACAGAAACCCGCCCTCTACCCCACCACCTGATATTCCCTATATACCAACCATCAACCACACTTCACCGTATTTTAATTCTCACCACCATTAAAATAACTTTCATCTGGCCATACCGTCCATTCTTTAAGCCTTGTCAATTACGAATCATCATTCAGTTATTATAAAATCGTCCATATACCTGACATAATCATTTTAATCACCATGTATTTACATTTCGTTCATATATATATATATATATATATATATATATATATATATATATATATATATATATATATTCCCTTATTGGTAAATTTGCTTAATATTCGGTTTATACATTCCCAGAAAATATAATAATCTTTCGTAAATAGTCCTGTATACTTTAAATAAGTATGCAACGATCCTAAAATCCTTACAATAAATTTTCCTATCCTAGTGAATAAGTCATGTCAAAACTTATCTCCTATTTTCTTCCGCAACTGTAATAGCACTGTCAATAGGTGTTATCAGTTGCACACTCCTTTCCCACTCCACCCAAATTTCCCTATAAATACCTGACCGCTTGAATTCCAAGTTAATTATTGTTGTTTTACGGTTCTAGTTCTCATTCCTGATATACTTAATTCTGTGAATATAATATCCTGAGTTACCTGCTTATTAAAAATTCTAACGCTACTTACTTCAGAACATCAAACCATCCAGCCTAGTTGTGATCAGACGTAATCCTTTGAACGGTTCTCTTGGACTTCATTACCATGAGGGGAGTGCATAAGCATTACGTAGGTATGCCATTATTACTGGCGGTGGTCTAGGCCCCAGATAAATAATGACTCCTCGAGCAAACCCAGCCGTCTATCCTAAAACGACAATTAACCAGAAGTCATCCTTTGTACGGTCCTCTCGGAGTTCACTACCACGATGGGAGTACATAAATATTACGGAGAGACGTCATTAATACTGACGGTGGTTTCGGCCCCGGATAAATAATAACATCTCGTGTAACTTATCATCCTTTAACTATTAGAATACTCGGCCATTCTTCATCCGGTCCTCATGGAGTTTGTTACCACGAGGGGACTATCGGGAATTATCGAGTTACACTATTACCATCGGCGGTGGTTACGGTCCCGAAAAAGGTAGTTACGAGTAAGACCGACTGACATATCCACTATTATCCAACACTGCTACCTCACTACCGCCAAGTCCAACCAATACCCATATTACCACCACGTACCTCTCCCTCCTGACTCATTCTCAAATCTCTCTTTCTTGTGATTTCTCTAACCTACCAGAAAACAAAAACCTACCCTCTAAACCACCAACTGATCTCGCATATATATCCACCATCAGCCACACACCATTAAACCATTAAAATCACGTTCACCTGGTCATACCGTTCATCCTTTAAACCTTATCAATTACGAATCATCATTCAGCAATTATAAAATCGTCCATATAACTGACATAATTATTATAAACAACCTGTATTTACATTTCTTACATTTATGTTCTCTTATTGGCAAATTTGCTTAATACTAACCCGACTTGTATCAAAGTACAAATTTAATATACGAATTCCATCCACATTGAATATTTTCATTGCCAAATTCAACTTGTGAATAACATGATATTAATAACCCATTCCCTATAATTTATTTAACCGTATCAGGCCCTTGTTATAATTGCTGGAGTAATATTTATAATTTTTATTACGTCATAATCAACTCTACCCTTCTTATATCGTTCCATATACGTTATAAATTTATTCAAAAATTAATCGAAAAGAAAATATTACTCACTTGTAAACAGTTCCTTGAAATCCTTTAATCCACATCGCACAGAGTTCACTGTACCTTGTTTATTACTCACACCGAAATTAGTAATTTTGTAATTTGGGGTTAACCTACACGTGCTTAATTTTTAATAATTATACACAGCGACCCCCGACGTGAAGCCACGGAAATCATCGTCGCTATGAATGGATCACGAGTGATCCCACCAAAAACGTCGCCCAATTAATTGGAAACCGTCACGTCAGGAATAATTATTAATTTAAGTTTGCAGAAATTTTACTTTGTTTAAGCTAAATACTATTGATTTTGTAATTTTGTTTTATTTTTCTCCAGGATTGTTTTATTTCACATCAATATTAGTTATAACAAGTTACACACAGCACACCAAAGTAGTGAATGTTACGAACTCCCCTGAGAGGTCAAAATATAAATTGTAGAGCTGAAGCAGCTTACAAAAATTAAATTTCGAATACGTAAACATCACAAACCATTAAGTTGTTTTTACATTTAAATAATAACGTGCTAGCTTCTTGTGGTATTTTTGTGGAATTTTTATGCAAGCAATTATATTTATTTAACGCTTTTTTTTTTATTTTTATAATTATATTCAAAATTTAATCGTGTACCGTTGTTTAATATTACGTCGTTCCATATTCGTGATACGCCTTACAAACACGTTCTCGAAAACACAACACAGCTGGAGAAGTAACGAACGTACGAAAGTCGTGAGCACATGTATCGATAGAAGAGGGACGGAAAATTAACCGACCGAAGTGTTACCACAAGCGCGGCTAAAAAATTAGTCTGATTACTTATTGGTCAGACCAAGTAGTATTCAAATAGGAAAAAGTAGTTTGTCGTATTTTGCTAAAAATGTTATCTATTATTTACAAAAACCAAAAGTTTGATTTGAGGTTATGTTTTTAAAAATGTCTTTTAGGAAGTTTTAACGATTTATTGGAGATTTAATAGTCTTATTTTTTTGTAGAGAATTGGTAAAAACGTTTTATAGTAGATTATGTATATAATATATAAGTTTCTATGTGATATGTACTTGGTTTACAACGTACGTTGTAACGTACCAATTCTTGGCTATCGTTACCTTAATTCAAGTTTCGGGTTTGTGTTATTATTGGTAAATATATTTACAGTACGTTGGTACTTTTTTTCTTTTAATAATTAAATGTTGGTACATGTAGGTATTTTCTCTTTATCGTACGTAATTAGGAACGTCTCTGTACATATGTGATGGTCTATAAGGGCTATTTTAGCCACATCCACTTTGTTTACCTTCTGTATTTCAATACATTTCGTTATTACGCGTTGCTCCTTTGTATAAGCTATGTAAGGCTTTTAATTACATTTTTGTACATATTATATTTAATAGAAAATAAAGATAAACCCTTAAATTAAGAAAAACCGATTTTGTTAAGAAAAAAAATTTCGTATCGTTTTAAAAGCATAGTTGATGACGTCACTAAGTTAGCATGCATAAAGTGGTGTGCATGATCATGCAAGTTCCTCTTCAAAAATTTTAAATGGAGATACCTCTGTTTTGCATCAATAACGCGTGCTATTCATATGTCTGCTTTAATCGTCTAATGCCAGCTTTCGTTGTTCTAGCTTGCTTGTGTAGTATGATCTACATTGCTTTTATTCGTATGTGGAAGACAAATAAAAATTACCTTACCTTACAGTATGTTTATGGTATTGATGGAAATGAACTTCTCAACTTGCAGTTCGTTTGAAAATAAAGTTAATACCTTATATTTATTTTGAGTACAAGAATTGTAAGTACGTTTCCTTTTAATGCAAAATACGTTTAAGGAAATAACAAATCAGTATAGTTTTGTTTTGATACGGTTATAATAAAAAAAGAAACAGATGACCTCTGTTTCTCAGATAAAAACATTTTTGAGTGCATAACCTAGAATTTATAATATTTGTTGACATAGGTGAAGTATACGTTTTATTATTAAATACAGTGTTGATCACATTACATTTTGAAACTTAAGTAAAGATAGATTATATTTGTATAATCGTGTTGATTTAGTAATTATTTAAAATCGTAAAGTTTTACCAGAGATACCGTTTTAGCTATTTTATGCTGGAATTAATCAGAAATTTTCATTTCTTAAATATACAAATAAATACGTCTGTTCAGTATTATTCAGATTACCTGTGGTATTAATGTATAACTTTCTCAATTTGTGTTGTATTTTAATTATTAAAAAAATTGAGTGGAGTCCAACAAGTAAAAATAATCAAATGCATTACTGATTACATCTATGGATAAATCTTTGCATCCCTCACAACCTATCAAAAAGAGTTCTTAACCTACAGTAAGTTTCGTAAGTATTATACCTTGCTGAGCTAGACTGTGGTGCAAATTACTTTTTTAATATTCCAAACCAACACACTTCAAATTTTTATTTGTTATAAGTTGGCTTTACAGAACGTGGGCCGTATGTAGTCAGTATTTTCATTACATTTACAGCATATATTTATATTCAATTCCGATTTTGTGCAGTGTGTATTTACATTTACAAGATTTATATTCATTTAAGTTGTCTTATATCTTATGTTTGCATTCATTGTGTGTGTGTATGTTATTGTATTTTTGTGAATTTTACGTACCTACAATTCAAAATGAATGCTCAACATTTAAAGAAATATGAAGTGGTTTCAGAATTACTTTCTCGTGGAATACAACCTTGTTTAACTCAAGATCAATGTATAAGTCAGTTGCGTGGTATTTTAGCAACAGAAAAAGATTTACTTTGTGGTAAATTTATTATACCTTCAGATTTAAATTTAGAATTCACAGAAATTCAGAAGACTTTTGATGAAATTGTTACAGCTTTAAGAAATAATGGTCTACTTCCTACAGTTAACGATTGTTTAATACTTAAATCGCGTTTAGCATATTTAAAGAGACGAATAGATTGTTTTCCATTTAATGATGATATAAAATCAAGTAAGGAGAAATTCATTTCAGATTTATGTTTAATTAATGGTATTTTGTTAGAACGTACAGATGTAGACGAAAGTACAGATGCTTCAGTTTTTACAGTTCCATGTCAAAGATTTGAAACCCAATTTTTCGAAATTTGAATAAGTTGTATATATGCGCAAATATGGTTTATTATAGTTAGGTAGGATTAGTATACACTTTCAGTTATAGCTAATTGTTCATTTTAGGTTTAGTTCAGTTTCAATTGTTTCGT
The DNA here is from genome assembly GCA_036346205.1 of Vesta saturnalis. NCBI lineage: Eukaryota > Metazoa > Arthropoda > Insecta > Coleoptera > Lampyridae > Vesta > Vesta saturnalis. Next base: position 8,763,783 of record JARFJB010002396.1, read on the forward strand.
CGAGTTTAATATTCTTTTTGGTTAATATTGTTACAGTTTGATTGTGAGTGTGTCTGTGGAAGCAAATGTAGTAAGGTTGTCGTATGTATAGGTGATGATAGTAACATGATACCGATCGTAACTCTTCAAACAAGCTGTAGCGTAGGTTAGGATTCCTCCGGGTCTTATTAATTTTTTTTATTGTTTTTTTTTATGTTTAAGCGGCATGTGTAACGTGCAAATTCTTGGCTATCGTTACCTTAATTTAAGTTTTGAATTTGTGTTAGTATTGGTAAATATATTTACATTACGTTGGTATTTTTTTCTTTCAATAATTAAGCTTTGGTATATGTAGATATTTTCTCTTTAGTGTACGAACGTCCCTGTACATATGTGTTAGTATATAAGGGCTATTAGCCACATTTTAATAGATATTAAAAAATTGTATTTACATTTTTTAATTTAAATTATACATGCTATTCTGCAGTGGCGTCAAATTTTTTTACAACGTTTCGTCTATTTAGGGAAACCATCAACATTTTTTTTTAAAATACGGACCTGTTTTTTCTACACTAAATTAATTACAATACCACCATACATACACCCCCAAAATTATTTTTGATTACCTCGTTTCGTCACATTTCTATCCATCATCAAAATTTAATAAACATTTCAGCTGAAGCCGTACCTGTTGTGTTAACTAAAATTTCGGTGGTTGCATTACCCCCTTTTTAGTTTATTATTCGTCTATTTGTTAACGCTATTTCTTTTGTACAAAGAAGATTATTTTCAGTAACATGCAGATGAAGAAAGAAATAGATCAATTATTAAATAATGTCCTTACAGATCCATTTCATTGGGTTTACCTACTTTGTTGTAATTGATATTTAAACTAACAAAAAGGTAAATAACACAATATTAAAAAAATGGCATGGAAATAATGATAAGACTGTAGATATTCTTTAAAATATTCATTTATGATTTTCAATGTAGGTTCGACTGCTTAATTTTTTTGTTGTTATTAAGAGTGCCGTGAAATTCAAATAGTTGAATAAATGTCAATTACTTTGTCAGTTTCCAGCGTTTTTGAAGTGTTTAGTTAAATTTATTCTTAAATAATTAATTATTACATTCTGGTTCGTTATTCTGTAGAAGAAAAACGAGATATGTACGATGTTTTATAAAAATAATAGAAATGTTGATGTTGCAGTGCAGACATACGCAAATTTGTATACAAATTGGAATTGTCCCGCAAAAATACGATTTATGCGGTATCTAAAAATGTAACTGAAACAGGTAGTGTGTTTAAATTAAATCGGGCACATCAAAGAAGAGGTACAATAAACGACATACCTAAATGTGTTAGCATTAGTACACGTAAATCCAGAAAATTCGACAAAAAGTATTGCAACACAATGTGGGATATCCAGATCAGGAGTTAAAAGATATTGAAAAAGTACAAATATCATGATTATAAATACCAACCAGTCCTGACGTTACACAGAGATGATCCCGTAGACTGACATTTTGTAACTGGTTTAGACGTAAGTTGAATACCAACAGGTCGTTCCATAAAAATATTCTATGGACAGACGAAAGTACATTCAAATTGCGGAATATTTAATAGAAAAAATAAGCACTATTACGCAACAACCAACCCTCATCTTACTCGATAGGTGCGGCCTCAGGTACGATTTTCATTAAATGTGTGGTGTGGCATTATTGGCAACGTTGTAATAGGGCCCAAATTTATAGATGGAAATTTAAATGCCGATAATTACATCAATCTATTAGAAGAATGTTAGTTGAAATGCCATTATTGATTCGACGACAAATGACATGGTTTATGCAAGATGTTGGCCCATAATGCTAACAGAGTTCAAATTCAAAATCGAATTTGTAAATGGATCGGAACAAGAGGTAACAGAAAGTGGCACAGCTCCTTCAGATTGCCTAAACCATTTTCGATAACTTTTGATGTGGTTACCTAAGGCAAATAAGGTTAATTTATAGATAATAGCCTTTCAGCATCAAGTCTATAGGTTTGCTCAGTTAATTGTTTCGAGCAAATAGATCCTTTGGATTAATGATTGTAGACATTGATTGCATATGTTGTGAAAGCAATGTATAGTTGTGTTGAAAAGGTCGTGTAGTACCATTTGAACCAATTTTTATAAATTTATTGTTGTCGAATCATATTAATTATGTTATGTTTGTTTCTGTTAATTGCATTATTAACAAAGTCATACAATATATATGTTAATTTGTTTAATTTGTGTTGGATTGAATAATTTGATAATAATAACCTTGTTTCTTGTTGATTAGCACTAGTGCTTAACAGCTTGGTTTTCAATTAACAAACTTAGGTACGGCTTCAGCTGAAATGTTCATTAAATTTTGATGATAGGATAGAAATTGACGAAACGACGGGTAATTCAAAAATAATTTTGGTGTTAATGATGTGGTATTGTAATTAATTTAGTTGTAGAAAAAACGGGTCCGTATTTAATAAAATGGTTGTATGGTTTCTATTAATAGAAGAAACGTTGTAAAAAATTTGACGCCACTTACAGAATAGCATGATAATTTAAATTAAAAATGTAAATACAATTTATTTGTATCTTTCAAAATAAAGGAGGATACAACAATAATTAGAAATTCTTATATTTTGGTTTTCTCTGTGATAAATGTAAAAGTAGGAGTATACTTATAGATTTGTCTTCAATACATTTTGTTGGATCCTTTTATTGCATACTTTGTCCCATTTAAGACAATTGTAAACATTCCTATTGTTTTCAAGATAGCAATACTGTTCAATATAAAAAGTAGCCACCCTATATTTATGGTATTGATGGAAATAAACCTCTCAGCTTGCAGTTCGTTTGAAAATGAACTTAATACCTTTTATTTATTTTGGGTAGAAGAAATGTAAGTACGTATCATTTTAATGCAACATACGTTTACGGAAATAACAAATCAGTATAGTGTTGTTATGGTATGGTTATAATGAAAAAAAGAAATAGCTGACTTGTTTCTAAGATAAAACATTTTTGAGTGAATAACGTAGTATTTGTTGACATAGGTCAAGTATACGTTTTATTATTAAATACAGTTGTGTTGATTTAGTAATTATTTAAAATCGTATGCTTTACCAGGGTACCCTTCTAGCTATTTTATGCTGGAAATAATCAGACCCATGTAATGGGGGACCTGCGTTCAAATCCTACTGGATCCATGGTTTGTGGGTAAACGGTTTGGCGGGTTATGCTAGTTCTTTCGAGTTCTATAAAATGGAACTACACGAAAAAAATGGATGAACTGAGTTCCGGCAACGCAAAGAGTGCGGAGGAGTCTTTCAGCAGTTTTCTGTAATGCAAATACGCATAATAAAATTATTATATTTAAGTGTTAACGCTAATCACTGTGCTTCGTGATGTGTCGACTAAAATCTAATTTTATATTGTTTATGTAATTTTTAATTCCCAGTAGTAACTCAAATCTACGTAAGTGTATAGTATTTTAAATGACATTTTTTCTTCAACGTTCTTCATTTTAGCACCTGGTATTGATAGGTGTGCGGATGATGATGATTCACGTATCAAACCGTCAACACAAAATGATTTAAACCTTCTTGCGATAGATACAAAATTTGCACCATTAGATGATGGCTACATTAAATACTTCAGATCCCTCTGCTCTTCATGTAGAATCAATATAACCAATTAAAGTGGATAAATCGGTTTGTCCACCTGTTAATGTAATGCCTTTTCTTCAAAAATATAAGAACGTAGAATTTTATAATTACGGTTCTAGTATAGCTGAAAATGTACGGTAAGCTACTTTAAATTTGTTTAATTTAGGTAATACAGTAAGTTACTGCTAGATAATTTCAATATTATGAAAAATGTACTATTAGTTGACGCCACCTGTACCATATTAAGGGTTTATTTTCTTTTCAAACCATAATTATATTTTTCACTGAACCCCAAGGTCCAGATCAGCTCATTTTTCCGAGGATCGTCAAAAAAGTCGCACTAATTGCTGGTATTAACTAATCATATCCAAATCTAAATCTACAACCAAAATGGCATCGCAATAATTCATCAGTTTAGCGAATCCATGGAGCGACTAGTGCACAGTTAAAGCAGTACCAGATGCAGTGGTTTGACACCCAAGTATAATTGCTTAATAAAAATTCTTTTGTTAGATTTTAACGAATTAAATCAGGATTGACTATATGGGTCACGGTTAACACATCTTCGGAATCTAAGTAAAATATTCTCCGTACTCCGAGGGTTAATGATTTAAGCTAACACATGTCCGTGATTAACCTATGATAACCTTCGTGATGCCAAATGAGAGTGGTTATTACATAACCATGAATTTAAACGCAGCATGTTTTCAGTAGATCATAAAATGATGAACATTTGAATTTTTGTACAAATTTCCCATCAATAATAGTTAATTCTGTGTTGTGTGACATTTTAGTTCGGCTTGTCATAATATTTTGCAATTTTTTTTATTACAGATCTCACATAACGAAAAATGTTTAACTTCTTTCAATTCATATCAGAAATCAATTGATGAATTTGTCAGCATACTACCATGCCAGTGTATTAGGATTTACTGTTAGTAGCAAAGGATTTCTAACTGTTGTCAATCGTACGTGCAACGTACTGTAATTACTGTTACTTATATTCATTAAATTTCAGACAATTATACAGCAGAAATAAATATAACTGGAGACCTACTAAGTAAGGGTGAAGATAGGCACGTATCACTAAGGGACGTTTGACATGTCAAGGCTATCCTACTTTTGATAAATAACTAGTCGCAATGTTTAATAGTTTTTGGAAATAACTTCTTTCGCATGCAGGACCTATTTATCAAGTACTGTTTGGGCATGCGCTTAAGTCGGTCATGGGCTCAATATTCTCTGCATATTCTTATATCGAATTATTTCTGAACTAATTGACAAATATAATAGTTCAATTTTGAAGCCACATGTTAGTGAAATACAACTTAACGGTTTACCATAGTACGTTAAGCTATACATACTTATTGTGTATTACCTGTTAAGTGTGACAGGTAACAGAAGTTTACAAGCAACAATACGATTTGTACACGTCCGCGTAAACAGTGTTGCACTGATAATTCTTTCTTTAATCTAATACATATTCGTCAATTACATTAGTATTATTAATTGATCATTTGTCGCTATGGTAGGTAACAACTTTATCGGAAGCGCAATTAAATTCTATTCATTTTAGAGCAAATGTTGCTAGTTTTTAACCCTGCTATTGTGTTCGGGTCAATATGGTCCAATGGTGTTCTTCTAACCTGCATAATTCGTTAATTTATTTAAATATTTCGTTGCTACTGCATGACTTTTATTTCATTACTCTGTGTCTGTGGCTCCGCGTATAATCGCAGCCAGTGAGCATCTGTGTGTTAGTTTCGTAGTATATATCATCAAACTTGATGTTATACTCTAATAAGAAATATGTAACAATTGACATTTATTATTGAAAATGTGTAGTGAGGGAGTGCTTACAGATAGTGAACTTGAGAAACTTTTGTGTGTTTCTGTTAGTAATACTAATGGTTCTGAAGAAGAAGGCCATTTGTCCTAAACCGAGATATATAATAGCGAATCGGATGATGAAGTGGAAGCTACGATTTCAGATGAAGCTGATACGGATAATCAAAAGGTGGCAATATAGTATGGAATCAAAAGACACATTAATCGGGAAGGTTATTAGCAGCACATATTATTTCGTTGATTCTTGGGTCAACAAGGTATGCTACGTCGCGAATAATTGATAGAAAATTCTCGTACTTCTTATATTTCACATCCAAAATTGTAAACCTAATTTTGAAAATGCCAAATTTAGAAGGCAAAGTACTTTGTGGTAACACGTTTCAAGAACTAACTTTAGTTGAACCAGAAGCGTATTTTGGCCTACTGTTTCTAGCTGGTGTGTATAAATCTCATAGAGAGGTTACAGCCAGTCTGTGGGATGGAAATGCAGGTCGTCCAATATTCAGAACAACGATGTCCCTAGAACGATTTCATGTAATTGCACGAATAATTCGCTTTGCGGTAAAAGAAACTCGACCACAATGACACCAAACTGATAAATTAGCTCCCATACGGGACTTGTGGGATTAATGGGTTGCAATTCTACCTAAGCTCTGTAATGTTCACGAAAATGTAACAGTAGATGAGACACTGGTACCTTTTAGAAGCCGTTGTCCTTTTAGACAGTACATAGCGAATAAACCTGCCAAATACGTCAAGATTTGAACTTTATGTGATTCTGTAACTGCTTATGCATATAACATGCAAGTCTACCTCGGGAACAGAGAAGGTGAGGTCAAGGTAAAAGGGTTGTGCTAGATCTTACTTATGGTCTAAAAGGTCACAATGTAACGTGTGATAATTTTTTTACCTCTTACGATCTGGGGCAGGTGCTATTGAAAGGAAAAATAACCATACTTGGCACTATTCGCCAAAATATGCCTGAATTTCCAGCCGCATTGGTATGCAACAGGAAAGAAGTTCTTTCTTCAAAATTTTACTTTAGCAAGGACATGTCGACAGTTTCCTATATTCCGAAACGGAACAAAAATGTTACCCTCATGGGCACCATGCACCACGATAATCAAGATCATAAAACGCCGTTTATGATTTTAGATTAAAACAAAACAAAAGGTGCTGTAGACACGTTAGACAAGTAATTAATAACTCATGCAGACGGTGAACTAAAACATGGCCAATGACTATCTTTTACAATAACAGGGACGTTTCAGCTTACAACGCTCATGTTCTGTGGCGCAAAGTAACTCCAACCTGAAATGCTGGAAAACTTACAAAACCTCGTCTATTTCTTGAAGAACTGGGTAATTTCTTGATTACTCTATTATTGCAAGAAAGAAAACATCTCGCTCGAAGTATTCCTGCAGTTGAAATGGTTACAAAGTCACGTTCTTCAACCAGTAACGCCGAAGTAAGGGAACAATTAACCACAACCAAGCGTAAAAAGTGTAATTTTTGTTCCCCTTCAAATGATAATAAACCTAATATGGTAGGTTGTAATTGCTCAAAATACCTACGTAAAGCTCATGTATATTACTTCTGACAAGACAGTAACAAATAAATGTATGTTACCTAACTACTACGTTTTTCAGATGTTCTTTACATAACATTTATAATAATATGTAATAAAAATAAAATAACGTAATAAAATGTAATAAATAATAAATACTACATCTTATTTGTTATTATTATTTACCGTTATATCAATTTAACGACAATAAAACCATAACTATAGGCTACCGGGTCATAATCACCCGAACACAATAAGCGAAACAAAATGTTAACGTAATAGGAGGGTTAAAATAACTCAATATACGTAAAGTCCATACCCTGGAACATAGTGCAATGAACCAGCACACTGGTCCTGCTGTTGTCAAGTTATTAGTATGCCGTTACGGAGTTTTAGTTTGTTAAAGATTGCGTAAATGCAACCCGTTTGTGTTTTAAAAAATAGTTAGGTTTATTTATAATAGACAACAATAGTTAACGTCTTTATCTGTTAATACAGCTACCTTAAACAAGTATCTGTGATTTAAACATTTAGTAATGTGCTTTCAGCTTACTAGTATCTATTTTCTTTCCTATAATGGGTTAAAATTGCTGTATTAAGGGCATTTACTAAGGCATATAATAGATTAATTTTTTCCTGTTCTGTAGCTAATTGCTGCTTCACATATGATTTTCTTTTATGACGTACGATTCTACATTATACGAAAATTATTTCTCTCCACCTTTGTATTTCAAAAGTTTACTCGTTTTTAATTCTGCTAGTTCAACGTCTTAAAGCTTTCTGTAGTTATTTAGCATTTATTAAAGAAAAAATTAATTTCAATTAATACCTATTGCACCATCTCCGAAATGTACGTAGTTTTGGTGATTGGTATACTTAACTCTGAAAAGGGTTCTGTTATTTTACTATTTCTTAATGAATACACTGTATAAATAACGGTTTATTCTGTTAACAATACATAAAATGGTATTGTGGTAATAATGATTGATAGGAATATTTTTCAAGTTGTAAAATTATTTCTTGAGGCATTGGCTTTCTTTTCAAAACCTTGCTGTGTAATGGTTGAGATTTCTAGAAAATTCTCCTGTTTCTATTTCGTAGATGTTAAGCATAATTTTTTTGGAAAATTTTCACAATATAGTATCACTTTGTTGTATAGAAGTGATATATCGCTATTAAAGGAGGATGTAATAGAAATATTTCACTCCATCCACATCTTCTCTGTAAGCCGTATCAGATCTCGTTAACCTCGTTGTAGTTACAACTTCTCTTTCGGGTCTCAAACAAACGAATTTCAGATTATTTATTCAATGAAATAGATGTCAGCAATTGGTTAAGACATTTACACTAATGCTCGCATTCGACCTTAGAGGTAACACCTTCTCACTGAATAAACACCGTTCTAATCCTTTATCTTCGTTTTAACACTTAAGTTTCCATATTACTTAAGTTTCTATGTAACATGAGCTCCCATATAACTTTGCCACTGCGATTACGTCAGGGTTCATGTTTGCATTTGGTTTTGTCTTTATTGATGTAACAGGATTACCCTTGCTTGTATTGTACTGCTGACGCACTGCGGTCCGTTGTATCTGGCGTGCTTGGGATTGCGTCATCGTTGGGGTTGCACCTGTGTTGAGGCTGGTGTCCAGGCTGCTTTGAATAACACAGCAAAACATTTCGGCTCTTTCCTTTTATCACATGTATAGGTTGCCTTCAGCAGATTTCGATCGCCTGCAGCGGGGTTGAGTACATTTGCCTTATTTCTGTTAACGGTTTGACAGGTGTTTTGCCCACGAATGAGACTCGTGCCTGGGTCGCGATTGCCTGCAACGAGGTTGAATGCATTTGTATTGGTTCTGTCAACGAGTATTTGTTAAGCATCTTGCCTATGGTGTGGATCGATGTCGGCTTGATGTCCGACTTCAGCTAGTTTTATGACAGTCTCTTTCATGTATACACACTCAAAAACCAACAATTTAATTGATTTTTGTTAAAGTTGTGCCACTCCCAGTGGGGAGTTTGTATGTAGCCTCCATTTTCGGGATAATTAATTTTGTACTGTTGTTTAAGTGGTCGTGCGCAGAGGCTTTGCTGCATCTGTTATGTTTGTATCAGATGTGACTTTTTGTGTGGCGTGAAGTTGAGTAGTGTTAGGTTTGGCGCGATATTTCGTGCTGGCTTGAGTGTTGTTCGGTAGCTCAAACGTATGGTATGCACTGTCGTTTTGTGGATTGGGTTGCTTAATTGCTGATATACTTTTTTTGTTTAAGATGGGTTGAGCGAAATGAACAAGCTTTTCCAATTGTGTTTGGGTAGTTGGATCGGGAAGGGGTTTGCATTCAGTTTTGTTAGACGAGGGGCAGGCTGAATTACATAATTAATTTTTCTTTCTTGTAAGTAGCTGATTTGGTGGGTTTGTTAAATTGGCCTTTTCGGGCTGGGGTGCGTGGGATCTTGTGTCGGCCGGAGGGGGTATTGTTGTTTTTGGTGTTGTAATTATAAATTGTGGATTGCTGTGGGTGTATGTGCAGACTCGCGACTTGCCCTCGTCAAACAGATTTTAACTTATATTTTTTTGGTTTTGGGGAGAACATACATACTGTGTATAACTTATTTTATTTACTATTCATATATTTATGTAGCTATACAATAACGTTTGGCTTATTGCCTCCTTATTTGAGAATTAAAAAGAAATTACGTTTGTTCAGGGAATTGTCACTTAATTAATATTCCTGTTACTCCCTGTTTTAAGCTTTACAGGCTCTCCCCCTTTTCCAAGTAATAAGAATAGCTATTCCCTTTTCCTTCTTTCTATAAAGCTTGTGGCACCTATTTTGGTTCATTTCTCACTAATCAGATTCTAGTTTAACTACTTTATCGATACCTCCAAAAGACCCATGCAAACCGAGTGCTCGGAGGTGTTCGGATGGTTTGGTTGAGTTTTGGCCGAGCTCACTCATTTCTCCCGTATTGTGCTGTGTGGTGGTTAGACACGTGGCATCAATTTTGGCGGCCAACGTGGGGTCTCGAGTTTTGGAGTACGATAAAATTTTAGCTTCACTTGAACAATTTTGTTCTATCGCTTAACTTACAAATTTTTCTTTAGCTGAGTGTAAAATTTGGCACCAAAAAGCGAACGGGTTCTAACGTCTGATCTATTACTTTACTACACTTTTGAATCTTTTCATCTTTGATAAAGATAGCTGTCACACTTCGTTTTGGTGTAAATCGTCTTATGAAGGCTGGATTGATGTAAGAATTGTTATTTACGGGTTTAGACTGTAATGTTAATATCGAGTTTTTAAATCAGTCCTAAAGGCATGCTAATAAATATCTTACCATTGTTAGATTCCGTTCGCGGAAGATGAAACTTTTTGGCTATTCGGGAATTACATTTTCGACTCGTTTCTTGGTGACTGCCGGCTTCTTTTTCTTCGTCTGAGTACGTTATTACCATGCACAAAGGTGATGTTTTAATGATCACTAAAGCTAAAATTGGAAAAATTTTTAGTCGAACTGCAAAATTTTAAATCTGACCTGGAACAAAAAACGGAAAAGATTAAGCGTATTACATTTTCTGACTCGGTTTCTTCACTAATAGCTGGACCTTCTGCGACTTCTACGGCTCATGGCGAACCGGAACCAATGGACGTAGAACCACCATTAATCTCTTTAGATGACGATGTTGATGTGCCCTAGGATACTTTATCTTCTACTTTTACTCCTTCCTTAAGTCACTTTTTTGTAACTAAATTGGGTCTATCTTTCTCTGGCGACAGTACTTCTTCTCTATTTGACTTTCTGACACGTGTAATTCTCGCGGGCTAACTCACAAATTCTTGTCCTCGGTTATCCCTGAATTATTAAAGGGGAAAGCTCTATTCTTATATCGTGCTCGTAAATACGAATTATCTTCGTGGAAGGATGTAGTCACCCTACTTAAAACTGAATTTATACCGTTAGATTATGATGAACGGTTATTTGATGAAATAAAGTCTAGAACTATGGGTTCTTTAGAGACCATAAGTGTCTATGTAGCTGTAATGGCACTCCGTTCCACTTCCTGACCATAAACAGTTATATTATGTACGCCGTAATGTGACCCCATTTTATCAACATGCTTTAACTTTAACCGAAGTGTCTAGTCTACGCTTCCGCAGCTAATAGCCTTAGGGAAAAGTATCGAGCAAGATAAATACTTTATGGGATCTTTTAAACCTCCACCTTCAAAGAAAACTTTGCAACTTCTAAAACCTTACGCTGATTCACATTCTGACTCCTTTAAACCTACTACGTTCTTTCAATCACTATTTGGAAAATCAGTTACTACTTCTGTCCATCAACCTTCTAATATACCTTCAACTACTGGTACTCTACGCTGTTGGAATTGCTCTGGAAGTGGGCATACTTTACCACGTTGTCTACAACTCCAAAATAAATATTGTTATGGCTGTGGTAAGCCTAGTTTTACAAAAACTATTTACCCGGTCTCTAAGCAGGGAAACTAGTTACTGAATCTTCTAACCGAGGAGAAGATTCCTTTAATTCTCAGGGTTGTTTGAATTCTGGCGTTTCTCGCACTATCATAGGAAATTTGGGTTGGCATATACTGTATCGGCTAGGTTTGTCTACCTGTGGGTTCGTTTACTGCCTGTACTCTCGCAAACGGTAACAATATCTTAGGCCAACTCGCTCTACAAATAACTGTGGAGTCTAAAAGCATTGTGTTAGACGTACTCGTGGTGCCTGAAGTACCTCACAAGTGAATTTTAGGTATAGATTTCTGGAAAGCGATTAACTGCGTCTTTGATATTCGACATAGACTGAGGACGTTTGGTGATGACACTTGTATAGCAACTATTTCTTCTGAACAAATTCCTCTGATCTTCCTTTGTCTCAACAGTCTGCTCTAAAACCTTACTGGATAAATCTTTTTAAAATTCTTCTATTTTAGGGCGTAGTCAAACATGAAATTCGAACTAATTCTGTACCAATCAAACAGCGTTATTATCCACCTTCTCCTGCTTTACGGCAGGTAGCTAATGCTGAATTAGACAATATGCTACAATTAGGCGTGATAGAACCTTCGAATAGTCCTTGGTCTAGTCCGATTGTCTTGGTAAAAAGGAAGGATGACTCTTATCGCTTTTGTGTTGACTTTCGTAAAGCTAATGCGGTAACGGAAAAGGATGCTTATCCCTTACCATACATTTCTTCCTTTCTGCATCGTTTACGCGATGCGCGTTGTCTCTCTAGTTTAGGAATTCGCTCTGCCTACTGGCAGACTCCTCTGTCGGACGAATCGAAACCTATGACTGATTTTACCGTTCCCGGACGTGGACTTTTTTAGGACTTTTGGCCTACACAATTCACCGGCTACTTTCCAAAGACTAATTGATAGAGTTTTGGGTGGAGACTTAGAACCTTACTGTTTTGCATATCTTGATAGTATTGCTTTGGCTACACCTATTTTTGAAATATACTTGGAAGTTCCGGAAAAATATTTCAACGTTTGTCTTGTGCAGGTCTCCCCTTGAGACAAGATAAATGTTATTTCTGTCGCTCTGAGCTCAAACACATAGGGTATGTTGTAAATAAGCAAGGACTCTTAGTATATCCAGATAAAGTATCTGCAGTTTGTTCTATACTTGTTCCGACAAATGCTTCGTACGTACGCCGCTTAGTCGGTATGGCGGGATGGTATCGTCGCTTTATACCTAACTTTTCTTCGGTTATCAAACCTTTAAATTCTCTTACTAAAAAGAATACGCCATTTATCTGGTCTTCTGAATGCGAAAGAGCATTCACTTCCTTAAAATAATGTTTAGTGTCAGCTCCTATCTTTTCTTGTCTTGATTTCTGACAAACGTTTATTATCCAAACGGATGCGTCTGACTTTGGTATCGGTGCTGTGCTCTGTCAACAATTTCCTACTGGCGAAAAAGTAATTAGTTATGTTAGCCGACCATTAATTAAGGCTGAACGTCACTATTCCACTACTGAATAGGACTGTTATATGGAGTATTGAGAAATTTCGTCCCTACATTTGAGGACTCTAATTTTACTGTTATTGCTGACCATCACAAAATCCAAGTGAACGTCTCTGTCGATGGGCGATTTGCCTGCAGCAACACGATTTTTCTATTATTCATCGAAAGGGCAAAGAACACCTTTTACCTGATGCTCTGTTGACATCAGTTCCCAAAATTGACTGTATGAATCCTATTTAGTAGGTAAGATTGGAGACTTTTGGGACACCACCACAAAAACCGGTTTTCCACATTTCCAAGGTTGCCACAAAACCAAGGTCCCACCGTACCAAGGTCAAAAAAGCGCAATGTGTGACCCTTCATATCATTACCACAAACCCACGGTCACAAACCCCGATTTCCTGTTCCACAACTACAAGGCTATCTTGCGACATATCATTAACAAAACCAGGGTCCAACTCCGCTTTTCTGTTCCACTATTACAAGGCTATCCGACCACGCTTTCCTGTTCCACAAACAAGGCTATCTGCGACATATCAGTACCCACAACCAGGGTCACAAACTCCGCCTGTTCCACTATTACAAGGCTATCCGACCACGCTTTCCTGTTTCCAATTACAAGGCCATCCGTGTGACCTACTTTATACCCCACTTTAATTTGTTTTTACTCACTTGTATGTTTTTGTCCACTTGTATGTTTTTGCTCAACCTCACTTTTTACCAAAATAAAAAAAACAATATGTTAATATATTTAATTGATGTAGACAGACATGTACTAATTTATTACTCAGATATATGATTTTCTTTAGGAATAAAACATTTTGATTTAGTACAAGTGCAGAAGGTCCTCTCCACTTCCGTTTCAGTACATCTGCGCGGACGTGGTGCGAGGAGCTGAGCATAAGTGCAATGTGGTGCCCATCGTAGATGTTCCTGTAACGGATTGACATCTGGCTGCCATCGGTTTATTCTAACCCCACATGAAACATTCAACCGTATCGTCTGAAGATGTGGAAATGAATCCTGCTGCAGCAAGCGATGAGGGTGAGTGAACTCCAGACCATGTTCGATACGTTAGTAAGCGTTTATCGAAACAGTTGTAATACTGAGGATAATAAAAGTTTGGGTCACACATGTTAACATCAGCGAAATCAGTAAGATACTGACAGGAAATAATGTATTCTATACAATATATACAATATATACAACAGATGTACAATATACATTATGTACATATATACAATAGATAAAACTAGATACAGTAAAACAGATTACTCGTCTACGTAGCACACCTCATCACACAGTATACATGAGTCATCATCGTACACATCGTATAACTGTGAGAGGCGCCCTACGACGAGCACCAATAATATTCGTGCGACAGGTAGTATCGCGCAGTCCACCGCTCCATATGCATATGATGGTCCAGTACGCGGTAGTGTCCTGGTTTCAATCGGGCGAAACAGCAATGACACAAATTCATGAAGTCCACCAGATGGTATCGAACATGTATTGATACAATGTGGGCATATGCTGTTACACGACTTGCCGCAAAGTGCTCGCGTATTACCTTGCTCATTTCGGTATACCACGCTGAATTCCACTGAACCAGTTCATAATTATTTCGTAGCACTTTGTTTATGGAAGCCGGTAGTATTCCTTCCTTTTCAAAATTTACCCAGTTCGGAATTAATTGACATGTCCGTCGCGTACTAATTTGAAATAGGGTTTGTGGTTGGTACATTGTCTTCCAATCGTCTTGCACTGGAGTAACTGACATAGTGAAGATCGGTAACTATGGTATATGTAAAACCCTCCCTTTAAGTATATGAAGAAAACTGAGTGGGAGTATGTAACCTTGTGTAGTAAACTTGTTGTGGCAAAGTGGAACAACCTTGGAAATGTGGGACCTTGAAATGTGGTGAATATAAGGTTGGAAAAAAAAATATGGCAAAGTGGAACAACCTTGGAAATGTGAGACCTTGGAAATGTGGTGAATAAGTATGGCTGTGAATCCTTGAAGTAGTGGAACGAAAGAAAACCTTGAAAAGGTGTAACCGACAAGACCGCTAAAGCAATGTGTGGTACAATCGTGAAGGTCACGTAAGTAGCCTTGAGGAGGGTACATAGTGGGGAGAGTGTCATATATAAAGAGAGGAAATGTATGTAAAGTCAGTATCGTATATAATGGATAACATCGTACGTCAAGCCATAGAAAAGGCGAAGATTCTCGGTGCTATAAGTTCAAGTAAATATTGCGATATTTTGCTTAATAATGTGCATTATTTCTTAAATAAAAGTAAAACAAAGTTTGTTAGTGTCGGTCTATCACCCAAATTTGGATTTGAGCCAGTCGTAAAACTAGGTGGAACGAAGAGTGGTGGAGTGGTGTTTGACAAGCAGGAATGGCGTATACTTATGGATAATCAAGGGTGATTACTAATTATTTCTACAGTCCTGAAGGAACATGGCTACCTACCAAACTGGGATCGAAGACTGTCTCGTACGAAAATATTAACAAGAAAAAATTATACGCCTCTGTGATAGTGACGAAATTGATGTCTATTTAGGATGGGAGTCTATAGAACAGTTATGGAAGCTTTTGAAGATAATATATTACCGATTGGAGTTGGCAGATACTGTGAACTTTCCAGAGTTTTATAAAACCTAATACAGTCGACAGCGACAATTCCTGAATGTAACATTCACCAAGTTATAGGTCCATTGCGTGATGTATTTGAGGTCAACATAGCCTGCCTTCTGGAAATGGAAGTATTTGCCAAGGAGAAACTATATATGGATATGGATCTTACCAATCCTATAACTCAAAGGGGGTAACGCGCTTGTAGTCAATAGTGGATAGTATTAGATGTTAGTCAATATGTGGATGTGTTATAGTGCGGAGTCGTGGCCTAAAGCTGTAGATTGTGTTAGTGCAGTCCAAAGACTAATATGCAGTTACAAGCATTAGAATTCGATGCTGATCATGAAAAAGTGTATGGAATGGGTAGATTTAGTGATGACTATTTAAATAATCTAGTTAATAAGTATGGGGGAGGAATACGCCTTTGTGAAAAATACTTAACATCGCATGTAGGCGATATAGAGTGTATTTGTTGTATAAAGCGATTAATAGAAGACCTTAAAGAAATATCATTGGAGCAATTTATACACGAAATAGAAAGATATTTACCGAATTTTGAGTCATCAGATGACGACTCACCCAGTGAAGAAGGTGCGCATTAATGAGTCCAAAAACGTAGTTCACTACATAGTAGTATGGGAGTTGGCTTACAGGCATGCGCGAAAAGGAGAATGGGAACAATTAGCTAGAGATTCTGCACGATTTAAAAAAAGAATAGGCGACTGTGCTAATATAATTTCACCAATTCTCGAAAAACAGCATCGTGAGTGTGTGTTTGTCAGACGCTTTAGTAGTATGTAGTGATGTATATGTATAGGATAGTAGTAATAAAAAAAAGTAAAAAAAAGATCTGTTTATTGCATATTAATATTACAGTATATATAATTAAGGTTAATTAGCGTATTACACAATGTCTTTGGTAGAAATCCAGGAGTTGTGAGAAGTATCAAAACCCAACCACTTAACGAGAGCTTTATTCCCTTGACGTCGGATGACACGTTCAACTAGATGAATGTCTGGATGTTTAACACTTTGTAGTTCGGGCTCATAGAACCGACCTTGAATCTCTTCATCTCGACTATCACGTAATGTGTAGGTGAGTGGGCTTGAACGTTTAACTGTTGATATTCGAAAGACTTCGTAACTCCAATTAGGTGTGTACCCCTTAGAGAATATGCTTCTATGTTTGCTAATGCGTACATGTTCCCCTCTAAATTTAGGTGTTTTACGGTCAAGAACTTTCTGACATTTTAAATGTTGCAAAATATCTGCAGCATTCTTTTCCGTTACATCTACCGGTTTATATCCGGTTGTTCTATGCTTTCTTGAATTATAATCGGTAACAATTTGAGGCAAGATTGATAGCCACTTATATGATCCTTGCATGCTGAATGTTTTCCACATTATTGCTTTAAGGGTACGATTGACACGTTCGACTATGCTACTTTTCAAGGTGGAATAACTACTGTAATGATTGATATTGAATTTTTCATTACTTTTTAAATTCTGCATTATAAAACTCCGTTCCCATATCAGTTTGTATATGCGTAGGCATCTTTTGCAATCCAGATAGCAGTTTATCCATTACCTCCGCGACTAGTTTACCATTCTTGCGTTTGATGGGGAAAGCCCAGACATATTTAGAGAAGGCATTAATTATTACTAAAATATATCGAAATCCTTTATTCACATGAGCATAAGGTATCATTTCCACTAAATCAGCTTGAAAGAGATCATTTAAACCTTTTAGTACTACACAACGTCGCGGAAAATTTCTCCTTGCTGGTTTGTGCAGTTCTTCAACAACATCGGATTTACTCATTTTTACTTTGGATTGTAGTACAATCTCTAGGATGAATAATTGTTCTTTGTCGAAAGTGATATCTTTTGGAATTATAGGTTGAATCACACCTTCCTTACGAATAGTTTTATTATTTAGAAACAGCGGGTCGTATATATTACAGTATCCACTCGAAGATGAATTCTCGAGGTAACCACTTACAATGCAATATTTTTCCCTCTGTAGGAAGAAATATCTACCATTGATACCCAATGGAATATCTACTGTTGTCTGTTGCAAGACACCTTGCAAGGTAAAATAAGTTTCGTAATATATATCACTTTGCTTCGTAGCATCACTGCGATGCTGAGTAATATGTTTTCCAAATTTATCCACTGTCATTTGTTGATGAAGATGTCTGCCAAATTTATCTATTGGCATAACTGATGGACATGTAGTACTGCCTTTAGTGGTAGTCGTGTAACAATGAAATGAAAAGGATATAGTAATAGGTTTATAACAAGAGCTGTTACTGTATTACTTTTGCTTCACGTAGTTCATCAATTATATATACTACTTCGTTGTGATTGCTAGTATTTCCTGTCGACATTGATCCTAATAATTTCCGTAGCCAATCTACTAACTTATTCGGGTTATTCCACGGTACAAATTCAACAGCTTTGTTATTGTATCGCAATAGTTGCATGCCACCACCTCTTTTGGAGATAGAAGTTGTTCGAGATCTTGTGGTTGGAGGGGCAATAGACGATGTGGCAGAACGTTTTCTAGGTTGAAGTAATGGTTTAATGATTTCCATATTTTTTTTAGTTCCATTTGGTCTGTCAGTTATAATTACGTCGGGCAGCATTAGTACGACGCAATGTCATTTATTGCTAGGTCACTCTTTTTGTACCCAGGAATTTTTAAAAAAGTTCATATAATCCCGGTGTTCCTTCATAGTCTAGGGAGATCCATCAGGAAGAGTGATATGAATTTTCCCAAAAGTCTAATTCAGCATCACCAATAAAAATTTCTCTTCTTCCGGAATGAAATGTACGCCATATGTTAAGTCATACTCGTCTTCATCTCTAAATATACCTTCAACGGTACTTAGCTAATCCTTGGTATTGATTTAGATAATCTTCAAAGGCGGGTTGAGATCCAGCAGCTAACAGTTCTGATTTCAATTGTTGTAAAGTAGGAATTTCCCATCATCATAGTTAGTGGTATCAGCAATTACAGTTTCCTGCGAAGGTTGCGCAATGGTTGCAGGAACAAAGTGCGCGGCCTTCCGTAATCCAGCTGTTTTAGGTGTGTGATGTAAAAAACTTCAGTTCTTGTGCAATGACTTCATTTTGACAGCTTCTGGCGTAAGGGGTTCAGCTTTGATGAGAGAACCATCTTTTTAGTAATATTGTTTTAATGGTTGTGTAATAGGTTTAAAGTGTGCTTCTATTGCACGTTCTGTAAACAGTATCTTCTTTCAAATAGCATATTTTTGTTGCACGCTCTTGCGAGCACGCAAAATGTCTTGTACTAAGCGCTCCTTCATTACGACTGCATATGTTCCATACTGCTACCATATTTATAATGCTATAAAACAGTCAAATCTCTTACGGTACCGACCTGTATTAACATCGCTTTCTTTATCAATAACAATAAAACCGAATTTGTCTTGCCACAACAAAACATAAATCTTTAAACCTATCAAAGGACATATCGACATTAACGTGATCATCATAACATGCTTAAGATTAGGTGATCTTGTTGAAAAAGAATAAGTAAATTAGCATTATCACGTATAAGCTGTTTTGGAATTGAAGAATAGTTTGACACAGATAGAAACAATCATTATTTCGATGTCTGCCAAAACAGAAATGATCTCTTATTTCATTTTGTTTATGACACGCTACATCATCGAAAATCATTATTGAATTTTTACGGGAATCACTAGGGGATATAACATCACTATTATCACTGTATTCGAAATACCCGACTTCTTTTATGGGTGTCAGTAAATTTCGTAGGTACTGGTATTTAGGTTGATATAATGATTTGCAATAAATATATACATTTTCAAAACGTAAACCATTTGGATGTTCTAACAGGGTAATCATAACATTTGTTTTCCGCACCAGATGGACCAACGATTATACCTCGTTTACATCCTCCTTTCAGTAGACCGCTATGTTTAGAGTAAAGTTCCTTGTTATCAGCTGTGTCATAATTTTTAATAGGTAATTCTGTGTCTTGCGGAATGAAGCGTATGGTCCGTCATAGTACTAAACCACAAATTGTATGGTACTTAATATATACGTGTCATACAATAAAAGTAGTTTAGTAGTGGAGTGACAGCCAGTCTGGTATGAAGTATACTTCTCGGTGTAATAAGAAGAAAAGGTTCAGGATTAATTAATACCTTAATAAATAAATTACCCGTGGAGTTGCATATACCTGGGTATAGATACTGCGGACCGGGTACCCGTTTACAAAAACGACTAGCTCGCGGCGACAAAGGTATTAATGAATTGGACGAAGCCTGTAAAGAGCACGATATTGCATACTCCCAGTCAAACGATTTAAGTCAACGACACATTGCCGATAAAACTTTGCAACAAAAAGCTTGGAATAGATTTCGTTCCTCAAACGCTACATTTGGAGAAAGGGCAGCTGCATTAACTATAACTGGAATAATGAAAGGAAAACGGAAAATGGGGATGGGTGGAAGATCACGGACAGGCAATAGAATGGGAAGCAAATCACGAAGAACAAAGCGTACTCCCAAACCAATTTCATTTAACAAAGCGGTACTTCTAGCGCGACGTCGTGTTGGTGGTAAACTTCGATCATCTTTACGATCTACAATACACCAAGCCTTAAGCGTTCTAAAACACAAAAAAATCATGTCACCCAAGAGCAGAATATTACCTATACCAAAACGAGGGGGGTTCATACCTCTTATTCCCCTATTTGCAGCATTAGGAGCCTTAGGTTCGTTAGGTGGCGGTGCAGCTGCAGTTGCAAAAGCGGTTACCGACGCAAAAGCTGCGACAAAAACGTTAGAAGAAACCAAACGACACAATCAAGCAATGGAAGCAGCAACCGTTGGAAAAGGTTTATATCTAAAACCATATAAACGCGGTTTGGGCATATATTTACAACCGTATTCAAAAAACTCCCACTGAAGCTACCACGCCACGCCTTAAGTAATGTTGAGCTATCAAAATTTGTGGAGCAATTAAAGATTCCCTACTTTAGAGGGATATATATGCGAGATAAGCTACCTACACGAATCCATAGGAATGAATGTGGTATCGTGAATCTGGATAATCAAGCTAATCAGGGAACACACTGGACAGCATATATTAAGCGTAATAGACATATAACATATTTTGATAGTATAGGACATGTTAAATCACCCTTCGAATTAGTCCACTATTTTAAAAGTGATGGTAGCAGAAACACAATTGATTATAACTTTACTAAGGTTCAAGAGTTCAATACATACAACTGTGGTCATCTAGTCTTACGATTTTTATACGACTACTCGTTCTGATTGTCAGTAGTTGTTACGTGATCGTGATGTCGTACACATTTACCTTCACCGGTAGTATCCTGCAAGCCACATTTAATCCACCGATTTTTCTTGATAATGAGTCGGAATATGTAATGGGGTTAACTAGTTTTGAATCGTTCAATACTATACAAAACGTTACTTCAAAGAACAACATGCTCATATTTGGAAGAGATAAAATTACAATACCGCCAGGAACATACGAAATCGCAGATGTGAATAAATATATTAATGACTCAGTGAAAGACGATAAGGGGTATATTGATTTACGAGCAAATAATAATACTATGAAAGCAACCATGAAAGCAACCCATAACATTAGTTTCAATGTGGTCCATTCGATAGGGCCTATGCTGGGCTTTAATAAAACTGCTGTTTACCAAGCTAAAAGTGTACACCTCTGAGAACCCTATTAACATCATCAAAATTAACTCATTAATTATCGAGTGCAACATAACAAGTGGTAGTTTTAAAATGGTGAGTCATCACACATAATTCATCAATTCTTTCCCAGTGTACCAGCGGGATATAAAATAATCGAATCACCTCAACATGTTATCTACTTACCTATAAATACATCTACCATTTCAACAATAACACTTAAAATAGTAGACCAAGACGGAGATCTCGTCAATTTTAACGGAGAAGTCATAACGATAGGACTACATTTAAAGAAAATATGGTGACGCGGTATAATACATGTGCATGTAACCAGTGCAAAACAAACTATAAAAGAGTGAAGTGTGGAAAGGGTACAGTCAGTAAGCGTTCAGCGACCAAAGCGTTGACAGCGCAGAACAAAGCATTCTTGGAGAGTCTCGGGTTTACAGTACTACAATGAGTGTATTAAACGTTAATGAAAAAGTTGTTGTTGATAATGCTATCGTTAATTCCGAACTGCACACCCATCAACCATATACTACGAGATTTGGAAACAATGATGAAATCAGGATACCCATTCAGGAAGACATGTGCACTCTACCATCAGAAAGTTATGTTTATGTAGAGGGAAGATTATTGCGACAGGATGGCACTGTCTCCAATACCGCAAGGTTCGTTAATAATGGTATCGCATTTTATTCAGTGAAATTAGATATGAAATGAATGGAATAGTGGTAGATTCCGTAACTAAGGTGGGGTTAACGTCGACAATGAAAGGATTAGTATCATTGACACCCAATGATCTTGCCCGCCATCAAAATGCCGGTTGGTTTCCTACATCAAACAGCACACTAACAAATGAGCAAGGGTATTTTAATGTCTGTGTACCTTTGCGAATGCTGCTTGGCTTTGCTGAAGATTATAATAAAGTGATTTTGAACATTAGACAAGAACTTGTATTAATTCGTAGTAATATTGATACCGATGCAGTAATTTCAACTGTGGACGAAGCATTAAAAGTTAACATAGATAAGATTTATTGGAAAGTTCCACACATCGTTCCAGCATTAGCGGAGGAATTAGCGTTAACGAAATACATTGATAAAAATGTGAATACTCCACTAGCATTTAGAAGTTGGGAAACCCACATATATCCCGCTATACCAACAACAGATAAGCATACATGGGCAATCAAAACATCGACTAGTATTGAAACACCGAGATACATTATTATAGGGTTTCAAACTGGACGAGAAAATAATGTTATGCACGATGCGAGTAAATTCGATAAATGTGCACTAAAGAATATTCGGGTATTCCTCAACACCGACCGTTACCCGTATGATAATTTAAATGTTAATTATGATAACAATTGCTTTGCCACGCTGTATGAAATGTTTGCTAAATTCCAAATGTCATATTATCAAAGAGATGGACAACCATTACTCACACCTATTCAATTTACGACGGCTGCACCACTGATGGTGGTCGACTGCTCAAATCAAAAGAAGTATTGCACTCGAAAGCAGTAGTTCTTCGTGTAGAGTTTGAAACATCGGCCAACATACCCGCTAATACGACCGCATACTGTGTTATACTCCATGATCGTTTAGTTACATACAACGCGTTAACCAAAGCAGTACGACAGTTGTAATACAATGTCCGTCATAATCGATGTACAAGGGTTCAAAATATCAAAAGCGTTTATACCAAAAGAACTCGCCATTTATAATGGGAAACAAATTGCCCATTTTGTTTTAAATCACCGTATCCCTGGCATACGTTGGATGCAGAGAGTCGTCGTCAAGCTACTTGGTTAATGCAAAACCAGCACTGTATTAAATGGGAAGAAGGGTATACACCACCACACCACTTTCGAAGAATACTCGAGAGATTGATTCAGCCAACAGATACTGTCTATGTCAAGGGCAGAGAGAAAGCAGATTACATCAGAAAATTTGTGACCCAGCCTGTTATTGAACTTGAGGAAAGTCCACCTCTTCCTGCTATGCAACCCGTTTGTTACTTTCATTGTAAATCATTATGCCACTGTGCTTTGGCTACTGTATATCATTTATATAATATATATATAATGCAATAAGTCTTGTACATATTTTTAATAAAAAATAGTAAATAGTCATTCTCGTATTTTTTTATTTATATCACATAGTATTTGTATAGCATATATTCTCTTAATAACGAATTAGTACATAATATTAATATATGTTAAACAACTAAAGGAATAATACAAATTATTATTAATATTAGTTTCATTATGGAGAGAATATAGGAAAGAAACTAGAAGTGTCAGTACCCAAACTATTCTTCTTCCGGTTAATACAAATTCATTTGCTTAGCAACCTGCAATAGTTCGCTCAACGGATCAGCATTCTCCAATTCCGGTATTCGCCAATGCCCCACGCCAATGTGGAACACGTATCACGTAGTCGATATCGTTTGTCATCCTGGGACCTAAAGGCAATTTTGTTTAACATTTCGGTATATATATCATGTAAGGTTGATCGAAACACAAGCATTTTACACATTACTGTTTTATCAGACCCTCCGCAACCGCTTTGTAGTCTACTTCCGTCAACACTTTCTGAATAACAACTTTCTTAACACCTTTCGCTTTCTTAACAACTTCCTTATCAGCAAGCTTCAGACAGTATGACTTCGATCCAGCACCATAAAAATAATGAATCGCTTTCCTGCGTACTCATCTTTCATTCGTCCAACGACGGAAGCAGTCGTAGGAATACCATGCAACTCATTATGATAGTTGGAAGTATCATATTCGTCTAAATTATTTCGCATGTGTGCATACATATCATCAGTTACTATCTCAACAATCAAAGAATCCGTGTCAGTGTAGAGCAACGTGATATTCTTGCCATAATGAGCTCGTAAGATATAAAAAAACCGATACATTATAATTTTGGAAAGATCTAAAATACTGAATCCGACATAGACGGGTTTGTCGTACGTAACTACCTGTTTCGACAATTCCGCCGCAAACAATTTATCAGTGAATTGAATAAAATTTTTAAATTGCGGTTTTGCAACGTACCGTGCTAGACCTACCCGACGACCGTTATTTTCCCAATGTGTTAACAGTTTAATAACTCTTCGTTTATCGACATTTTCCATTGTTTTACCAAACACGCCATTATTCATGATTTTATAGAAATCCTTTTCAAACTTGTTCTGTGCTGTGTTGCGGAGAGCTGTATTAAGGTCTACGTATGGTATTAGCCACGGACTCTGACGAAAGCGTAAAACCCTATGAATACGAGTAACAATTAAGCCATGCTCTATACATTGTTTTAAATAGCGGTAATGTATAACATAGTTGGTCTTATCACACAGGTTCGGGATTAACTTCTCCATCTGGGAATGTGGTGCGCAGATCATTTCAGGACAAAACGGATAATCGTTGTGTTCGTCATGCAGATGGTGGGGATAATGTATATCAACCTCCAATACAAATCCAACATCGGCGTCATCATCAATCTTTAATACGTCAAAGTGTTCTATTTCCTCTTGAGGTAACCACATAAACCCATCGTGGGCAGGTATTGCTTCATACTCCACCCGTATAAATTCGTGGCATCTAAATATTGTAAAAACACTTTTGGTTGTTTAGGATCATAGTTTGGAACAAACTCGTTATTAGCGACGCTTGATACAAGTACTTACTCCACCCCGAATACCTTTTTTAAAAAAGTGATACATATTCATATCCGTCAATAATTCTAGCTCTACTTTCGTACATTTCAACATGGCATCCCACGCCAATCCAGGCAAAGTGACATACTGTGCAGGTTCTAACCCATACACACCCATACATAATCTCCTAAAGTTTTCAAACACGTCAGCCAATAACAACACATCTGATTTTAAATAAATATCAGCATAATCACCTAGTGTTTTACACTTAAAGTGATCCCATACCAGTAGAACGCGACAGTATTCGTCATCGGAAATATTTGCATCGCGCATTTTATCGTAGAACTTGTCATATGATGGCACCGTGACGTCGTTCAATTTACTAAAGCTGTCTACGTACGCATAAGGGAAACTACCTTTCTTTCTCACTAAGTTGAAGTCGCTATCATTACTAAAATATTTCCGTACCTCCATACATTGATCATCTGATAAATTCTGGATAGAGTATCTAAGGATGCAGCCATGAATCTACAACTATCGACGAAACGTAAATTAATGTATTTCTTTTCCTGATACCATGACTGTTTACATATTCATCAACAAAAATTGCTTACCAAACGTTATATATTTTCACTGTTAACTGGAAGTACGGTAATTTCTTCCGTTTCACTTGCTAACTGTTTAATGAACAGGTGAACATCATAACCACTGAGATTATGTAGAAAACGGGAGAAATGTAGGTACCTGATAGTTTAAGTTACACGTTGAATGTGCTGCACCACGATACTTACCAGTAACGTGACAGTGATCTCGTACTTTCGGATTTGTCGGATCGCCCGTAAAGTGCTTACCGCATATGTAACAACATACACTGCATTCATACGTAACCTGCTGTTCATCCGTTAATGGTGTCATTGGGACAATAGCTTTGAAATGTTCATTATATATCCGTTTTACATCACTTTCCAGTCGTCTTATAAATATCTCCCTGCATTGCTCCCCTATACAGCTCTAACTTAGACCACGCATCGTTTACACTACACTTAATATAATAACTAAATGAGCATGGTTCGTGTTTACACGTTTTTATCGTGAACGGTTTTTCGGGATCTGGTTCAGCCGTATCTACCGGTACTAAGAGCGCTTCAAAATCTGCATATATTACGAATGGTAGAACCATTTGTTTCTGATAGTTCCGAAACGCGAGTATATTTTCCGCATAGAATTCCCCGGTTATGTCTTTTTTGTTTCACCCGGTAATTTTGTTATACGAAGTTACAGTCGTGTGACACGTGTCGGGTTAATTGCTCCTCGGATCTAAAGTAATACAAGCATGCATCACAAAATACATTGCTCCGTTCCGCCGAGTTATTTGGTTGCTAAGTAAACGAGAAAATTTTTATCCATACATAATGCTGATTATCTGTTTGGTTACTGACTAATAATAATAAATTAACATGAACTGCCTGTTTGGCTTTGGTGTAGTATAGAGGCCCCACTACCTCCGTGACACGGTTGACCATCACGATACGTATCGTCTAACCCATAAACATTAATGGAAATGTTGTTATTGCTCTCAAACGTTGAAATATTCGTCAGCTTAACAGGAACTGTACACCAGTCCAGTTGAATAACGTCTGGAAATCAGGGTAAGAAGATGTGCGTTGTGGTACTCCCGTTGGTGTCACTAGTGCCGATACAACAGCCCATGCGAAGCAGCAATTATCATTATTTTTTACATTGACTATGGCGTGTTTATGTGCGATTTCGGCGGGGACAGCCATATAGGATGAACCAGTGGTGGGAGAAAATTTAAGCATGTTCACCTCTAAATAACGAATTGCACCAGGACCACCCTAAAACAGTTGTTACTAATCGATTACACCATGACTCACACTTACCGAATCTTTATGTTGAAATTCGGATTGCTTTGCATCCAATATTTTACTTATTTTTTGGAAATACTCTTCTAACACCGTCCCTACACTGAGAATATCATACTTAGTCTGAAAGGATTTCAGTTCTGTGCTTTCCCTACTGTTTAAAAAGTATAAACCAAACAGCTCAACATTACATTTTAATGAGTAGTGTTTCTGCAACTGATTTTGTACTACCTTCAATACGTTCCTTTAACCTCTGCCATAAAGGTGAACACATCAGTATGAGTATTGCATGGTGACAGGCGGTACGACACAATGCGTTGTTTAAACGCATTTCCGAATCACTTCGACCCCAGTATCGAAAGGAAACATACATTTGCTTTATGCCTATTGCTTCTGAGGTGTCCTTGGAATGCATACCTAGGTACATCCATTGAACAATCTGTGCAGTGCACACTCACCATTGTTTTTTGGTTCTACCGGTTCATCGCGTTGGTCAGACTTCCGCTTTTTGAGTTGCTCAACCCTGATGGTCCGGGTTTCGCATTATCCTTCGCATAGTTTACCCCAGATGGTCCTGGTTGCCAAATGAATCAGTAACATGTCTATGTACTGCTTTGTTATCGTCGGAAGTGCTTCCTTGCACCACATTGCTCCCTGTGGTTTGGTTTTGCAACGAAACCTCCTGCATGCCAGATGGTGGAGTAGATACTGACATCCAGCACGCTGTTTTTGATGTCTCAGTAAAGAATCCTTTCGAGAAAATTTCTTTAGACATTCACATTGAAACATTTTGCTGCAACAAAATGAATAATAACTGCATGCTGTAGTGTAGGTTGATGTGAATAAGAGTGTTGGATATGACGGGTAGCCGGGAGAAGTAATACGAAACTAACACTTACTATTCTTTGAAGACATGATGTAACACCGCTTGAAAACTTTACTTGGTGGTTCATAAAGACGGACTAACACTGTAGTGGAACCGCTCCGTCTTAAATACAAAATTTGAAGTGTTGGGGGAGTGGGGTTGGAATGAGGGGCAGAAGTGGTGAATCCGGACTCCCCTCTCCCAGATAACCGAGTTGCTACCTACAGTAAAATATCATTGTTCACATTTAAAATTCTTCTTTACTTCTATATAAGTTCCAACATAATCCTTGTATTTAAGCTGTATAAATAAGCTGGTTTGGAGCTGATTTGAACTGCTTTTGTTTGATCTAACTTGTAACTCGTTTCCGAGTTAGCTATCTCCGTTAGAACCTATAAAGTCCCAGGTCAAAAGATGCGCGCCGTCACGATGTTGAGTACAAACTCGACGGTCTAACCTAACCGTCCCCGAGATATCGCGCGGGAAAAAATGGAAAAAATGATGGGGAAAATGTTCCCCACGAAAATGGGGGTAAAATTTTGTCTTTGAGACGTCACCGACGCCCGCCCCGACCGAATCGGTCCACCGTTCCGGAGATAGCGCTTTCGAGAAAAAAAGGGTCGCCATCTTGGATTTCGAAATTTCTCAAAAACGACGGTGGTGCCATCCACGAGTCCGACGGAGCGTTCGGCAATCGAGAGGAAAAAAACCTACAGGTATTCATTGCTGTACTATGATATAATTGAATTATACTACAAATCGGAATGAAAGCGTCATCTGTTGATAAATACGTTATAAAAACATGATTTCCATACCATTACTTAAAATCATTCAATAAGAATCGTATTTGTACCTAAACCACTATACATGAATGAAAGGTCATCTTCTGATTGCAAGTATACCAAAACCGGATATATAAACTTATGTAGTTCTTACAAAGCAATTAAATTTATACAATTATACAACTCATATAGCTTTAACAATTAAATTGACCTTTACAGAAATTGAGAACGTTATTTGCATTTTTATATATAACAAGAATGTATGTATAGAATTTATAACGAGATGATGACACACGTTATTGTATTCTATTTATTGATTATACTTGCAGTACAATTAGCTAAATCAATGGTATTGTTTTTTCTGTTTCATCTAATAAATAAATGCATTATCATGTCTATTTTACGTAACTAATAAGTACTAAAATAGTTTACGAATGCAATTTACATCTGATTATTACTACGTCTATACAGGTTATTTTGTTCATATAAACCAACAGGTTTTCCAGCCAGAATTACTTTAATCATACTGAAAATGATTTAAATCATTCAATAAGAAAAACAAATCGTTAATTTATATCTAAATCCTTTAACGTTTAAAACTGGGATATATTATATACGAATTTATGTATAAAAATGAGAGGTCATCTCTCTATCTGCAATACAAACCGGATAAGAGTAAACGAACTGGTGTGATTACTACAAAAATAATTGCTATATCATGTACTTTACATAGCTTCAGTAATATCAAAAAATGTTTAATTTACTATTTCCTACTTACATTTGCAGTATAATTTGCAAAATAAATTGGTATTGTTTTGCAATTCCTAGTAAAATCAACTAATAACTATTAATTATTATTTCTATTGCAATATTTCCATGTTACAATGTATCTAAAGGTCAACTGTCTAGACTAAAACCATCCAATACGGGTTATATTCGCTAAAAAAGTTGTATGTTACTTTGAACATGCATAATTATAATGCATTGAATTTGGGTTACTTATAACCAATAGGACAATTTTTCAAGGTATCTTCAGGATATATAAGCGTTGCTTAAACCGCATTTTCATTATGATCTCGAGTTTTCCAAGTATTTCGTCGTTTAGTAATCCTTGAGACTAGTCCAGATCCAACACTTGGGGTTAAATCTAACTTTGCAACCCTAAAACATCCACTTCGGGACCAACACATGATCTCAAGTTTTAAGTATTCTCGTCGTTTAGTAAGGCTCCTTGAGACTAGTCGGCTTGAGATCAACACTTTTGCAAATTAACTTTGCAACCCTAAAATCCACTTCGGACCGGAACACATGATCTCAAGTTTTTCCAAGTATTCTCGTCGTTTTAAGGTCCTTGAGACTGGAGTCGGCTTGAGATCAACACTGGTTGCAAATCTAACTTTGCAACCCTAAAACATCCACTTCGGGGACCAACACATGATCTCAAGTTTTTCCAAGTATTCTCGTCGTTTAGTAAGGCTCCTTGAGACTAGTCGGCAGATCCAACACTTGGGGTTGCAAATCTAACTTTGCAACCCTAAGCATCCACTTCGGGGACCGACATGATCTCAAGTTTTTCCAAGTATTCTCGTCGTTTAGTAAGGCTCCTTGAGACTGGGGAGTCGGCTGAGATCCAACACTTGGGGTTGCAAATCTAACTTTGCAACCCTAGGAACATCCACTTCGGGACCGGAACACATGATCTCAAGTTTTTCCAAGTATTCTCGTCGTTTAGTAAGGCTCCTTGAGACTAGTCGGCGAGATCCAACACTTGGGGTTGCAAATCTAACTTTGCAACCCTAAGGCCATCCATTTCGAGGACCGGAACTTCTCCGTCGTCGTAAGCATACTTGAATGTGTGAGGTTGTGTAAGTGTGTGTTTGAGTGTGTGGGTATGTATTGCAGTATGTGTGTTTAGGGTTGGTTGTTATAGGTGTGTTTTCGTTTGTGAGAGCGATGAACGGCTTGGTACCACATGTCACACGTGAATACTGCCTCATGTATATGAGGCATATGATCATATCTGCGTAATACATATTTATAATATAATTTATGTCATGCTTTCTACATGCATTACACATATATTTTAACCATGTCTTTATTTAAATGAACAATTTGTACATGTACGTCTACGTGAATGAAATATATCCATATCGTTTTTTTATTTTTTGGTAAATGACGTGAAGGTGAAAAAAGCATTTATAATATAATTTATGTCTTGTTTTCTACATGCATTACAATATATTTTGTACATGTCTTTATTTATGAACAATTTGTACATGTCTGTCTTTCTATAGGAATTAAATATATACATATCGTTGTCTTTTATTTTTGGTAAATAACGTAGTGAGCAAAAAGCATACAAGTGGACAAAAACATACAAGTGGACAATAAACATACAAGTGTACAAATACCATACAAGTGGGTAAAACATACAAGTGAACAAAAAACATACAAGTGGACAAAAAAATACAAGTGGACAAAACCATACAAGTGGGTAAAAGCATACAAGTGGTAAAAAGCATACAAGTGGACAAAAAACATACAAGTGGACAAAAAACATACAAGGGCAATAACCTTACAAGTGGACGAAAACATACAAGTGGTCACATACAAGTGGAAAAACCATACAAGTGAGAAAAAACATACAAGTGGGTATAGGTAGCAAGCAGGTGGCTAAGCTAAGTAGGTCACACGGATGGCCTTGTAATTGTGAAACAGGAAAGCGTGGTCGGATAGCCTTGTAATAGTGGAACAGAAAAGCGGAGTTGTGACCCTGGTTTGTGTGGTACTGATATGTCGCACAGATAGCCTTGTAGTTGTGGAACAGGAAAGCGTGGTCGGATAGCCTTGTAATAGTGAAACAGAAAGCGGAGCGTGACCCTGGTTTTGTGTACTGATATGTCCGAACCTTGTAGTTGTGGAACAGGAAATCGGGGTTTGTGACCGTGGGTTTGTGGTAATGATATGTTATCACATTGCGCTTTTTTGACCTTGGTACGGTGGGACCTTGGTTTTGTGGCAAACTTGGAAATGTGGAAAACCGGTTTTTGTGGTGGTGTCACAAAAGTCTCCAATCTTACCTACTCTATTTCAAGTTCTCTAGTTAATTTATCTTCCCAAGATAAATGGTATCTGAAAACAATTTCTCGTATCTCTAAATTTCCTTCTTGGTTTATAAAGGTCGGTTTACTTTGTAAACGTTCCAAATTTTCTTCTTCTGATTCTTCTGCTAATTGGAAAATAGTCGTTCTTAAAGAACAGCGCCAACGAATTATCTCTGTAAACCACGATATTCCAGCTTCTGGTCACTTTGGAGTTACTGAAACTGTTGCTACAACTGCTGTGCACTATTACTGGCCTGCACCCTGTCCTGATGTCATTCGCTATATTCGGAAGTGTGCTGTCTGTTATGCATATGAAGTCGAACAGTCTTCTCCACCTGGTTTTCTAGCACCAAGAGCCAAACCTACTAAACTTTGGCAAATCTTATGTCTGAATATCGTCGGTCCTCCTCCTAGATCCTCCAAAGGACATGGTTTTGTGTTGGTTGTGGCTGATTGCTTTACTAAATTTGATTGTTTCTTTCTTTTACGTCATGCTACCGATTCTCCCGTGTGTCAAGTCATGGAAGACAATATATAACTTATGTTCGGTACTCCACTGTACATCATTAGTGATAATAGTCTACAGTTTCACAGTAAAGAATTTACGAAATTATGCTCCGATTATCGAACCACTATTTTCTTTAACGCCAAATACCACTTTAGAGCGAATCCTGCGCAGAGAATTAACAGAATTTTAAAAACCTTAATATCTTTCTACGCCACTCAGAATCAACGTAAATGGGATGTAAATTTAGCTAAGATTGGTTGTCCTATCCGTTCTACAAAACATGAGGTGATGGGATGTTCTCCTTACTACGCATTGTTTGGACGAGAACATGTCTTATTTGGTGACCTTTCAGGTCCACCACATTCCTCCGATTCCACATTATTAAACCCAGATCGTAATTTAACTTCTGAAAATAAACTGGTTCGTCAGTTTGACTACTGCATTATACATTTTGAGAATCTGCCTGCGGGCGCGTCTGTGCTTGTGTCTGTCTGTGCATGTTTCCGTCTCCGTCTCCGTCTCCGTCTCCGTCTTCGTCTCCGTCTCCGTCTCCGTCTCCGTCTCCGTCTCCGTCTCCGTCTCCGTCTCCGTCTCCGTCTCCGTCTCCGTCTCCGTCTCCGTCTCCGTCTCCGTCTCCGTCTCCGTCTCCGTCTCCGTCTCCGTTTTCGTCTCCGCCTCCGTCTCCGTCCCCTTCTCCGTCTCCGTCTCCGTCTCGGTATACGTCTCCGTCCCCTTCCCTGTCCCCGTCTCCGCATCTGTCTCTGTCTCTGTTTCCGTTTCCGCATGATGTACACTAATACCGAACTGTCACATAGTTTACGAGGCACATGCCAAATTGTCACTACGGTAAACAAGTTTATCGACTCTAGACTGACCGGTGTCTAACATAACACTAAACAAGAAGCTATTGTGAAGTGAATCGCAATGTCTCAATCGAAAGTGGACAAAGAGTGACGAATTTTTTTAGTTGACGTAACTTTCACGGTTGTACCGTTATGTAGAGTTAAACGCGACTGAGTTTGGTACTTTTGGTTAAATAATTTGAAAATTTTTTTTCTAATCACAGATTACTCTTTAACACTTTGACACTACACTACACTACAAAAATGTCTCTCTTTTGGTGTACAGCTGTTATATGGAGACCATTCGTTTCAGTGTTATTCAAGATGTTCCTTTACTTTAAAACATTTTAAGGGTTATACCACTTCCGGTTATCCCGGGAGTAGCTATTCACTTCTTTTTTTACATACACATATTTTCAACCGTTTCTTGGATACTTTGACTTTTTTGAAAATTTTAAAATATGTGGTCTTATTTTCACTTCGACTGCTACCTATTTTTGACTGGTGGTATGTGGTATTAGGGTACGCGGAGGCACAAGAGTACCTTCCAAATCCACAATGACAATTCATCTATAGTATGTAGAGTATAAAAAATTTGATGACCAATTACATGCAGAGCCTTAAGCGTCTAATCAGAGCACAGAGACGGGAGGCTGGGCGGTGTCTAAGGACCAATCATAAACCAGTGGGTGTGGCCTGCCTTTAGGCTTTCCAATCAGAACGCACACTTTGTGGCTGTACGCGCGCGCTTGACCAACCGGCTGAAGTGGGTGTGGTTACGCGGGTTGGGGGAGTGACCACGTTACTGCTCCACGTGGGAAGGGTAGGGGCACGTGGTAAAAATGCAATCTTTCCGCACGATACGCTTCATTATTCGTATGTGTTACGATTTTATCAATATATCTACAATAATGACCCTTTACATGTCTCTGGTTTGATCTCGCCTTGAGTATGGCTCTCTGATATGGTACCCTATCTATAAAACATATGAAAACGAAATAAATAATGTTCAGCGGCGTTTCCTTAGATATTTATGCTTTCGAAGTGACGGTGTCTGTCCGGATAGAGGATTCCCCCAAAGCATCCTACTTGAGAGATTCGACACTTTATCACTTGGCACCAGAAGGAAGAGTCTCTATATTTCCATCTTGTATAACCTGCTAAACGATAAAATATTCTGTCTCTGGCTGCTATAAAACATCCATTTGGCGGTACCTAGATTTACCTCAAGAAATCAACCAACTTTTTCTCTGCCCATGTATAGAACCAACATGTTACACCTATTTATAATATATGTTTTATTTTTAACAACATATCTGCTTACGTCGACATGTTTAACATTGATTTAAAACATTTGATCCAGTTAGTTTTCTGAATTATTAATTAACCTTTGCACCACCATTAGATTTGTAAATCAGATAATCGGTCTATTGAACTTTAATGTAATTTGTTTACTTATTGATCGTCTATTACTTGTTATCCATATCTATATTTATACTTGTTACCTCACTCGCAACTTAATAATTTTTAGCATGTGATTTTGTCCTGTATTGAGTTCCTGTTTGGACAATAAATACTACTATTGTTATTATAATTAAACTGTACAATTAAGGTTAATTAAGGTTTATATAATGGTACTTTCATGTCTTTGAAATATACTGTTGTTTCAGAAATATTCGATAAAAATCAATAATAGCTCCTAATAAACCACCCCTCGCCGTCACTGAATTTCTTCCAAAATCTAATCAGCTCCAGGAGAAATGAAAACAGATTTAAATACAAAATTTTTAATGCGTTTTTGTTTTCGTTCTGGAGTTATAGTGCATGTTAGCATACATCCACACTTCCACAATCAGATATCATGGCATATCTTGGCGAAACTTGGCCAAAAATGAGCTAGTAAGTCGATTTAGCGATACTGAAAAAAAAGTCGTTTGCATAACCTACATATATGTATGTTGGAAGGTAAAAATGACTAGTACTAAAAAAGGAGATCTAAATTAAATTCAAGCTCTGAAATGGAAAACATTGTATCAATTATGCATGTTACAATGACTTATATAATGTTCGTATCCATATTAAAATAACGTTCATTGTAGTAGTTGTTTTTCCAAATACTATTTCATATTTAAATTTTCAGTTTATAAATAATTTATACCAGTTTCCTTGCCTAAGGTGGGAAAGTTTTCCGAGTGGGCTAACTCAAACTTTTGTTTTAGATACTTGAGATATTAAATAAAACTTAAACTTCCTTGCATGAATTATATTTAACACTTGTCAAGGTTTGACATCCATTTAAATATTTCGGAAGAATGATTAGAACATATAGATAAACAAAGTGGTTGAAGAAGAATTAAAATTTAATGGATAAACTTTTAAACAAGCTTATATTAGGCTGTGAAATGTAACTTTTTTGTATATTTAAATTATTGTGTACTTTATATTGAAAGCACAATGAAAATAAATATAAAATTAAAACTATATGAATTTGCAATTATTTCCTTCATTTAAAAATTGAAAACCTGTTTTCAACTATAGACATTGTTGAATACGGCTTAAAAATTTCTTAACCGCCCACGAACTGTACCTGGAATTGTGCTTTTAGTTAACTATATAGGAAGCTAAAATTTTATAATGGAATAACCAAAAGTAATAAAAACTTTAAAGTAGTGATCTAAATCCAACTTAAGTTTGATAGTAAATTATGTGATCAGATGAAGAAGATAAAACAAATTTATTATATGGGTCAGGTACATAATATATAGTATCTTAGATTAGAACTTGTACTATTAGGTGGTACATAAAGCTTTATTATACTTTCTTGTTATTTATTTTTTTTTGCTGTGATATTAATTATTCGATCTGAGAAATGTCATTGTCGAAAAAGAAATACTCATATAAGATTTTTTGCATTAACTTTATTACCCCATTAATAGATAGCGCTGAATAAACACAATCCTTTATGTTTTCTAAAGATAGTGCCAAGATTACAAATATTTCCTGCTCCACCTCTGTCCGCTTGAATTTCCGTTTACAGTCAAATTTACGACTATTTCCTAACCCACATTTACTATTTGTTTTAACATGAGATTTCGCTAATGTGTTTCGGTAGACTTTGGTGACTGGATAAAATATATATGCAAAGATCTTTTAGTTTAAACAAATTTATACGTACCCAACTTAATTAGGATTCATTTGGATATAACAATTTATGGATACAAGATGTTTATATAAAAAAACATTTGGCAGCTGTTAGTAATATATTTTCTTGTTATGGGACTTGTCATAATTTTAACTAGCTTCTTATTATATACAGTTAGACTGCTATTTTTAATTTTAAATCTGAGATACTTTATGATGCTTTTCAAATTGTAAACAGATTTATTACTTTCGTATTACCTACCGTACAACTAGTTAATTAAAACTTAATTTATGAATGTTCTGCATTTATCAATCCAACAGTATAACACGATTTTGTATGCAAATAAATGTTAAAAAGTGTTAACTATGCAAAATACGTAATACTCAGTCAGTAGGGATTACAAATCTGCTACTTGATAAAAACTATTCTAATATTTAGAAGGTATAAATAGCGCCGAGGCTAGCAGTTTTGCCGCTCGGTCCAAAAACGACATTCACTAAAAAGTCACCCAAGAATGAAAAATTTATTCCAGTAAAAAAGGACGCTAAGCATAAGATAACTAAATTTTGTATATTTAGGTACTGATCATTGTTTACGTTGAACACGAACAGTAATAATAGTACTATGACTTAAGTAGGTACAATGAGTCAGTCACCCATATCTATTAAGGGTGATTAATTTGATACAAATTACAATCACTCCTTACGTCAAGAACAAATGCCAAAGTACTTATATTAATACTTATTAATACTTATATTAATACACCATAAAATTTATACCACTTGTAGGTGGTGAACCAATGTATAGCATGATATACTTGTAATAAAAGTTTGATTTTTAGAAAATTCATTCACAATAAATTGCCAAAGCACGGCAATATTCTTGAGAAAGAAACAGACAAACAACGTCGAAGCAAATTGAACTTGAAAAGAGAGAGCTATTATTGACATTTGCTAATGATATCGTTTCTTATGAGAACAAAAACGGCGGTATAATTCAAACATTTTTAGCTGTCATTGAAAGTTCAATGCATCTCTTGTAGGTGGCATCCTTCCGACGTGCATTTTAAAATTCCAAGAGCGCCATAGGTTATCATTATCAACAATTTCATTTTTAATTTTATAAGAGCTTATGGCAACTTATCACTTTAACACAAAGTGAATTACTTTCCACAATAGGGTGTATTGAAAATGGCCGAAAAAATCTTTTCTAATTTTAATTTCCAATAGTGCGGAAAACTTGCCTTATGTTATTATTAGCATATGTGCAAAGTGTTATTGATTTGAGTTAACATCTTCAGTTGCCTCTGAGACCGTTTATTATGCAAAATTCCCTAATTTTATCGCTTTTCAATATTTGTTAAAAAGACCGTGTAATGATTCTGCAGATCCTTCTCAAACATTCCTATCCTTGTAAGTAAATTCCTCAAAACTTATTTCCTACTTCCTTCCACAACTGTATTTACCTTATTTAAAAATGTTATCAGTTGTTCCCTACTCTCCCCACTTTGACCAAAATCTCTATATAAACACTAGCTTCCCATTCAAGATTATTATTGTTATACCCAGACTATCCCTTCGATCACCCAATTATTATCCTGTCTGAAATAACTCAGTAATATTCCTGCCTGTTCTTATAATCATTCCTGCATTCATTTGATCCCGTCAACCTGAAATCACACATATTTCTGCTTGTTCACACACATTCATCATCATCTCCTAGTTCCTATCAATAACACGAAAATCATCCTTTTATTCCACCTAACCCACCTAGATTATACGATCCTGAAAATCCAGCCAGACAATCCTTTAAAACCCTTATCTACCAGTCTACCCAAGTTATCCCTACACCCATACTTTATTGAGTACAACTAAAGAAAGTTAAGTGTACAGAAACAGACGGAGGTCATTTACACCCCGAATGCTTCTAGATACTAAACTACACCTTCTCTAATCAATTTTACCAAGTAAAACAGGGATTCTACCCCTATGAGCTTGTTGAAGGTCTAAGCCGCGACAAGGATAGGTTGTAGATATTCTAGCGACTGTAGTGAATTGACGGTGGTATCTTGCTCAGAAACTTTCTCTATTGTCACGACCAATATTATCCCTTTGATTCTTCCTTTTGACGGTTTCGGTTTTCGCCCCGAAAAAGGATTTTCCTATATCCAAGTATACATCCCAGTTCCACTTCCGTTACTTATCATATTACCCCTATAACCTACATATCGTCTTCATCCCTTTATAAATTACCACCTGTCACCCTACACAAATTATATCATACCTACTTCTTTAATTGCCTTTTATTTAGTCATCCTATATAGACATACTCCAACCTAACTCCTATCATTGTTCATGCCTACATAATATCCACACTCAACCAACCCGAAATTAACCTTACACGTGAATAAAACCTGTTGTTCCTGTTTCACCACCAAATCCACTTCTAACCTAAATTAGAAAGAAAGCAAATTCCGTACTTACTAAGTATGTAATCCCATCCTCGCACCATTAATACACCACGCTTTTACACTAATTAGTTATTGTCCCTCGTAATTAATTAAACAAATCTGTTCACCGTTATGCCACTTTTTTATCACGTTTTCAGATTTAAAAGCGTAGCACTATTCGGAGAGGTTTGAATCTAAGCTAGATAGGATATTATTTAACATTGTTTCTTTGAATTATATACTCGTTTATTTTCAGTTTTATTTCATTTGTTAGAATCATATTATAATTTCCAGTTTTCATTGTAAATAAACCTATCCTGTTATTGTGGTAAATTTTTGTATAGTTAGACTATGTTAGGCAACCCAACCTACTTCCAAGCATCCATAAAAATCTGTACCTCCCCTTGAGAACGTATTCATGTTCAAATAGAGCATACAAATTGTAAAGTAATAAATTTTGCAACAGGTAAAAGGTAGCAGTTGCCAGAACCAGGGACCAGTACAACCTTCACTAGAAGTCGTTGTGCGTCTGCGCTGTCTTCGTTTTCGTGTCGCAGGTAAAGAATTTATGTTGTCCAAACTTAAAAATTAGCGTTCGTGGTTACGATTATAGACGGTGATTCCAAGCATTACAAGGATTCTAAGGATTACAAAGATTCAAAGGATTCAAAGTAGGTGCTTTTTAGCAATGATATTGGCTTATCCAGGAACACGTTTTCTTGGCTATCTTGTTGTTTCAAGATGGCGTCTCCTATAGGGACCATGTTTTAAAAACCTAAAAAGTATGAAATATTTTAAATCTAAGAATTTAATTTATCATGCATTAAATTAGAATAGTAATTAATATTTTATCCCAAATCATGTCTAATAAATTAAGCAATGTTTCTTTAGAAACTTGATTGATAATAAATAATTATTTTAACTAATATCCTGATTAAATTGCATGAATGAATATATGAATAACCTTGATATAATTAATTACAGGAATGAATCTAACGTTTTATTTTAACATAAACTTTCAGCTTGCTACAATATTTTTATTTAACATCCAGTGTGGAATAAAAAAAAAATACTTCAATTCAAGCAATTATTTTGTTTTAGAAATTGAAAATAATGTTAAATTTTAATGAAGCACGTTATCAATATCATGTCAATTATATTTTTGCATGTTGTTAATTTGTTTTAATTATACGCGGTGCTTTTTAATTTTCTTTCTTATAATGTTTCACGATTATCACAGAAAATATAGAAACCTTGTAAAAAACATGAAGCCAAAGGTGACAGATGTGTACAAATCCAAGGTGGGGACTTTCAAAGACAATACAGCTAAAACCCTTATTGATATTTCTGCGTTGTAAATGTGCCGATATTACTGGATGCATATGAGAGCGCCAATTTCTCACAGACCCGAGAACCACCAGGAAAATGTATATGAGTGCTATTGATATTAACACAAGTTTACAACTCCAGGCACGAGAACAGAGACAGAACCACGGTCTGTATACTACTACGGTTGCCTCATCGGCTGAGAACCCTCTTATAGGTCAACACCGTGTGACGTCGGTCAGCGACTTTTAAGCTAGGCGTTAGAGCACTGTTATGGGAATAACAATAACTAGTATATAAATTATCACTGCGTTAATGTAAAAGCAACTTAGTAATAATTAATTAACTAAAAGAACAAGCAATATTTATCTTAACTAAATGTAGCAGTTCCGTAATTCATATGTTATTGTGGTAAACAGAGTTATGCTGTTTTCAAACGAAAATGACACAATAAGGCAAACCATTATTATTATTAAGGACATACGTAAGTATATTACAAACAACGCAGATTAATAATAAATGTTATTTAACCGTATTAATTAAAAATGTACATTTTTAAAAATTAAGTAGTTCATTATTCAATTTCAATTTATCTGCTTAGCAGCAACGCAAAAATACTAAAAATGAATTTTTGAATTTCGTTTGGTTTGAATTACTACTACTTTTTAATTTGTATTAGACTGGAATTACAATAGAGATTTGTAATGTTGTGACTTCTGAATTACAAATTTGAATTGAAATGTCAGAACTCGTTTAAATTCCCGATGTTTCTCTACTATTTGTTTAGCTAAGAAGTTATTTAACAATTTTTCTTAGTTTGCGTTGCACTTTGTCGGTAATTAAATCACCACTTCTTTTTCGGCTAATCATGCTAACCTTCTTTTTATGATTTAAATATTTCATTCGAATATAGGTGCGCTGCTGAAAAAAAACATTTAATTACTTCTTCTGGTATATCTGTGTTGAGTTCCAGCATTTTTTTTGTCTTCTTCTTGGTAAAATTTTTAATTATTTGTTTGATTTTAACAATATGATTTTAATTTCACGAAAATAATGTAATAACTAATATAACAAATACTCTCTCCAACTGCGAACGGCATGCACTCACAGGTTTTCACTATACACCGGTCGCTCAAACAGTCGCTGAGTGACGTAGGCTTTCCCCCTGCTCGCTTGTAACGTAACGCCTACAATCCGGGTTATGGGGCAACCGTAGTAGTATACAGACCGTGAGACAGAACAGAGTCACCTGTTTTAAGGGCAAAGAAATAGGTACTGCTGCTTCATCTACACAACATTATGAGGAACTTGAAAACTTAATATCATCCTCCGAATCTTATGACTCTGAAGAGGACTACGCTACAGATATAGATGAAGTTGAAGTTTAAGATCAAAATTTTCTCGAGGCTGGCCGTGGCCACAAATGCAAACGGAAGAGTAAAGCCACCACACAACAAATGAGGCCCTCTTTGCCATAATTAGCAATGAACTGTGAACTGCGTTTTAAGAGGGCTGTAATATTAGCAAGCGCTGTTTTAGAAGATTTAAAAATTATCACAAACGAAGTCAAAACTAATAGACAAAAGTAAAATACAAAGAGAAAGGAAAAAACTTCGAATGGAGATTAAGCTACAAGAAAAAGGGAAAGCGTCAGTACTTGAAGGTCTATACTTAGATGGTCGTAAAAATACTACAATCGTGATGGATAAAGCAAAAGCCAGTTGTTGTAAAAGTAATATAAAGGAAGAACATGTAATTTTTTTTTTGCAATAAAAAATATATAATTTATCTACAAACAATTACTGTTTTGTTGTGTATGTATATATATATATATATATATATATATATATATATATATATATATATATATATATAGAAATGTTATTGTTTAAACTTTTCAATGCGATCTTCTTTTTTGAAGTATTCATAAGAATCGTAAGGGAAATGTGCACTTAAAGTTCTCGGTTTCAATGATAACATGTTTACCATACTTCGTGTCGATTACAGAAAGTGCTATTGTCCAATGCAGATAGATGCATCTTTACTAATTCGAGAACGCTTTTGAATTTTGAGTTGACACCGGAACTGTCCTTCTATATATTACTGCATCACGGTTTTTGATGGTCGAGGGGAGAGTGTGCTTTGAAAATTGCATCAGT
This sequence comes from Vesta saturnalis, assembly GCA_036346205.1. Classification (NCBI taxonomy): domain Eukaryota; kingdom Metazoa; phylum Arthropoda; class Insecta; order Coleoptera; family Lampyridae; genus Vesta; species Vesta saturnalis. Next base: position 8,805,972 of record JARFJB010002396.1, read on the forward strand.
AAGCTAATCTTCATGTGATGATGAATCAGTGCTACCATCAGGAGATGCTGTCCATTTTCTTATATCGCTCCAGGAATGATATTATTGCTGCTTACATTATAACGACTTTACTTGTTCGCAATTGTACTAGGACTAAACACTGTTGAAGAAATGAGATATGATACCCCTGCGAGTCTGTAATCTTTCAGTTTGAGTACTATATTTTTAGATTTCTAAGAATTGTAATATACCATTTGACCTTGGTTTACTTTTTAACATAGACAACAACAATAACCTGTCGTTCTCCTTGCTTCCATACACTGATTCTATTTTTATATTTCTAAGAAATGTAATATGACACATCTGGAGGTCATTACTCTTTGACCTTGAAAACTCTATATTTAGATTGTCTTGTTCATACATGATTCTATTTTTATATTTCTAAGAAATGTAATACGACACATCTGGAGGTCATTACTCTTTGACCTTGAAAACTCTATATTTAGATTTGTAATATGTTGGCCTAGCAATTTCTATTTTTAGTTTTAAATTTTGATCTAAATGTGTCCTTGGTTTCCATACCTCTTACATGTTTAAACTTGCTAAATACCCACCTTGTCCTACTTTTAGTTTAGAAAACTATTTCACCTTCACAAAATTTAGTCAACCTAAATACCATTTGACCTTGATCTACATTTTAGCATACATATATACAAACATAACAAACTATCATTTTTCATGTTCCCATGAACTGATTCTATTTTTAGATTTCTAAGAGATTTAATATGGTACCCCTGCAGGTCATTACTTCTTGACCTTGGAAACTCTATTTTTAGATTTCTAAGAATTGTAAAATGATTATGATGATGATGATGATAATCTTGCAATTTTTATTTTTAGCTTTAAATTTAGATTTTTTTGTGTGTAAAGGCTGGTAAATTTCTTAAAAAATACCTACCAGGGGTAAATTTGATATACCTGTTAGATACGTTGAAAAGTCGACAGCCGATGTTGGGATGGGGGTTTAAAATTTTATTTTGGCAAATTCTGGCCCGTTTTCGAGAAAAATGAATTTTTTTGTTTGAAAAGGCTGGAACTTAGAAAAATCTGCTTAAAAATATTTATATCACCTACTAGGGGTAGCTTTTGCGTTAGGGGTAGCTACATCAATTTGATATACGTGTTAAATACGTTGAAAATTCTACAGGGGTGATGGGGGGGTTTTTAAATTTATTTTTGGTAAATTCTGCCCCGCTTTTTGAGAAAAATTGATTGTTTTGTTTGAAAAGGCTGGAATTTATGCATTATTTTCGTCATGGTTGCCTATAAAAAGTTTACTGAATCATGCACACGAAAAGAAAGCCTTTTATCATAAACTAAGAAATGTCATACGATACCCCTACAGGTCAATAATCTTTCTCGCCAAAAGTTTGACCTTTAAGAGATCCAAAAGCTTACATTTCTCTCCACCTGACGGCGAGTGACCTTGAATTAATCCAGAACCGACCCCTAATCACTACTCAAGAGGATCTGAACAAGGAAAGGAAAATATCGCTAGAACACTCAAAGAAAGTGGCTACCCCAATCTAACACCTAACCTAAACAGGGAAAGGGTAACCTAAATATACAGAGATAATACCATATATACAAGGTACCTCAGACAAAATACGAAGGATAGGCAGCAAATAAAAGATACGCACTGCCTTCAAATCGACCAAAACGCTCAGGAGAATACTCATCAAAACCAAACTATACAATGAAGATCATAATTCCAAGATTGTGAATACAACCTACCTGCGAATGCGGCAGAGCATAGATAGGAGAGATCAGTAGACCACTCAAAGTGTGAACACAGGAACATAAGAACAACGTTCGCAAGGGCGAAACAGAAACATCAAGAATCGCCGAACATTTCTGGAACGGAGACCACCGCGTCCAATGGGATAACATATAGACAGTGGCAAAGACGAGAACACAACCCGTCGAAAACTGAAAGAAGCCACATACATCGCACTAGCAGAAAATCCAATGAAGCTAGTGCATAAAAAACCATATGGATTCCAATAATGCGGAAGAGCTGCGAACACACCTGCAAGTTACGGCGCAACATGCGAACAACTTTAATATGAAACACTAAACCTTCATATATTTTGATTTTGCAACATAACAGATGATGTGAAAGTATCAATTAAGATATCCAGTATATATCAATTCAGACCTATATGTTGACAAACAGAAGATCTCTAATAATTAAGTTCTATAAACGGAGTCAAGTAATGCTTATTACCATAAGTTGACAAACAGAATAAATAAACACAAAATTGAGTCCTAGAAAGCCCATGTGACTCTTCACTAATTAAGTTATAACCCTAGTTACAGTATAAGCGATAATTGTATATACAGAATGCCTGTACCTTTGTGTATTTAACTGTTTTGGAGAATTAGAATGGATCGAAATTTCCATTTAAATGGTGTAGTCAATCACATTTATCCAATTTCAAATGTGTCAAAACACATCTTGAAAGTTTAACTTAATCTTTCCTCTTGTTACTTATAGGATTATCGCTTATACTGTAATAGGCGTATATAGATTTTAATTATTTAAAGTCATGACATGTGACATGTGTTTATTATTCTGTTTGTCAACTTGTATGGAATAACATTATTGAAACTGCCATTTGATAGAATAGTTTAATTAAGAGAATCCTTTTCCCTTTTTCCTCGTTATGTATTTCAACACATAACCAGGTCTGTTTAAATTTGATATAATTACTGGATATCTTTTAAGGTCTGAAGATGACACTGTGAAACTAGTCACCTTTCTGTTATGTTGCATTAAATTTTCAATATATATATATATATATATATATATATATATATATATATATTTGTGGGAAGGTTTAGTGTTTTGAATATACCTTTATGTCTATATAATATATATATATATATATATATATATATATATATATATATATATATATATATATATGAGTTGTAAAAATATACATTGGATTACTTAGTGGCTCAGCGGTAAAGGTGTCTGACTAGTAAGTTAAAGGTACCAAGTTTGAATATGAGAGTAATCAAGTGCTTGGGAAAAATTATATATAACATATCAATTCGACTCAAGTGCGAAAACAGTCCTTCTCAGAAATAAGCCTGATAACGGAAGCAGAGTCCGCTTCCGAAACGTCGCGCTCCAAAAGCAAAAATTGTGGAAATACGCCCATGAACTCCACTAATAGGAAACCACAGTTACAAAACACTTATAATACAGAATTGACCATAAGCATGAGCATGAGCATACTAAAAAAAACCAACTCTTTTAAATTCGGTAGCTATGGCAGCATTCATCGAGTCACATCCATTTCACTATGACGTGCGACCAAAAACTTCAGATCTCTTTATTTTAAGTGAGGTAGTTCTTGAACAACTTTCAAGCACATAGCCGCTACAAATTTGTTCAAATTTTGACCACCACATCTATCTATCGCTGTAGTATACGATATGCCCAACTGTAGCCGGCAAAGACTTGATGTAAGAATAAAGAAAAGTCGCAATTTTACAACTGCGTATTTTCCCTTCCACTTTGCTCCAGATAAAGCAGTCACCTTGATAAGAAGAGGTGCTATAGATTGTAAAGTTGTATGTCTTAAGTCGCTGTATATAGAAAAAAGCATTATTGGATTACTTGGTACAAAAGTACTTGTTACAGATCAAAATTGCAACATACAGTATTTCCCTCAGACATAGCCGCATTTTCTTTGTCAGATATGTGTGCTTTGGTAATCAGTTTCTAAACTGTTTTGGTCACTACCAGGGATACTATAGGTCATTCGTAGTCGACACTGATCTTTTCTACGTCGAAAAATTCCAAATTATATTCCTCACAAAATACTTTTCTGTACATAGCTGCACTTCCAATTTCGGTATTTCGCTCTTCGCATTCCTTTTTATACAATTCGTACATTATGGCGATATTCAAATCTGGATACAAATATTTTCTTTGGGTTTTTGCGGCAATAATGGTAAGCCATCACTGGAAACTTCTCAATGTGATTCCTAATTGATTGAAGCACTTGAGCGGATGTAGCTTTCTTACCGTGCTTTCTTCTTCTATCAGAAGCATTATCATTGCATCCAGTTCTTTTTTTCATCGCAATATCGACAACACCCTTGCGGATTCCAAGAATACTGATAAATATCTTCATACAAACTTGAAGTTTGCCATCACTCTTGGGCAAAAAAATAAAATGGTTCTGTCACGTTTGAAATTCTTCTTAGTGATATATTTTTTCTTACGTTTTCTGTGTTACTGTGGATGTAATCCCTTTGCCTTTCGTAAGAGTCTAAATGATAGTAATTCTAAGAAATATTAAGACTTTCGTCTTCCGAAATCTTCTCCGAACATCTACGTCCACAAGTTGGTGGACACAGATCTTTGGTGATGTTCCAGGTACAAATTTTCCCCTTGATGAAATATAGTTCTCTCCACATAGTTTTCTTCTCTTTGACGCATTTCAACTCCAATTTGTAGGATCCTTCTTTCTTGTTCTAGGTTTGTCCGTACTGGTGGGAAATTCCTCTATACCCTCCAGTTTGCTGTTACCCATGACACAATCTAAATTTTTATTTCCTTTTGTCATTTCTGCTGCGTTTTTAGGAACGTCTGTTTTTTATTGATCTTCGTGTTTTTTCTATTTTTCAGTTTCCGTGCCTGATTCGCTCGAAGGACTTGATGGTGCATATTCGGAGTGATCTGGTGAATAGGGCTCATCATTCGACTCAACGGACAAAGAACTTGGCCCAAAATTAATTTAGGTTCGAAGTTTGTCACATCTACTGTTACACAATTTTGTTTTTCCACTGGAGAAAATAACATTTGCAGAAAATATAGAAATACCATAAACCACAAAACCTCCCGCTTCGAGAGGGATTGGTCCTTTGGTACCATTACTTTGCCTTCTGCAAGACAAAATAAACGAAATACCATATTATAATTGAACGAGAAATAGCATCTGGCACGTTTTGCAGAATGTTATGAAACTTTTCAGAAATAAATTTATAAACAAATCATTGGATTATAAATACCTACCCATTATTGAAAATTATTAGAGAATGAATCATCTAATAACTTTATTTAAATTTACTAATTTTACAGAACCCCACTTTTTACGTTATAATCTGAATAAATTTCTATAATTGCATTTTTGGTTTAAATTTTAACTTTACCTTCAGCTTTTTTTAATGCTTCAAGCATTTTTGTGCCTCTGGAGTTCATATTTCGTACTTTATCTACAGATGTTTCCGCAAAAAGCACAAAATTTTGCACTCATAAAATACCACTTGTTGAAACTAACAGCTAGATATCTCAAGCGACTACAGAAGGTATCGCCTGATTGAACAAAGTAAATAGCGCAGCAACTAGATATCTCAGGTTATCCACTTATGGAGTGACGATTTTTAATAGAAAAACTAACAGATAACTTGAAATATCCAGTTCTAGAAAATAAATTTTCGGAAAACTTAAAGTTATCTGTTAATTGCCACTCAGTTCAATAACCTTCCAAGCTAAAATGACGATATATATATATATATATATATATATATATATATATATTATATATATATATATATATATATATATATATATATATATATATATATATGGATAACTTGGTTTTTTAAATGGAACCACCCATATTTTCTTACATCAGCGGATAGGAAATTAAATTTCCTTCCATTATCGATATTCTGGAGTGATAGTTTTCGAGATATTCACGTTTTATCTAATTTCAGTTTTTATTGCGCATTACCGCGGTGCATTGGAAAACGTTCATCAATTGTTTTAAACGACTGACAAGAAACGTCAGTTTCTCGAGCTTCTGTTGTGCTTTGCAGTCTTGTGTATCAGATTAAGTGTTTCTACAAGACATTTCCATTAAAATGTCGTTGTGCGACATAGAGTTGATCGACACGACTTTATTCTTAGAGAATGCCAAAGAAATGCGTTATTGGCGTCAAGGATTTATGCGGTACGGTATCCTGAACGAAGACTCCCCAAGAAACAGCCTTTCAAAAGTTGTTACAACGCTGTACAAACACCGGACGCGTGCAGTATCAAACGAGGTAACGTGTCAGCAGGATAACCACTGAACAAAATGAATTTTTAGTATTGGGTTCTGTTCAGGAAAATCATCACGTAAGTTCGAGGGACATTAGCAGTGCAACTAATATCAGTAAGACATCGGTACAAAGAATTTTACGTCGGCATAAGTATCATCCCTTTCGAGTACAGCTGCATCAAGAGTTGCTAGGTGGTGATTTAGAGAAGACGTATGTTTTATCAGTGGGCGCTTCATAGAGTAGAGTAAGATGAGTCGTTTTTTAAGAAGGTTCTGTTCTCCGATGAGTCGACATTCCACCGAAATGGACACATAAATCGACATAATTTTCATTATTATGACACAGAAAATCCACTGCACTACAGGACAACAAATTTTCAGCATCGTTGGTCTCTAAATGTTAGGGTGGGCATTTTAGAAAACAATATTATTGGACCCTTCTCCTTTAATGGCCATTTATCTGGGGAAATGTATGCCCAATTCCTTAAAAATACCTGGATAATATGTTATTTGACGTTCCGCTGGGGAGACATCTGAATATGTGGATAACGCTAGACGAGTTCGCCCAATTTTAGACGAACAGTTTCCAAATCGATGGATTTGTGGAGGAGGACCGGTACCTTGGCCAACGTAAGACTTCTTATCAGTTGTTTAAAACAATTGACAAACGTTTTCCAAAGCACCGCGGCAATGCGCAATAAAAGTTGAAATTAGATAAAAATGTGAATATCTCGAAAACTATCACTCCAAAATATCGATAATGTTACATCAATGGAAAGAAAATTTAATTCCCTATCCGCTGATGTAAGAAAATATGGGTAGTTCCATTTAAAAAAAAAAGTTATCCATGTTTGAAAAAAATTATTTTGGAGCGATTTTTGGCAATGAACGAGAATGATGCGGTACCCTTTTCGAAAGTAAAAAACGAAAGCGACCTCTCTCTACCTGTATCGGTCTTCGAGATATTGATAGTTTTCGGAGGCACTGCAAACGTCATTTTTTCTACAAAATGTCAAATAAATCAGAAGCAATGCTACGTAGACCCATGGTATGGTCATTAAAGTGACCTTTAAATTCAAAAATGTAATAATATATAGGTTGTTATATTTAAAATAACGAAGTTGGCATGAGTTTCCGGTATAACCGGAAGTCCGTCATTTCTGAAAATAATTTTAAAACTTGTAGTTTATGACTGTGGACAACTTTTATATAAGAAAGTTTTTCGTATTTGTAATAGTAAGGGAGTTATGGAGCAATCCCGTATAAGTGGGCCACATATATATATATATATATATATATATATATATATATATATATATATATATAAAACAAAAAAAATTATTAGTGATACAGCCTATATTAATGGGTGTCAAATTAAACTCTTTTCATTTTATTTTGAGAGCTTTCGAAATTTATTAATTTCTTCTTCAGTCAATCTAAAATATATGCTACAAGTAACAAAATACTACATACAAAATCATTAAAATTACTTACAATGATTTGAGATTATTACAGAAAATTAAACATCTATAGAAAGAAAATAGAAACTGTTAAATTAAGTACTAGTAATATATAATTATTTAGCTTGGTCAATAAATTAATAAATGTATTTTTAAGCAGTTTGATTATATTGTCAAATTTTGAAAGTTGATAATAAACAATATTCAAAGATATCTTTTAATTTAGTTATTATGTATTTAATTAAATTTATATTTTTGAAATTTGTCATCAAGATGTAGGATGTTAGAATAAATGACATTTAAATTTTGAATATCAGACCTAGAATTCATTGCTAAAGGTTCACTACGTATATGCGTCATCTCAAGAAAAGTCTTTTAAAAGAGTTAGTTTCAATTTCCAAAACTTTTGTGTTGTCATAATCAGGGTGGTGTCCTTATTAAGGACGTGATTTGCTAAAGCACATGTATTTTTATTATTACGAATATCACTTTTGTGTGAAATAATTCTAGCTTTAAGAGGTCTTGAAGTAGTACCTATATATTTCTCATCACAATTAATACATCCAATACTATAAACAACATTAGTTTTATCTTGTAATTTAGTTTTATCTTTAACTGAAGTAAACAAGTTACCAACTTTTTTTAATGCTCTAGTTGATACTTTAATAGTATCATCTTGTTTTAGGATGTTAATGATTTTGGGCGTTAATTCTTGTATGTATGGAATTGATCTGTATTTAAAATGGATACTACGGTCATTGTCTATATTGTTATTATTTAAGGTAGTTTGTAATTGTGGTTTTATATTGTCATTAGGTGTTGAATAAATTAATTTTTTAGTCAAACCAATAGGGTAAGAATTATCTATAAACAAGTTATAAAGTTTTTTTAAGTTATTTTTTAATAGTGTTGGGTGACTTATATTGTATATTCTATTCTTTAACATAAGTAAAATATTAATTTTCATTTTTACAGTGTGTTCTGATAAGTAGTTAATATATCTGCCAGAATTAGTTGGTTTTGAATACCAATCAAGAATAATACGATTATCGTTAGTTCTTATTAGTTTAGTGTCCAAAAAAGGTACACTATTATCTAATTCTTCTCCAATTGTGAATTGAATGTAATTATTATAATTATTGAAAGTATTTAATATTTCTGTTATACAATCACTAGGAACTGAACAGATTATATCATCAACATATTTTTTGATAAAAGGAAGTTTGAATGAAAGTTTAGGAATGCAATTGTTTAATAAGTCATCCATCACATACTGTGCTAAAATTGGTGATATCTTACTACCCATAGGTGTGCCAAAAATTTGCTTATAATATTGATTGTTAAAAGTGAAATATGTAGTATTAAACACAAATTTAACAACGTCAATAAAAATATCTTTTGTAAGAGTACAGTGACTTGAAATGTTATTCTAATGAGTATTTATACTTTGAATAACTAATTCTAAAGGGATGTTACTAAAAAGTGAAACAGCATCCAAATTAATTAATACATAATTACTTGGAAGTTGAAAATTATTAATAAATTGTGAAAATTGGAAACTATCAGATATATAGTACATATTATCTTTATTATAAGCTAATGTTAAAGTATCTGTAATGAATTTAGTTAATTTAATATTAGGTGCATCAATTGAAGAAACAATAGGTCTAACACAAAGTTCTGGTTTATGAATTTTTGGTAAAACATAGAATTTTGGAGCTACTCCATTATAAAAAGTTAAGTTTTTTGCTAACCCTTCAGTGATTATACCTTCTCTTTTCAATTTCGAAATTAATTTGTTACTATTTTGTTGTATAGTAGATGTTGGGTCTTTATTAATTTTTTTATAATAAGTATTATCATTAAGTAATGTCTCTGATAAATTTATGTACTGTTCTTTATAAAGAAGGACAGTAACATTACCTTTATCAGCCTTTGTTAAAATTATTTCAGGATGTTCCTTAAGAAATTTTTTTGTTGTAAAAAACCATTGATGTAATAATGATGTATTTTTACAATTCTTATGTAAAAAATTAGTAATAACATTGCTAACTTGTGAACTTAAAATATTCTTTTTATCTGGATCATTAATATGGTTTAATGCAAACTCAACATCTGCTAATAATCTTTTAATATTAATGTCATTTCTATCAGGTGAGAGGCAAAACTTAGGACCTAAAGATAACAAATTCTTAACATCATTTGGAACATCAACAGAAGTAAAGTTTTTTAACCAGTTATCTTTAATAGTAATTTTTAATTTATTATTGTTATAAAGTGCAATAATCTTGTGGCAATTATTAGATTTAACTTTATAAAACTTACGGTTATAATTAATTTGTTGTTTTCTAAAAAATTCATTCCATATATAATTTGGAATAATTGATATTATTTCACTTTCAATATTTTTAGCTTAACTTTCATTTCATTAATGTATATGAGTTACTTTTATTTCAAGATTTAAAATTTTTTGTTAAATCCTTTATTTAATTGATTGGCCAATTCAGTAGTTCTTCCATTATTGTGCAGATTAGTTCTTCAATTCCACTAGTTTTATCTGTTATGTGTCTAGGTGTAAGTCCTTTAGACCTACATTTTAATAAAAAGTTTCTTCTATTTTCATAAGATGCTAATTTGATGTTAATTTTTGCCCATGTTTTAAGTAGTTTTGTAGTATTACTTCCATATATTATAGATATATTTTGGTAAAACCCCATTCTATTGTAAATAATAAATATTAGTTTTTGGCTGAATAGTTTATAAAACAACTAAAAAATTATTAGGGATACAGCCTATATTAATGGGTGTCAAATTAAACTCTTTTCATTTTATTTTGAGAGCTTTCGAAATTTATTAATTTCTTCTTCAGTCAATCTAAAATATATGCTACAAGTAACAAAAATACTACATACAAAATCATTAAAATTACTTACAATGATTTGAGATTATTACAGAAAATTAAACATCTATAGAAAGAAAATAGAAACTGTTAAATTAAGTACTAGTAATATATAATTATTTAGCTTGGTCAATAAATTAATAAATGTATTTTTAAGCAGTTTGATTATATTGTCAAATTTTGAAAGTTGATAATAAACAATATTCAAAGATATCTTTTAATTTAGTTATTATGTATTTAATTAAATTTATATTTTGAAATTTGTCATCAAGATGTAGGATGTTAGAATAAATGACATTTAAATTTTAACAATCAATATTATAAGCAAATTTTTGGCACACCTATGGGTAGTAAGATATCACCAATTTTAGCACAGTATGTGATGGATGACTTATTAAACAATTGCATTCCTAAACTTTCATTCAAACTTCCTTTTATCAAAAAATATGTTGATGATATAATCTGTTCAGTTCCTAGTGATTGTATAACAGAAATATTAAATACTTTCAATAATTATAATAATTACATTCAATTCACAATTGGAGAAGAATTAGATAATAGTGTACCTTTTTTGGACACTAAACTAATAAGAACTAACGATAATCGTATTATTCTTGATTGGTATTCAAAACCAACTAATTCTGGCAGATATATTAACTACTTATCAGAACACACTGTAAAAATGAAAATTAATATTTTACTTATGTTAAAGAATAGAATATACAATATAAGTCACCCAACACTATTAAAAATAACTTAAAAAACTTTATAACTTGTTTATAGATAATTCTTACCCTATTGGTTTGACTAAAAAATTAATTTATTCAACACCTAATGACAATATAAAACCACAATTACAAACTACCTTAAATAATAACAATATAGACAATGACCGTAGTATCCATTTTAAATACAGATCAATTCCATACATACAAGAATTAACGCCCAAAATCATTAACATCCTAAAACAAGATGATACTATTAAAGTATCAACTAGAGCATTAAAAAGTTGGTAACTTGTTTACTTCAGTTAAAGATAAAACTAAATTACAAGATAAAACTAATGTTGTTTATAGTATTGGATGTATTAATTGTGATGAGAAATATATAGGTACTACTTCAAGACCTCTTAAAGCTAGAATTATTTCACACAAAAGTGATATTCGTAATAATAAAAATACATGTGCTTTAGCAAATCACGTCCTTAATAAGGGACACCACCCTGATTATGACAACACAAAAGTTTTGGAAATTGAAACTAACTCTTTTAAAAGACTTTTCTTGAGATGACGCATATACGTAGTGAACCTTTAGCAATGAATTCTAGGTCTGATATTCAAAATTTAAATGTCATTTATTCTAACATCCTACATCTTGATGACAAATTTCAAAAATATAAATTTAATTAAATACATAATAACTAAATTAAAAGATATCTTTGAATATTGTTTATTATCAACTTTCAAAATTTGACAATATAATCAAACTGCTTAAAATACATTTATTAATTTATTGACCAAGCTAAATAATTATATATTACTAGTACTTAATTTAACAGTTTCTATTTTCTTTCTATAGATGTTTAATTTTCTGTAATAATCTCAAATCATTGTAAGTAATTTTAATGATTTTGTATGTAGTATTTTGTTACTTGTAGCATATATTTTAGATTGACTGAAGAAGAAATTAATAAATTTCGAAAGCTCTCAAAATAAAATGAAAAGAGTTTAATTTGACACCCATTAATATAGGCTGTATCCTAATAATTTTTTAGTTGTTTTATAAACTATTCAGCCAAAAACTAATATTTATTATATATATATATATATATATATATATATATATATATATATATATATATATATATATATATATATATAACTGATACCAAGGAAAATTAAAATTTGTTATTGGTTAATTTAAGAATGCGAGAGATAGTCAGTGCTAAATGGATTATTTTGTAGCGTCTCTACAGTGCATTAATTTGATGAAATGTCCACTTCAACAAGACATTTTTAAGGGAGATTCATCAAAGATGATATTCAATATTTTTAAAACTGCAGGGTAGTGGATAAAGAGTCTAGGTTTAGGACTGTAAATTTTTTTTACTAAACATATTTATGACTTTTAATAAATAACTTAACTAAATAAAATTATAATAAAATCTGACATTCATAGTGAGTGGATAAAGTTTTGAATTAAATTATTCATTTCTTAAATTAAAAAAAAACGGTATATAAGGAATTTTGTTTACACTTAAAAGAAAACAAGAAACTCTAAAGCAATTTACATTTAAAAGTCATCATCTTCACACTTTTTAGTAAATTAAACGAACCACGAGGCACTTGTATGCTGAAAAGACCGAAGTAATCTAATACTCAAGAGAAACTTCAGTTTCAACTTTTAAAGAAATGCCTTTTCCTTCGTTCTGTGCCCGTTTGTTCTGCTTTCTCTAAATTGACTTGTAATTCGGATATACGGTGCTTTTGACACCAACACAAGAGCAAGAACGTAAGATATTTCCACTTTAATATTATTTACTTGAGTGAATATTTAACAAAACTTCAACATTTATTAAACTTCCTTTGCGTATCTTCATATTTGTATAAGTGCGAATGTATTAACAAAATTTCACTGTTTGCTTTTAGCGCTTCTGTTTGAAGCAAAACTAAACAGACATTGAAAGAGTTCTATTAGATGTATCATTAATATTTAATTGGTAACCGTACCCTGTGTTTGTATGAATTATAGACTTAAATAAATTATTACTTTGTATAATATATTTTACAATGCATACATTTATTATCGTTGAAGCGAAATTATGTATATGAATATATTTTTAACTTATATTAAATTATTAATTTACATAAATATTCATATTATTCATAAACGTAAATGTAGCTCACGTTATTAAACAATTTATAATTGGATAATTACTAATTGTAGACGTCAATCAGAATAATTTGGTTGACATGGATTAATCCTATTTCAAGGAACTTAACGTTAGCATTACAAATAGAAATTTGTTCATTTTATTGTGGCGTCGTTTCTATTTGTTTTGCAAACATATACAAAATATTTTTCTGCATATATTTAAATTTCAAACTTATATACATTTACATATTGACTATAAATTAGTTATTACAAATTTTCCATAATTTACCATTAATTTGCATTTAGCAATCAAATATCAAACTCGGGAATGTGCTTTCAAGTGAATAATCTTAATAAGTAAGATGACTAATGTTTGTCCACCTGTTAATTATAACTATCTATTCAGAATATATATTAACTAAATGAATGAAGTTAATTCGTCAAAAGGCTGTTTCGTACGATTCCACGACAAAACATCCCTGTGAAAACGTCGCCGCGACAAAACATCGCGGTCAGAAACGTCGCCGCTCAAAAACGTCACTTCCTAAAAAGTTGCCATTAAAAGTATCGCTGAACTAAAAGGTCACCACGCAAAACGTTGCCGTAAGGGCCGAAACACATTGAAAAAAATAAGATATTCGTTATCTGATCGCCTAACTTTTAATAGAAGATTTTGACACTAGATATTTTAACCTTAAGTAAGGTTCTGGTTTATTGCAAACTTCATCTGCGAGTATTTTACATTATGGCACTTAGAAGATCTACACCAAAAATAAATAAATATTCAAAATTTCAACGAAAGTTTATTGTATTTTTAAAAGTCCAAACTAGTTTAGATTAGATAAACAAAACTACCTTAACCTGATAATTTTTTTGAAATTTTTTGTGTTCAAACCTGTAATCATGAAGTAATAAAATTTAATCCCTAGTAACAATAATCAAAACCTTTTTAAATGTTATATTAAGTAATATTTTTCTATGTATCTTGGTCATTACGGCGACATTGTTGCTTCGCGTCCTTTTAGTTCGACGACTTTTTTGGTGGCGACATTTTGGGAAGTGACAATTTTGTGCGGCGAAGTTTATGACCGCGACGTTTTGTCGCAGGGACTTTTTGACGGCGACTTTATAGCGGCAGCATTTTGTCGCGATAGTGTTTCGTAGACACCTTTTGTAGTGGTCGTGTGTATAATCCTATTGAGGGTTTTCTTTTTGTTTAAAGTTGTTTATCAGACTTCTTTGAAAAATGATTAGTGTTTCCCACGTTTGACTGTTTGTGTTAACTATAATGTTTTTGATACTTTTTAACATACGCAGTATTCTGTCCTAATGTTTTTGTCGTTCAACTTACTCTCCCTAAAAAAACCATGTATATTTTCCAGTGATGATTCCATATTTGACGTATTGAATAAAAAAGATGAAAAAATATTACTTACAAAGGCTAGATCTTTAATGTGTGCTTGAAATGCAATCATAATTTATATTCACTACAAGTTATTTAAATTTTTTAAATCTGATTTTTATTATTAGCAAGCTCAAAACTTCATGGTCATAGAAATCAAGCTTTGTCCACTCCAAGTAAGGTGCCTCTAATTTAATTTGTGAAATAACCTTTCTGAATATCAATTTATGTAAACCTACCTTTAATATAGTTTTATAATTTGTCTCTAAAATCTTCGTATGTAATAGGATCATACAAGATCACTCAAATCTAACTGTTCCAGATAAATTTCTGTTTAACTTAACTTTATTACTTAATTTAAATTGGTGTCTGACCTATAATCCTAAATATCAATTCAAATGTGGCATGTTGATGTAACTGCAATAGTTTATAACTAAGAATTAATACACAAACTAATTTACGAAACACCTCCTTTGCTTATGAAATTTTGACTGAAGTCAATGAGTAATTAACTGCTTTATCACTGTGAATAATATACATAAGGGCATTGACTAAGTAACTGAACCTGTGTGTACTTTATCAAGTGTCAGACAGAATATAATTTCTTTTTAGACAGAGCAACCTCAGTCAATATTGATATAACACTGTAGTTATTAAATATTCACTATACGTTTAAGTTTAGAACACAAATATTTAGCCTCTCAATATTTATCATTCTGGTCAGATATCTTTATGTGACATTTAGTACTTTTAAATTGTATATACTATCACGCGCTCCTGAATTTTTTAAGTTACCCCTACCCCCAAATCAAAATAAAATTTTTTATGTGATTTCGTATTACAAGTGGCACTTTATCTAGTGCATTTTTTATTTTACCAAAAATATGAAAACTGATCCTTAAACTATCTGATTCAAATTTGAAATGAGCTACTTTTTGTTCTATTTACGCGTACAAAAAAAACACAATTTTTAAAAACGATTGGGGGAGGGGGGGACAAACATTTACAAATTTCACCACACAAAAACGTTATACTTTCTTTATACTACAACGAGGATTAAAAGTATAATGACATACGGCTATTGTGCTGGTGAATTACATTCTTTGATACCATCTCCGGCTATCTTTCCGAGAAACACGCGGTTCGCTCATTCACATCATCAGTATGCAGTACAAATCTCCACTTGTCGTACCAAACGGGCGCAATCCACATTTTCTACACGGCTTCTAAACTCTGGAATGATCTCCTAGTTCCTGTTTTCCTCTCACTTATGATATGAGAAAATTTAAGGTAGCTGTTCATAGGCATCCATTGGCAATTCATTATCCCTCTATCCATCCTCCTAAGTGTTCCTGAGTGCTTTTGCACGATAGACCTTATTTAGCCTGTTCAGGTCCACAATCATAAAAAAAAAAAAAAAAATTCCACTTTATGCAGGTGTTCAACGTGAAGGTGTCTCTTTGACATGATTATATTGCACATTTCTTTTTCCAATTGACCATGACTTCTAGTAATGAAAGCTAAATCATAATTAAAAAATAAGGTTACTTAAAAGTTTCAATTTAATTTGTCTTATATTAGTATAAAATTACATAACATTTGATTTTTAATCCAACATGCAGAAACTCGTTTTATTTACAAAATTAAACCTTATCATATCAACACAGTTTGTATATCATTAAATGCAATTTCTTAATAGTGTATTATTTATGGGTAATGAATTAAACGTAAATTTTTGTATAATTTATTTATTATAGAATACTCCTTACAGGATAAAGTATTTTACAGTTACCGCATCACTGTTAGCATTATGGACTGATCATATATTAGAATGAGAAAAACTTTTCTGCTTTATTTTCGTTTGGGAAGGATTTTTACAGGATTTTATTAAATTATTCCCTTCGGTTTAAATATATGAGTTTTACAGAATGATATGCAATTTGTATTACGTAAGTACATGGCGTAACGCTTCAGACCGATTTACATGCTTTTGGAAACTATTTTTACTTTGATTGAAAATTTTATTTAACACTTAAGCTTTTTTCACTTTTAACTGTACTTTGACGTATCTTCACATTTTCTTTGAATGCATGACGTTTTACAGTAAATCGATTTTAACGCAACATACAGAAACTATTGCATAACTTTCTTTTTACACATTTAGGTAACTTCATCGAAGTTCATGCTATGAATACTTTCTGTTTATGTTTGTAGTTTCGTTATAAATAAAAACAGAGAAATTTAAACATTTGTTTATTCAAACAAATTAAAATTATAAAACTGCTTACTCTATCATTGCAAACAGTTACCCGCTCCCCACACGACACTTCCAATACTTCACTTTCGATGTAATGGTCTAAAATTTGGCGCAACCACCTCACACTTTTACTTTTAAATTGTGTCATAGTAGTGGGATCCTGGCTCCAATTTTGGGGTAAAGTTTCAACCTCCTCAGGTGGTCCAATTAGCGCCAAATTTTTCCCCCATATTGTAGTGTGGGTGGTAATTGGGTTGCTAATACAGTTGTTGCAGACGTGATGCTAAGAAATAATAAT
Organism: Vesta saturnalis; assembly: GCA_036346205.1. Lineage (NCBI taxonomy): Eukaryota > Metazoa > Arthropoda > Insecta > Coleoptera > Lampyridae > Vesta > Vesta saturnalis. The sequence continues at coordinate 8,823,266 of JARFJB010002396.1, forward strand.
GGAATGATTAATTATGAATTTACTAATAAACAAATCAGTGTATTAGAACTATGTATTAATAACATTAAATTAATTATAATTACTTTTCAAAATATCTGGATAGATCATCCTCAACATCATCATCCCTGATTGATATCACAGGTATGTGATATACCACCATTGGTGTCGGAAGTGCCCTGTTGTTTGCTGGCTGCACTACCAGGTTCTGTAGTACATTTGTTTTTTCATTCCTAATTTGAAGCGATTGCTGCTTGATGTCATTTTAAATAATTATTACGTTGGTGAATAAGTAACGACTGAAAGTTGAAATAAAATTACAAACAAGTGGAAGTGGTTGGTAAGATCAACTGAGCCATTAAGCATTTCCCTCTAGAATGAAACTCCCCGTGCAAGGAAAGGTTATGAACTCTAATAAACGTAACATAATCTATATCTAACAAATCCACACGTGATAAGGTATTACGTGTGATAACGGTAAGGTTAATGACAGGTGTTAATAGTGATTCTCAGTAAACGCCCAGTAAGGATAATAAACAGAGTGCAATGTATGCGTCTGTCTGAAGTGAAGTTCTTGTTAGTACTATAGGAATGTAATGTAAAGGTAATGAACTAAAGCGTGTGAAAGTGTTCTACAACCATAATTATCAGGTGTAAATGCCAATCACCCTAAGAGACATGCGAAAGCAGTTCACGTGATATCAGCAAAGTCCATTAAAGGTAATAAAGTACAATGTATACGTCCGTCTGACGTATTCAACTAAAGTTCTTATGAATACCATTATTACACATAATAAAATACTTACCTTTTTGGTTTTTTAATGGTGTATTCTAAATTACACAATTTACACGTTTCGATAACACTTACAGTTATCTTCGTCGGTAGTGATATCTATTAAAATTGTTAAATAAACATGTTTTAATTTTTCAACTAAACAAAATTGTTTTCAACATCTTTAACAATTTTAAAAGGTATTACTACTGGCGAAGATAACTGTGTTATCGAAACGTAGAGATTGTATAATTTAAAATACACCATTAAAAACCCCAAGAAAGATAAGTATTAGTTTATATATTACTTTCTAGCCTTGACCTATTTATATCTATAATTTTTTATAGTCAAATACAAGTTATAACCAGTTTGCAATATTTGACCTTGAATGCAGATTTATATAACTATATAATCAGATAAAGAGCAGTTTTATGCAACTCAGTATATTGCACTCGTGATGAGAATTTTAATTGTAACCCTAAAGTACTTATATAGTTACTTAAATTATTAATTTTTACATATCAATTATAATAAATAAACCATCTGCTACAACTCCAATACTTCGTAATAGACAGTGAGTGCTTCATATATTTGTAGTGTTAGATAGAGTATTGAAGGTAACTATGAGTACACCAAGTAGTAGTGATATTGTTAATTTAACAAGACGTATTATTCCATTGTCGAAAACAAAAAATTAATTTGTAAAGCACATCCGTGTAACTAACGCTAATATTAAGCCATTGCAAGATATAATTCAAAATAAAGTCAAAGACAAATAAAAATTTGCTTACGCTCGAAAGCAATTTATCATTGTTAAACAGTTATCTTGTAAGACTTAAGCAATTAAAGAACGCTTCAGAGAAAACCGGTAGTGGAATTGTTGATGACACTAAACAACGTACACGCAAATTATATTGGAACTCTCTAGATGCTCCCTTTAATGGTACGGACCAATTGCCATCACTTCCGTTTTGTCTAAAATCATGGAAAAAGCCATCAATCAGCAACTGCTCACGTTCCTTGAAACTAACAAACTCCTTAGTGACCACCAATATGGGTTTAGGCAAAGTCGTTCAACAGGCAATCTTCTTTCATATGTGGCCCAAGTTTGGAACAATGTAGTAGAGCAGTCCGGTGAAACAGTTGTAGTCGCTTTAGATATCTCAAAGGCATTTGACCAAGTTTGGCATAAGTGTTTACTTGCTAAACTCACCTCGTTTAGGTTAAGTGAAACGCTAATCAACTGGGTTTCTAGTTTCGTTGATGAAAGACGAGTACGTGTCGTGCTTGATGGCTTTTTTCAAAGAAGTTAGCATTAACGCGGGCGTACCACAGGGATCCTTATAGCGCCTACACTTTTTCTGCTGTAGATAAATGACCTTATTTCTTCAACAACTAACCCCATCCATTGCTTTGCTGACGATAGCACTCTTCACAGTAGTTCATCTCAGTTTACTCATAGTGATAATCCACCTTCTATGTCAAATCAAGAGTTAAAGCTGAAATGCAAATTCAATCAACAAAGACATTCAATGTATTCTCGAATGGGGAAACAATAATCTAGTTAAACTTAATGCTAACAAAACTCAGTGTGGCCTTGTGTCCGCCAAAAAGATCGATCATTTCCTGTTGTAGGTATGAATGCACAGTTCTTAAGTTTTCAGATTCTATGAATCTGTTGGGTATGACTGTATCTTCAAATCTCTCATGGGTTGGCCATCTTCTGTCAGCTACCAAAACAGCTGCTCGTAGAATAGGTCTTTGTACAGATCTAAGCAGTACTTTACCTCTCGACAACTCCTTCTGCTGTATAAGGCCCAAATTCGGCCTCATCTGGAATATAATTCTCACCTCTGGGTTAGTACTCCCCAATACGCTCTCGATATCGTTGATCGTATTCAAAAGAGACGATTAGGCTTATAAATGACCCGTCCTTAACTTCTCACATAAAGACCTTTGAGCATAGAAGGATGGTTTCAGTTCTTTCTTTGTATTATCGTTATTACAATGGCTATTGTCCTGCTGAAATATATTCTTTGATACCATCTCGGTTATCTTTGCGAGAAACACTCGGTTCGCTCATTCACATCATAAGTATGCTATACAAATCTCCACTTGTCGTACCAAACGAGCGCAATCCACATTTTTCTACACGGATTCTAAACTCTGGAATGATCTCCCTAGTTCCTGGTTTCCTCTGACTTATGATATGAGAAAATTTAAGGTAGCTGTTCATAGGCATCTATTGGAAATTCATTATCCCTCTATCCATCCTCCTAAGTGTTCCTGAGTGCTTTAGCACGATAGGCCAAATTTAGCCTGTTCAGGTCCAGAATCATAAAAAAAAGTTACTTACAGGAGTCAATAAAGCAAACAACAAAGACCCTGTTATTTTTTACAGAATGCAAACAATAGTTTTGTACAAAAGGTTAAATTAATGCTAAGGCAATCGATGCTAAAGGTGAATATTGTTTTAGCTTCCAATTTAATTCAACTTCAGGATCACGTTATCGAGTTGAAGAATTTGGCCATAAAAAAATATGTCATTGATATTGCAACCAATTTACGTGAGTGGTATAATGGACACGTTTATTATAAATTAAAAAAAATTAGAGTTTTCCAAAAGATATTCCGGTTGGACATTATATGAGGTTTTTCAATTAAAGGCGCGTATTAATAGCCATGCTCCGTTTAGAGGTGGCCTTTCAACTTACCTAGCTCCCTACTTCTTAGCAGTAAAGCGTGCGGTAGTAAATGTTAAAAACGATGATGAGTATTGCTCCCTGTGGGCAGTTGCTTCAGTAATATATCATGGGCAATATAATACAGATAGAGTTCACAGTTATCCTTACTTTAGAGATGCTTTAAATTATGATTAAATTCACCTCCCACATTCAACTAGATGACGTAAAAAATTAAGAAAATTAAACGTCTTCATTAATTTGTTTTTGCATTCAAGGAAAAAGTATATTACCATTTGAATTAAGTGGAAATGAAAATAGAGACAGAGAGCCTATAAATCTTGTAGCAATTTCTATTAGTTATTATGCTGCTGCTTCTTTGAGCATGTTATTAGTACAAAAAATAATACTGTTTAAGGGTTGAAAAACATGTGTTTGAGGTTTGACTAGCAGGTGTACTCTAGAAAGCTGCTTTACTGAAAGGGCGCAATGAATCATTGGAAATTCTTATGCGCACATTCTTGATGTAAAAATGTCACTAGTTAGTAATTAATGACATTGGTACACACTGTAATCAAAGACGTTTTTGTTTGGTAAGTTGAAACTTGAGATCTAAATGTAGTGCTTTTTACGGAGGAATGCATATTTTTTAAATTAAGATGTCGTTCAATAATTAATATGAAACTGTTCCAACATAATAATTTTTGTTTTTTTTTACTGTCACTTTCACTTTCAGGTGTAAGTAGGTATTCCTATAAATTAAAACTGGTAGCAAATAATTCTACAAGCCTATATAACGTATTAAAAATCGGGCGTTGCCTTGCAAAGGTATCTTATTCGCACGCGGGTATATTAAGCTAAAATCTGCTAAAGTAAAAGACAGTACCGGATCCCCATTCTTGTGTTTGGGTGAATTAGTACTGCTTGTTGTTTACATATATATATATATATATATATATATATATATATATATATATATATATATATATATATATATATATATATATATATATATACATACATACTTCGGTTCCAGAGATGGCCATTAAACGCCACGAATTTTATTTTTATTGTTTTTATTGTTGTATAGGTGAATATGTAACTCTAGAAAGGGGCGCTGTATTTTTCTAACGCACTAAAACTTATATATCGGTCACGATATTATGATCCGTTTATAACTCACCGTGTAAGGCTTTGTTTTAATGAACTTTTTTTGATGTCAGTTTTTTAAGTAGAATTGTCTTCCTGTGAATTAATTCCTTTTATGTGTAATTTATTGTAACTGTACGTATGTATTTTGTGCTTTAGTAGTCACTAAACAATTGTGTACGCGTAAATTCCTTGTCTATTTTCTTTTGTCCTTTACCCTATTATCACCTGTGCAATTCTACTGTTGTATTTTATATATACTGTAATTTTCCTTATTGTTTTATGTGCTTATTTACTTAAAGACCGGCATGATTGGGTTTAAAGGGACACACATATGGTATTGTGGTTTTTAACCTAATTATTTGTGACACAATTGTGGGTGTGACTGCATGTTGCGTTTATGTGTAACTAAACTGATTTTACTTGTTTTTCTTAATGTGATAATTTTGCACGCACTTTAACCTGATTTAACACTAGAACTGCCAAGGCGGTCGATTTGACCGCATGTCTTCTTTAAAATGTTGTTTCTCCGTTGTGCTTGGAGTTACGGTATTGAGGTATTATGACTATTTTTAGATTTTTATGTTCTTTTAGGACATAGAAAGATATTTTAAGAAAATTAAGCCGTTTTAAATGTGTTTGCTAACTCTGTGCTTCGTACATTTCGATTCTTTATAGATAACACAACGCTAAAACACATTCAGAAATGTACTGAAATTGAAGCTAAACGACAACTAAGAGATGACACGAACTGGTCATTGTCTCTCCAAGAACATGACGCTTTTCTTCAAATATTGCTAGCTCGTGGTGCTTACGCCTCAAGAACAATATAGCTTGACAGTTTACGGTCTGTTACCTGGGCAAGGCAATTTTTGCGTGAGACCATGTCGCGCAATCGATTTCGTGAAATCATGAAATTTTTAAGATTTGATATTCGATCAATATGAAAAGAACGTCTGGGTAGTGATAAGTTTGCTTTGGCGTCCGAAATATGGGATAAATTTATTAGTAACTGTAAAGCTTGCTATGTTCCAGGAGCAAGCATTACAGTAGACTAACAACTGTTTCCTACTATAGCTAGATGCAGATTTGCACAATATATGGCGAATATGCCTGATAAACTTGGTGTAATATTTTGGCTAGCTGTTGATACGAGTTCTAAATATCTCCTGAATGGTTTTCCTTATGTAGGAAAAGATGATATGCGTCAAACAACCAACCCCTTCTAGAATATGTTGTTTTAAAATTAATGAAACCTTTCCTAAATATGTATAGAAATGTAGATACAGACAACTTTTTTACCAGCCAAAAGTTATAAACAGTACTGGCAAAAAAGAACACAACAATAGTAGGAATAAGGAACCGAGCAAGAAGGGACTTACCAATTTGTATCAAGAATAAAAGGGCAGAGTTATATTCTACCACAGTAATGAAAAATGATAAAAGCACCTTGTCAATTTATCAACGTAACGTTAATGAAAATATCATATTGCTAAGTACGCTACAACCAAATGTGGCTGTAGATGATGGCAAAAGAAGAAACCTGAGACAGTGTTGGGTTACAATGAAACAAAGTTTGGGGTAGATGTGTTGGACCAAATGGCTAGAAACTATTCTACGAAAGCTGGTTCACGTAGATGGCTAGTTCATGTGTTTTACAATGTTTTAGATCTTGTCACAATCAACGCCTGGATAGTTCATAAGGAAGTCGTAGGCAGTAAAAAAAAGAAGGGACCTTATTTTCACTCTAGCTGAGGAACTAAGAAAAGAGTATTTCGATTCGAAACAAGATTCTGGTGCAAGTACTAGCACATCTGATGCAACGAAACCTAAAAAGGTCATCAGTGCCAAATTAAAAAATGCGGCTAAAAGAAGACTGCTGACGTTTGTTCAATGTGTAACAAATATGTTTGTGGAAAATCTGGAAGTGTAACAAAGACCGTTATTTGTTAGAAGTATCGAGCGTAATACAGCATGTAAAACTGTACCGAATTTGATTTTAATTTAATTAAAATAAATATTTACCTAAAATGTCTTTTTATGTTTCTTTCTCAATTAAGTGTAAAATATATAAAGAATACATCTCAAAATTACCTTTCTTGTCCAGAGGTCAAAATGACCGGCCACGGCAGTATTTAGAATAGCCGGCGGTGCTAGTGATAATGTTGTTTTGTTACATATTTAACCCTTTCATTGTTTTTTCTTGTGCTATTTGATTTATTAATGTACTTGTGCAATTACTTATTTTTGAATAAAGTGGGTTTTATTGGTGATTCTTTCCACAATGGTACATTAACGGGCTGAACCACCATTGCGCAAAGCTCGTTAATTTTAATTTGAGTAGTTTCATTTTTCTGTCTGCCCCACACTTACATCATCCTGCCTATCTAATTGAAATAGCATAACGTCCCTACAACTAGACAGCCAATTCGTTTGATCAGATTTGAGTAATTAAATATCAGACTTGTAAATAAATTCTAATGTTTTAATTATTGCCAGGAAAGTCAAAGTAAGGCAAGCAATTAATTTAAGTGATAGTAACATTATTTTCAGTAAAGTCAAGATAAATCAGTTATCGATTGTTTTGTTCTTAGAATTGCATTATTCCGAATCAGTTCTTTTCAAGAAGGGTTACCTGGAGAACGCTACAACTGATAGCGTAAAATTTACAAATTTAAAATTTGAAAAATTGTTTTATATTGACATATTTCAAAAGGGCCACGCGAATTGACTAACGAAAATTTCACGTCAAAGTTAAATGAAGACTGCCTCGTTCTTTGAACCAAAATTTCTTTTATATCTGTAACCTCCCTAGGTGTAGTTTTACATGCGGTATTCATTAAAAATATCATAAAAGCACCAAGTGACCTTTTATGTCCAACATTAAGGTGATCCTAATAAATTTCTGCGTACCGTATTTATATTTAACGTTCTAATTAACACAAATTTATAAATGGTTTGTTAAATTTAAAGTAAAACTCTGAACTAATAATTTATATACGACCTACATGCTCGAATTTAGATGAACTATCATTTTTAATCGCCCAAAATCGATTATAAATCAATCTTTTAATTGACTGGTAAATTTTTGAATCCCACCTAGCGAGACCGTTTGACCAAATTTTTACAAAAGTATAATAGTACGCAACCGTTATATGTGAAATTAATATGTAACTTTTACCAAACAAAACGTGACCTATCACACGCGGTTTAATTATTTAATTCTATTCTAAATTTTATTAATTCTAGTACTAACTTTATTGACAAGCCCTGCGTTTATTTATAACCTCCAACCCAACCCATATCAAGGTTACAGCAATGGTTGTCCTTACTCTTTACAATTTCCGAATTGGTTTTCAAAATTGTTATTTATGTAAACGCTAATTTATACTTCATTTAAAAGTATTTATCAGTTTTAGACGTTAATTCGTAAACTTATTTTGAACTTAAATATGTAATTCATGTCACATTCACCTAAAATGTTTTAATATATTTGAAATTTATTTTGAACACTTTCCAGTGACGTAACTTCATTCTTACATTTATGAATTTTTGTTACGATATTTATGTTCATATTCGAATAATGTTTACTAATTTATTGAATATTACACTTCTGATAACAGAGTATACGTAAGACTTGCTCTTGTTCAAAATAAACTTAAATAACAATTAAAATAAAAATTATTATTAATTTTATTAAATACATAAATAAAAATTTTACCTTGAGTAGGATTTGAACCTACCTCCTGTACTTTGGTAGAGTACCGAGGTAAGCATTTTAGTTATGTATTTAATAAATCTATCACTAGGCTTACTTCTCATATTCACTTTATTTGATCGTTGTTTATTTATCTGACGGGTTTATAATCAGTATATTGCAATGGGTGCGAACCTACTTGGTATAATTCACCATAAATGCTTAGCGCTTATGTTGTACTTCTGGTATCAAACGCCCTAGTGCTATTTATTGTTACAAGTTAGCTGTCTGACATCATGGAATACGGCGATAATCTTGCCAAAAGAACATTCCTAGTTCTAAAATTACGTATTTGGGCAGAGCTGGAATTCGGACTGTCAAAAAAGAGCAATTTTTCAAGTTGGTAAGATTTGGGATACTAAATTGTGTCACATCCTGTACATATAGTGACTATTATCTTAAACATTCATTCAAAGCAAAATATCGACCGTTCTTCCTGTTTCAGTAACATATGTGTTATAAAATTCGTTATGTTAACAGTTTTGTGAACATACAGTATATATTAAAATAATTAGCGCATTTTTATAAATGCATGTATGTATTTGAAAAAACTTTTAAATGTATTTTAAAAATATACTTTTGAAGATGTATTTGATTATTTTAATTTTAATCTGGAAAACTCGATTTAAATGCTAAACAGGCATTGTTAGGAAAACTAATTAAAGCTTTAAAATGAATTTGAACCCCTTGTGGAAAATTTAATTGGAGCTAATATAGATTTACGAATTTCTAGAAATCATATTGTTTTCGAAAATTAATTAGTGAGATATTAAGAGATTTTCTAAACACCTATACACGGTTAAAATTTCATTCGTATCTAGTTTCATAAACATTACTAAATCATAACTATAAGACATTTTCAGAATAACAAAACTTTTATTTGCCATTTGTTATTCCCTGTCAAACTTACGAATGTGAATTCGATGCAGGATTTATTTTGTATTTTATTTTTCTTTGATTTGGTTTCACAATTCAAACATTGGTTTATATTACATTCGGAAATCTGACCTGATCAAACATAGGAATATTTCAAAAGTGCGTTGTTGTCGGGATCAGTTGTTTATAAAAGTTACAGTGAAATACAACTATAAAAATGTCACATTTTTCACATTACTAAACTTTATGGATACGGATATAAATAAAATCGCAAAACTTGCAAAATGTTTAAGAAATATTTAACAACTCCTTTGCATATATTACATAGTTCTTGTGTAATTACTGTCATGATGGATGTAATTTATAATTTTTATATATGAAATTACAACATATATTTTCTAGGGTATTGAACTTTTAGGAAATTATTCCAAATTTTCAGTAATATACGAATGAAAGACTCTAGAAATATACTAAAGAATGTATAATCAAAACTGTTTAATCTAGAACAATACAATTAAATGCTTAAAATCTCAACTCGTTTGTGAAATTTTAATGCTTAATCTTATTCCATTCTCAAATATTACCAGATTATTAAGATCAACCAAAGGTTATTAACTACATATTAATTGCTGTTTCAGAATTTCAATAGCTTCTCGAACCGTTCTTGTACACCAATTCCTATCCTTAGCCACAATGCTTGTCTTTTCAAATTTTATATTGGACAGAGTGTTTAAGGCATGTTCGGCAATTGCTGATTTAGTAGTATGAAGTAAGCGTAAGTGGCTCTTGTGTTCGGTTAACATGATATTTATGCTTCTTCCAGCTTCACCAATGTAGACTTTACCACAAGAACATGATAAGTACTACATGGTATTTGGTTTTTAGCAAAATTTAGAAGATTTAATACTGATTTCGTAAGCTATTTTTATATTAAGATTTTGTAATATTTTACCAATTTTATTCCTTGTATTTGCAAGGAAAGGTAAAATGAAAACTTATTTAAAGTTATAGATTTATCATCCGTAGGTGTCGTTTCAAGATGGTTTAATTTGTGTTGTAGTTGATCTGGATGACAAACCTTTGTGGTACGATTGTAAATGTTATCATAAACTTGTGCTGATAGGTGTATGAGCATTATATATGATTCCGCATAGTACTACGATATTCAATTGTGCTGGATTTGGTTTTCGTGAATTAGACATCTAATATGAATAGACCGCATTTATTTTAGTTTAAATTTAATCTTTGTATGTTGATTGTTTGAATGCGTTAGGCTTCGATTTGTTTTCGTTAAGATAGTAATTATCAGGAAGCTTAAAGCAAAGCCTGTTTGTAGCGTACCCCAGGTACGCTATCTTGAAAAGTGTAATTTGAACTTATTTGGAAGAATGCAAATTCAAGAACAAATTAATCGATAAGTGATTTATCTTGAGTTTACTGACAATAATGCTAACATTAACCAAATTAATTGCTTGCCTGACATTGACTTTCCAGGCAATAATTAAAATATTAGAATTTATTTACAAGTCTGATATTTAATTACTCGCAAACCTCAAATATAATCAATAGAATTGACTAGCTGGATGAGGTTAACTGATGCGTCACGTGGGGCAGGTAAACAATGAAACTACTCAAATTAAAATTAACTAGCTTTCCGCAATGGTGGTTTAACTCGTTAATGTTCAATTGTGATAAAGAACCACCAATAAAACCCACTTTATTCACAAATAGGTAATTGTACAAGTACAGTAATAAATCAATAACACAAAAAACAAAGGGTTAAATGTACACCGTGTCCAAGATAAGGATGCCCACTATGGGGATTTCAGAAACGGTAAGAGTTAAATGGAATCAAAGTTACGCATTTGAGAGGATGCATTTATGGTCTTGTAGAAATCGAATATCTCTTTTAGTTTTTGAGATATTTGAAAAAAATTGAATTTTCGTTTTTATTTTTTTTTTCTGACCTTATTTGAAGAGCTGCCAATAAATGAAGAGCACATTTTCATTGCCAGTTTTCTAGCTCTACTTAATGCTGTTATCCAATTTTTGATACAACGTTTCGTTTGTTAGCAACCATCATCAACTCTGTTTTTTTAAATACACGAAAAAATTATTTTTGTCATATTTAAATTCTCTCCTTGATTCTGAATTCAACGATATATCACACTTTATATTTTTGATACGTTTCGGACGAGAAAATTCATATTCAATGTAAAACACCGAAAACGTACAGTTAAAACTAACACTAGAAACTATTAGAAACCGTAAAATTATTATAAAATTATGTTTTGTAATTTTAAATGACAGACAAATAAAAAACAAATTTATTTTAAAGTTAATAAACTCATAACAATGTTCAAAAGATTCGTTATTCTCAAACATAAATAACATCTTCTAACTGTACATCTAAAACATTCTTCAGTCATTTGAGGAGTAACCTAGCAAACGCTTCGAGAACTAGTCTTTGTAATATTTGTTCGTTTTCAATATCGTTTCCATAAATGTAATTTTAACTGTCTCAAAGAAAAATCCAAAGGTGTTATATCTGGGAACGCTGCAGTACATTTGGATGAGTTGCAATACATCTTTCTGGAAATCTAACTGACAGGTATTCTTGAAAACTCTGGAATTATGTCTGGTGCACCGTCCTAATAAACCAACAACCTTCAACTTCTTGAAAGGCAAATCATTCAAAGCTATCTCTAATTAATTGAGTAAAATTTGGTAACGTTCAGAATTTAAGGACTCGTGGTAAATGAAAGGACCTATAATTCGAGTACCGAATATAGCAGCCCAAATTCCATCATGATTAACCATACTTTCATCGGACCATATTATTTTATTCGGAAAATATTCTTTGTCTTGAGATTGACGTGTATACCATTCGCAAAATATTCTACGTCTTTCTGGGTCACCTGGTCGAAATCCTTGGCAAATTCTAAATTTACATAGATGTACTTTCTCCTTCTTTAGAACATAATGAGCTGTAGAATGAGCTATGCCAGTTGCCTCTTCAATTTTCTAGTAGAAGGCTCTGGATTTTCCGTTACAGCTAATAAAACAGTATTGGCTTTTTCTTCATTGCAAGGTTTTTTTGCAAGATTTTACAGATTTGAACGCACCATATTCTTTTAGATTAAGCAAATTGCGAAAAGTTCTTTGAGGTTGACGCCTTTCTGGATATTTGTTTAAATACATTATTTGTCAGAACAATTACGTTGACACAAATGTAACACGTCAATTATCGAATTTTTCATTATTTGAAAAACTCCTACCATATTGTTTAGGTAAACACAAAATGTAATTAACTCAAAGACCACCAAACAAACGTAATACGAACAACAATCAATTATGAGAGGTAAACAAAATGCAAAGCCAACTTATTTTATCAAATGCATCAGTACGACGGAAGATGTATTTTAACTGTTTAATTATAGTATTTTCACTAAATACATACTTGTGAATCATTTTATTCGCAACAGGCATTAGAAAATGAGAAAACATTATTTTGTAATAATTTTACAGTTTTATAATGTTTCTAGTATTAGTTTTAACTGTACGTTTTCGATGTTTTACATTGAATATGAATCTTCTCATCCGAAACGTATCAAAAATATAAAGTGTGATATATCGATGAATTCAGAATCAAGGAGAAAATTTAAATATGGCAAACATAACTTTTCCGTGTATTTAGAAAAAATAAAGTTGATGATGGTTGCTAACAAACGAAACGTTGTATCAAAAATTGAATAACAGCATTAAGTAGAGCTAGAAAAGTGGTAATGAAAATGTGCTCTTCTTTTCTTGATAGCTCTTCAAATAAGGTCAGAAAAAAATAAAAACGAAAACCAGAAAATTTATTTTTTTCAAATATCTCAAAAACTAAAAGAGATATTCGAGTTCTACAAGACCATAAATACGTCCTCAAATTCGTAACTTTTGTTCCATTTAACCGACCTTTCATCTCTTACCGTTTCCGAGATCCCCATAGTGGGCATCCTTATTTTGGACACGGTGTATAACAAAACACCAGTGCGTACAAAATTATACATTAAGAAAAAAAAAATAACAATCAGTTTAGGTACACAGAAACAATAAAAAGAACCACGTAGTCACACACATAATTGTGTCATAAATAAATCAGAATAAAAATTGTAATACCAAACATGCGGCCCTCTAAAACCAATCATGCCGGTGTTTAAGTAAGTAAGCGAATAAAACAATAAAAATTTCGGTACATATAAAATATAACAACAGTAAAATTGCACGGGTGGTAATAAAGTAAATGCAAGGACACACAAAGAAAAAAATAGGTGGGAGATTTACACATACACAATTGTTAGTGACTAATAAATCGAGAAATCCGTTCGCAGGCAAACAATTCTACATAAAATAAAAATAAAATTCGAGATGTCTATTGGTCATCTGGAGCCGGGAGTATGTATGCAAACACGCGCCAATTGCCTTACAATTATAACCAAGGTCTATACGGTTCCCGTTCGCCAGACCCACCTCTACACAAATATAAATATAAAAAACAATGCTAATTCACTCAAATACAGAGTTGCAAAGCCCTGTACAGTGTTTTACTTTAGCAGATTTCAGCTTGATGAGCCCGTGTGCGAATGAGATACCTTTGCAAGGCAATGTTTGATTTTTAATACGTTACATAGACTTGTAAAATTAATTGCTGCGCGCTTTCATTTATGTAAAAATACCTACTTACAATTTCACATATTCCCTTTACTACCAACACGAGTTAATATACGCAGTTTAAAACTCGGCGTCGCGGCGATTAATTATAGATTAATTTTTGGAAAAATTTACATTAAAGCACACTAAACGAAAAGAACGAATCTGCGTTTTAGTTTTTCTAAAAGGTACACGACAAAATATTTATAGAGAGAACGGTAGTTTCTAATTAAAACAATAAAAGCAACCCGGCTCAATCAAAATTTCAACACCAACTGCCTTTCCCTTCGATTTGAAACTAACCATATCTACTCCCGAACAACCACACCCGTTTTTTAAAAGTAATAAAAAAACAAAATATTATTACGTTGTAACAGTTTCATATTAATGATTGAACGACATCTTAATTTTAAGAATATGCATTCGCCCGTAACAAGCGCTACATTTAGTTTCAAGTTTCAACGTACCATACAAATACGTCTTTTGCAGTATGTACCGTCGTAATTAATTATTAAACTAGTGACATTTTTACATCAAGAATGTGCGCATAAGAATTTCCAATGATTTGTTATTCCCCTTCAGTAAAGCAGTTTTTAAGCGTACACCTGCTAGTTAAACCCCAAGATGCCTTTTTCAACCCTTAGCCAAATATCTGTTACATAAATTCCCACATTTCTTACATAAGAATACACAAAATAAAATATTTCGAAAATATTAGCAAATTACGACGTATTATCAAGATATTAAAAATCCACTGGTTATCTTTTCTATCGGGGTAACAATGACGATTTGACAACCGTTTATTACAATAATAAATCTTTTGCGGCCCGCTATCTACATGTTCTTGGAAATATCCCATACAATTACTTGCGATCGATGTAGAAAAAAGAAGGTATCATAGCTACTCCATCTAACTGCCCATAATACTCACTATTAAATAAGCAGGATGATGTAGTTACACAATGTTTAAATAATTTGACCCGTTTTGGATGTAATGCCATTCTAATAGTTGTAAGGTGTCATTTGTCGTATCCTCGTGAAAAGAAATCCACTTCAAAATAATTAACAAATCATTTGGAGTTAATGTTAATTTGCGTGTGGATGAAATTTGTCGTAGGATGTTTTCTGAATATTAGGATATTTGAATATTGTAAAGTTAAATTACCGGAAAATTTTATTTTAAAGTTTTGTAACGCTCTCAATTCGAATTAGAGATGCATGCATTCGTTTTAGAATTTGCAGCACCTATTTTGCCGACCAGCCAACAGCGGTTGGTGGGTGAGTTATTTTTACAAAAGAATATTTCGAGCGCCACAGAATTAACATTTATTAAAACGTTAGTGTCAACAAATTCGTTACTGTTATTGAACAACTCTGAATTCCAATAACACTGAGACTCTTGCCTACGAAACTCAAACAGAATAAAAAAGATAAGCAACAATATTTGAAATCTTTATTTATAACAACCAAAATGTATTGTAAAAAATAGTTGCTAAATGATAAAATTATTTAAGTTTGAAAGTTTCGTTGTGTTAAATGTGAGTAGAAGGAAAAATACTAGATGGCATTGATTGCAAAAATCATATAAATTCTGAGCAAGATTAAAGTTAGGTAACCACCCAAAAATAATGGTGATTATTACCTCAAACCCAATTCAATTGCTGTAACTGCAATTACAGTGTAGTGGCAAAGTGCTATAACTACCATACAAGGAAACCGCCACTTAACAATGAGGTACAAAAGATGTACAGCATTTGTTGTCCCTAGCATAGATGACTTTAAGTATGTTGCGCCTAATAACGGCACTTGTTTTGCTATTCTATTGACAAACAAACTGCCAATTTTGGTTTGTCGAGCTTTAATGGTGTCAAAGTTGTACAAGTTGAAAGTAGTGGTTGCGCGAAGATTGTGGGAAATGGAAAAAAACTGAGCTTCACGCTGTCATCAAGTACCTACAAAACACCTAAAGAAAGTCATTCAAATATAGTTGGTGTACTTGGAGATTCTTCTTCTTCCTGTCAAGTAGTACAAAATTGGTCTCGAGCGTTCAAATGTGGCAGAACAACTTGCAAACATGCAAAAGGTACTGCTCCGTCGCATTCTGCGTGTACTTAAGAAAACATTGATCTTGTGAATATCATAACCATAGAAGACCTTCGATTGACAACAAGACGTGTAGTGGAGGTAACAGGCCTTTCAAATAGTTCGATTAGAAGCATAATAAATGACTATTTAGGGCATCATAAGGTGTCAACAGGATGGGTACCCCGAATGTTGACGACCAAACAAAAGCGTTTCAGAGTCACTTGTTCAATGGACAATTTAGCCTCGTTTTACCATAATCCTAAATGTTTCCTCGATCGCCATGTTACGATTGATGAAACTTGGGTCGCGAGTGCAAAGAACAACGTATGGAGTGGTTTATCCAGGATCTCCCCTCCACGCAAATTTCGCGTACAGGGTTCAGCCGGCAAGATAATGGCTATAGTTTTTTGGGATGCCAAAGGAATTTTACTGGTATATTTTTTGGAACGTGGCCGCACAATCACTGGTCAATATTATGCAGCATTAGTTACAAAAATTCATTATTGGATTGAATAAAATGAAGAAGAGGAAAACTGGCACGCGGAATTCTCATTCATAGGAGCCTTATTTCTATGAATGCAATTCATGACGCTGGGTTTGAAGTTATGTGCATTCACCCTACTCCCCTATACTTAGCTCCCAGTGATTTTATTTATTTCCAAAGCTAAAAGAGAGTGTTTGGGGAACAAAACTTTAGACTGATGACGAAGTTATGGCAGCAACGCAGGACTTCTGTGAGCAAGACTTCTAGTTTTTCAAAAAAGGTATTGCTGTGCTTGAACATAACCGGAATAAGTGTCTTCACGTTCAAGGGGATTATGTTGAAAAATAATGTTGTATTCTATGGTAGGAACGTTAAATACTGTACATTATTCGTCAGTACCCCTAAATTTTGATACTTAACAATTTTTCATGTAAATAAACGAGACAAGTGTGCACATAGAAACATTGAAGTAACAAACTTGAAGTGATAAAATTTTGTTTATAGAACTTAGTTGCACTTAACTTTCACAGGTGCAGATGTTGTGTTATTGTGGTGACCTTTGACCCCAATGGTACATTAATTAGATATCTCTTCAACAGCGGACTCAGATTGGATGGCAGGTATGTTGTATGCGATAACTATCTTACAACCCGCTTCCAAAGGCCGAGGAAGGGATTACCAGCGATGAATCGTTGTTATTAAATTGGAAATTAAATAAAGGTAATTTGCACCTAATATAATTAGTGATGACGAAGGCGTTAATCTCAATTACTTTATAGTCGGAAAAATTCCGATGAGACAGGTAAATAGGATTCCAATCCCAATCCAACGCTTCTCAATTATAATTAGTAGTTAATACTCAAAGTCCATCTTATTTACCTCAGAATATCTTGATGGCAACTAAAATAAAAGGATATCCAGGCGAAAGTATTTTTAATTTAATGCAACCACCCCACAATCACAATCAAAACTAAGAATGTCTTATGATCTTGTTAGTACTCTTGTTAAAGAGAAAAGTGTCTGATAATCTACTTACACAATATTATTCTGATAACCCTGGTCAATGCCAAATGAAATCTATAAGTAATTTGAGTTACTTGCCATCAGGTATCAAAAATTACTATTTAGCTTTAAAATAAGTTTAAATGAACCTAAATGTTAATTAATTAAGTTTAAATAAGTACAACAATCTTAACCAATTAAATTGAATGTTAATAAATAATAATTATAAAGTTTGTTTTCGCAGTTTCAATAAAACGAATTGAATTTCATGATGGTTGAGGAGATTTTAAGAAACATAATGTGTCAGTTTAAATTCATTTGTGTTATCGTGGTTGATAACGAGAGGTTCAGTCTCTATAAAATAGTTCTACATTTTTTTCTCTAAGTTTACCAGTTCATTTATGAATTGTGCTCGTTGTTGGGAAAATTTGAGTAACAGTCTTTTTTTATTGAAAAAGAGGGTGTATGCATCTCGATTCTAGGTATCAAGTCCTTTTTTTCCTGGAAAATGTTCATTATGCAGTTTTAGCATGGAAGATTTTTCGTGTGACGATTAAAAGATGACGTCTTGTGTTGCTTTAGTTAGTAAAACGGTAGGCTGTAAAGTGGCCGAGCACTGAGCGGTTTCGGGCGCATAGAATTTACCTGTTCCATGCGGATTACTTGAAACTATTGTGAGTGAATTCTCCTGTTCACCTTGTGTGGGTTTAGGAAGGATATAATCGACCCAGGAACTTCTTTTGTGTTATTATCCGTTGGTAAGAAGTGAGATTTCGCTGTCCATTGAAGATTAGTGTTTATTTAGTACTTTCCTCTTGGAGTAAAATGTACCTTAGCGGACTGTGATAAGGAGGTTGGTAAATTAAATTGTGAATCGAGAAAGTTCATCAGCATTCACAACTGCTCAGGCAGATAAAAGGTTACTGTATATATATAAATATCGCTATTATAAGTTGTGTGTATATTAAGTCAGGTGGAGCAGTTATTAAATCACCTGGTCCTGGCTTAATTATTTTACCATTAAATTCGTGTATATATAATAAAAATAGTTGGATAGTTGAGATTGACGACCTAAAAGTTGCCGGACTGTAAGACCATATCCGCAGAAGGAGATCGAAGAGTTATTGGTATCCGTTGGCCAATTAACAAAGGGTCAATTGCACGAGTATCACCCACGGCTGTGGGATAGAAAGAAAGAACTTAGATTGACCAATTTTATGCGAATTAAGGTAATTACAATTGTGTTTATCTTTATTGATTTTAATGAAGTTACTTTTGTACTTGTTTAGGCGGATGAATACGCCTTCTTTTGTGTATAGTATATTATAGAAGCCGTTCAGGCGGTTAAGATAATTTTACCGAAGTGTATTAAACCGTTTATCGTAATATTACATATTGTGTGTTATTCTTTATATTTCTTATTATTGTATACCAAAATTGTCAGGTTGCGTTGACGCACCCTGTATGTAGAATGTTATAATGACGTGTATTACGTGTTTTGAGCACGAGTGTATTGAGTTTGAACGAAAAAAAAAATTTTTGTGTGTGTATGCATAATGCATGTGGGTGTATGATACGCCACTGGAAATTTAGTGTAAAGGTTGCTAGAATTATTTTGTAAGAGGCAACCAAAGGTTTACCGTTATTCATGTTTGTGGGAGTAATAACCTCGCATTGTGAACTATTCGCGAGTGCACAGAGGAATAAGTTTTGTTGAGCCTTTGTAATGTGCGTTCATACAATTTAAAGGATTACCAATGGACTACACACATAATTGATTTACGGAAGAAAGAAGAAAGAAAAGCCAAGGATTAATGAACAATTTTAAGTAAGGAATATATCTAAGTATTTTAAAAATTTAGTAAAGTACGATTATCTCTTTGGTTTAGTTCATTTGTGTAATGATGTGATTAAATATTTATTAGCTTAGAAACGAAAGGATAATCGTTCTCAAATTATGTTGTGTTGGGTTGTATAGTATTAAGAATTTTGCAGAAATTGGTAGTGACGTGTGGTTTTGATTTTCAACCACGTTGTTGAGGTATATGTAAATATATTTGTGTGTGTGTAAACATTTGTTTTTTGATTATTTTATGCAGGACAATATATATATTTATCGTTATATTTTTTTTTACTTTGTTGTTTATTTAACCAGGTATGAAACACAGATGTAACATTTACTTAATTGGTGATCTTGTTTTGACAATTTTAAAAGTAAGCTTTGCATATTTTAATTTTTTTTCAGATTTAAGGAACAACCTGAAAGTTCATATTTGCCAGGTTGATTGCAAAATTTTCATATTTGTTTTAATAGCGCAATGCACTATTAACAGATCAGCTGTTAGTTTAAATTTCATTAAGTATAACAAAAGTTTGAGTTTTGAAACCTTAAATGTTTACGAATGTCAACTACGATTCAAAAGTAAATTAAATTTAAAAGATATCGTTCATGTTAAGAATTTTAAAAATTAATTACCGTTCATTGAATGAATTTGAGTGATAAATTTTATTTTGGAAGTTTTGGTATACGAGGTGTATTCAAAAAGTTTTTAATAACCTGGGTAGTACTAAATTTATTTGAGTTTGAGTTGAATTGTTTGGGACGAGTGTTTGTGTTAGAACCTTCGTATATGAGTTTACCGAGTAAGCACAATCCTACTTTCCACAATCAAGTAGGGTTAATTAACATCCAGCTTAAGATAATTATATTAACAAAGTTTCGATTGTGGTGGCGCCTAGAGACATATTTTCCCGAATTGAGCTATTTGAGTATAAGTGTAAGGTGTTTGAGCTTATTAATCATTCATTTTGCTTATTATTTCGACCACGCCCATCTCCCTGTTAGCTGGCTTGGCAACCCGCTTACATTAGTGAGCATGCACGACGCCTAGTGCGGTTTGGACGTGTAACAAAATTCACATCACGAAAAATGTGTCCAAGTTGTGCTTCGACACCATTATTATATCTTCAAGATGTTAACTAAAATTAAGGTAATTAAGATAGATTATCTTAGGATTTTGACCCTTGTAAGAGTTTTCCCGAATTAATGGTTTCTACGTAAGAAAGGCCGCGCATTACTTCCTTCCGGAAGTAAATTTATTTGCTTGAGATTTGATGCTAACTGTACCGATACTCTGTTTATTTTTTTTATTATAATAACATATAGGTAGAGTTAATAAACTTGAGCGTATTATTTCGTTATTTAGTGTATCATTATTTGTGATTTCATTCGTTTCTCACAGCAGTATCGTCATTTAGAAGATAAGATATCTTGATTACGTTCAAGCTTCCGAGCGGTTTATTTTTTGAAGGAAGTTTTTGATTTGTATGACCTTAACAGCGGAAACGTTTTTTTCTATAATTCTGATGAAAACTTTTAAGGTGATCATTTATGAGATTTCTGTTAGATTATTTGCCATTTTTTTGTTTTTTTACTAGTTTCAAAAACTATGGAAATAGGCCGATGAGCCAAACTAATACGACACTAGTTACAAAACGCTTATAATACAGAACCTTTTTATTTATTTTTTCGCTTTTTAAGATATAAAAACTTTACTAATAACAGTTAACATAGAGTAAAATTAGGATAAACAAGGTTGACGGCCGATCAGATGGTCTATTAGCAATTTATTTTAATTTGACTACGTTAAAATATTTTGAAGAGTACATAAAACGCCGGATCAAGGATTTTAAGTTATCGAGGTACCTTGTAACGTGTACAAACCGATATTCGAATTTTCTCGCATCAATTTTATAGTTTTTGGCTGACTGTATTAATATATATATATATATATATATATATATATATATAAATCGATATTTGGGTTATTTATATCGACTTCTCCATTTACTGTAATTACAGTACAAATATCTTACGTCTTTGTATGTGCGGGAACAGAAATCTAATATCAAATGTTGGAATTGATGTAAGTAGTGTCATCTAGGGATTCCTACGATTTCCTTGTTGGTTTCAAACCACTATCTTAAAGGTATCTGTTGCTTTCGTGGAAATACCGTTAGAGGGCAGAACAAGGAATAAGTCATATACTAAGAAATATTTGATTACAGAGATCTTTATTATCTACATTTGCTCCTTTACTTATTTTTTCCATTGGCAGTTCTATAAGAGAAAATTTAATTTGAAGTAATTCCTTATGGTGTTCATTATCTACTTTAATATGAATTACTACTCGCTGCATATTACGGATATATAACAAAGGATTATTTTTACTTAGGTGTAAGATCGTTTCTTTCTGTAACTTGTTGGTAATCATACAACTTTTTAGCACTCGCAACATATTAATTAAAATAAATCGCTATTACCAAAGCTAATCGTTAACAGTATTCGTGATTACACCATTATAAGCTCGCATAAAATCAAACGAGGTAACAAATAATAAATAATTTCGCACTTACTTATATTATTTTATTGTAGCTTTTCTTGTCTAGTTGGATTATAAAATCTAAAGAACTCCTCTTGTCTGGTTAGATTACAAAATCCAAAGAACGCTTATTGTCTAGTTGGATGCAAAAATCCAAACAGCTTTTATTGTCTGGTTGGATTTTAGTCTCTGTTTGTCGATAACTATCAGCTACGTTGTGTGCTTTTGTCTATCAATATTTCTATTCCTGAATCGTTGTGGGAATGATCGTTAGGGTGAGGATAGACTGATCTCGTATGTTGGCAAGTGGAAAGTTTACTGGACTTTGTACCACTTGCTTAATTCTAAACGTATCATGCAGGGGTATTAATCGTAACTCCTCGGAAAAACCAGGTCAGAACGTTCCGTTTTAGCATGCTATATGATTATCTAGCACTCAATCGTAATATAAACTTTCTTGTGTTCTATACTGCCTTCTGCAGGATCTATACGAAATATAAAAACTGAAACAAAAAGAAAAAAAGGTGTGTCTAGTAAGGAGAAATATAAGGTGTTAATGTAATAATTACCCTTTATTGAAAGCTGCCATTTACAGTTTAATTTGCTTGCTCAACGATCATATCCTATGAATTACTATTAGGTCACTCACTATCTAGCAATATTTATGTAAATTTAGATAAAGTTAACCTTTGTGTGGAGTTGTAATTAAATGCCTAGAATTTATTGGCCTATGCACTTCATTAAATCAACGAGTTACATATTATGATAACGTTAGGCGGCCATTACCTTTGTTTGTCTACTTATTTACCTACTGCGTGCGCTGACGTTTATTATACTCGCGCAGTAACATTACACATGTTGTGTTTTGCAAAAGTAAATATATAGGGTTGTGTTTTGCAAAAGTAAATATATAGGGTATTTCGAAATATTTGAGCGGTATATTGTAAGTGTTTTATTAAAAGCATATTTTAGCGTTAGGAATATATTTTTGTAGATGTAATTGTGGGGAGAATTAATATTGTGAAACAAAGGCAAGTTTCGGATTTTAATAGATTTTAGCCTGTTTGGATGTGAAAACAAATTTTCCCTTTTAAGGTAATTACTGAAAGATCTTTGACCAACCTGATAGGTTACGGTCAATGTAAATAAAGCTAATTTGTCTGTAGTGAACGTTTGTGTGGCAACTTGCCTTCGTCCGACTATATATGTGCCTACTAAAGTAGGATATTCTCTAGTGAGAAGTTAGACATGGTGAAATCCAATTGTTCGTATTAATATAAATGTAGGGGATAATTAGGGGCGACTAACTATCACATAGAGCGTGATAGTTAAATGCTTGTTGAATTCTCAGTGTTGTTTTGGGAAAAGCAAAAATATTCAATAAAATAAGATTGTTCTGGGGAACTGTTGTTTATTAATTTACTTATTTTCTTTGTGCCTTTTCCTGATTTCAGCTTTACAGGGACTCTCACCGGAAATAATAATTTCCTTTCTCTTTGCTTTTCCTTCAAAGCTGGTGGCGCTCAGACTTTACTTCTCCTCATCGCTTTTAGTAATAATATTGCCTTGTAGTTGTCTCACTAACCTAACCTTATTAACTACGTTTAATCACTGCTCCAAAAACACCCACACCAACAAAGTGCTCTGAGGTCCTTTGACTGTTCGGCTGAATCCATAGCCGTGCTCACCTCCCTTTTGTTTTCTTGTGTAACGTGGAAGGTTAGACACGTTGCAGTCTAGCTTATGCGACGTAAGGTAACAAAGTTTTTCGTTTGTTTCGAACTTTGCTGCGGAATACTCGTATATAGGTATTTAGACCCTGATATTTTCAATTATGAACAAACTGGCGTCCATTCAATTTATGACTTTCCCCTAATGTATCTTATGTATTACGGGATACCCTAATTTCAAAATTAATAACACGCACCACGTTTTTCCCACTGAGCTTCCGCCACATTTCCTTTCTGTTATTTCCGATTCTACTGTCATTTTTGCCAGTAACAAAGGAGTTGCCCAAGCCAATATAAGATCAAAGTAGGGTATTCAGGTATTTAGATAATGTGTACGTTGTTGAACTTATGGAGTTTACGGTTGGTCGAAATGGACCATTTGGTTTGTGTATTTTTAGCAATTCATAAAATCCTGCTATTGTAGGATCTTGTGGTTTTAGTTTCTTAATTATTTCAACTGGTTAGTTTGATTCCTTTAGCAGTTTCGTAGTTAACAATTTATAATTGTACGATAGTTGAATGTAAGCAGAATTGTTTAGTAAACCATTAACTTTGTTTGTCCATTAATAAAGTAGCTCATCCTTCATCTACTGGTCTTTGTTGTTACGTAATTCTTTTAAGGCTTGATAATCAGCATAACATGAATTCTTTTTTCGAGGTTGCACTCTACGTAGTATTCTTTTGTAGTTTCAAATTGACTTCTTTTGCTTCAGTAGCTAGAAGATGACTAATACTCGTTTCAACATTAGAGATGATTTCTTCGAGAGGAATTTTGGAAAGAGCATTGTTAGATAAATTACAAGTAGTAAGATTATCTACAAGATTGTCAGGCGTGGGATTTGAAAGGTCTGTGTAAGGTGTACTTGTAGTCTTGCTTTATTTATTATTAAGAGAATAAAATATATGTATCTGTCTAATTTTTATGTATTTCTAATCTCCTATGTAAAAGTTGGTCAAGAAATCTGCAGTTATCATTTGATAGTACTATTAAAAAAGTGCAAATGGTAAATTT
The DNA here is from genome assembly GCA_036346205.1 of Vesta saturnalis. NCBI lineage: Eukaryota > Metazoa > Arthropoda > Insecta > Coleoptera > Lampyridae > Vesta > Vesta saturnalis. The sequence goes on from JARFJB010002396.1 coordinate 8,847,888, forward strand.
CTTTATCCAGTTTGTCAAAATGTCTTCTTGTTGCTTGAATAATTTCTCTTGGAAGAGATAGATTCGCTTAACCAAAAATACTTTTGCTCCTGTAGTTTGGTAGTCATCTTTGATTTTAATGAAATAAGGCATTAAGTTATTACAGTTACATAGTTATAAGACGGTTAGATGAGCAAATTGGTTTGTCTTCTTTCTTTCCAGTTTCTTGAACATTTTCACTTCTTTCAAAACAGCATCCCTATGCAGGCGTTTGATATAAGAATTGAAACTTTCATCACTTGTGAAATAACACTTTCCTTGGGAAAAGTGGTGTGAAATTATTTATGTATTTATATTGCAAACTTGCAGACGGAAACTCTGTCCTTCGTCAGGCGTAATATCAAAGTAGCATCAAAGTTATGAACATTGATAAGGTATAACTAGTACATATCCGTTATCCTTCTTCAAGTTGTTGGGCTATTTCAAAATTTCAATAGCTTCTGAAATCTTCCTTGTATACCAATTCCTATCGTTAGCCAGAATTCTAGTGACTTCATTATTTTATATTGTGCAGAGTATTTAAGGTATATTCAGTGATTGTTGATTTGGTAGGATGAGGTAACAATAAGTGTCGTTTGTGTTCTGTTAACCTTGCGTTAATGCGTCTTCCAGTTTCATCAATGTACACTTTACCAAAACAGCATGGTATTTCGTAAACACCACATTTTTGTAATGGTTGTAACGGTATAAACGGGTCGTAGAACGGGATTACAGATAAATTGGCCCCTTTTTGCCTCGACTAGTCAGCGTGCGGATCGTGGATTGATGTTAATAATTTTGCACATCCAGAATAATAAATCGTACGTCAGTCAAAATAGGGGATGAAGTCAAAATTGGTTCGGTTAAGGGCGCCAGGATATTTGATAGACAAAAATAAGGGTTGTCGTGCCAAAATTACGAGTACATAGCGTGTCTAAACATCCAAAAAACATGCGCTTACCTATTCGTAATCAATCTCAGGTGTCCGCTACAGCAACTCGGCAAAATAACCTGAAATCGGGCTTCAAAAAAAAAAAAACACTACACGCTTGGCAAATAAAAGCGTGATAAACACTCAATAAATTTACGTTACTACACCTCAGTGTAAATAATGCATTAAAACAACAAAAAAATCTATAAAATGAACTCTAAATGAATTAATACTCAACTAAAAAATCAAATAAAATACTAAATATTAATAACGCTATTACTCAATAAAACAAAAAAACTAACTTTGTTACGTTAAAAACTAAATTACCGGTAACTTGCAAAAAACCTTTATGTAACACAAAAAGGTTTCCATAGAAGTAAAACACATTTATAAAACCTAACAAACTATAATAAAATAATAAAAAAGGATAAATATATAAAAAAAAAATATATAAACAGACGATAATGCGTATCAACAAGAAAACAAATACTTAAAAGGCGACAGGATGTCTGATCAGAATCTGCTTACGCCGTACTAAATCGTAAACCTAAATATAAATAAACCGTGGATAATATACCCACACTACAATAGGGTCGATTGCCCTTTAATACCAAACAAAAGAATAGTATGAAGGCGAAGTGTCAATAACGTAATCACTTAAAATAATTAAATCTAAAGCAAGCAAAAAAAAAAAAAAAAACTTACTTCAATAACAAAAAAAAGATTACGACACCGCTTTCAGACCTTCATTGACACAAAAATATAATTCGAAACACACAGAATAATAAATCTTGAAATATGCAATAAAAAAAAACAATCTTATTTTACCTTAAAGGTCTAGAATTACACCTCTTCTGTGTTACAACAATGAAAATGATGGTCGGTCTCTGCTATAACGGAAATGAAATCTTCCTTGTCTGGCAAATGATGAATGAAATTGTTGACTATTGTACTATGATACACAAACGATCCCTTGCTTGAATCGCGTTAAAATGTTATTGCATAAATGAAAAACTTCTTTTAAAATACTAATATGAGCGTTCAATTGACTTGATAACTTTTAGCTTTAATTGGTTTTATTTCCACTGATAATCCAAAATGTTATTAACTTGATTTAAATAACGTTAAATTTTAATATATTGCGAAAGTTTCTTTATCTTTAGATACGCTTCATACGATAATTAAGTGGCACTCAAGAACGATGATTTTAAATAAATCCGCAAAAGCGAGAAAAAACCAAGGATTTCACCGAAGCACTATGCAACACGACGATGTCCTCCAGGTAACTTTACGTAAAACCGAAATCGGCACTAGGTATAATCCTTTGGTGATGAACAATTTTAATAAAATCCCTTTACAGGTTCTTCTTCAGTAGCTAAACTACCCTTACTACACAACAAAAATACGTTCGTTAAACACCACAAGGTCCCAAAATATCAACGTTCTAAACCACCCCTTAAAGCGTAACACAAGCGGCAACTTATACTACTACTCGAAAGCGTGATCTGTCTTAGACTCCCAAAAAATTATTAACAATTTCCATTTTGGATTTTTAATCCCACTACTCATAAAAACTCTTATCTAAATTAATTCCACCAATTAAAAAAACGGAAGGGGAAAATAAGGTACCCCGATACACAAATTCGTTTTCGTCCGTAAGGACTCGGTAAATTTTTCAAAACTAAACGTCAGCAAAAGTATCCTGTACAGCCTCTGTATGTTTACCTTAAAGTACGAACAATAAGGCCCACATGCAATCTCTATGAATCAAAACCAAAATACCTAATAATAAACTGGACAACTATAAATAAGCGTCTGTATGGCGCTACCATGACATCATACAGATAAATCCTCACTATTTATTTAAATTACTTAACTTTCTATTATATTTTACGGAAAACAAACGAAATGAACCTTAATTAAATTTATAAACTACTATTTACAAATAAGCGTTAATCAATATTCAATAAACGAAAATAATAAGAAAAAAACAACCTAAATTACAAAAAAATAATTCACAAACTAAAAATCTAAAGCTCGCCATACACCTCCCATCCTTAAAGGTCGTTACACACGTTAAAACAAATTTACTGTAAAACTTAATTTGACAACAAAAAAAAATATTTATATACGGAATCTAACTAATTACATAAGACTACAAACACAATTACCTACTACGTATACAGGGTGTTCAAAATACCCTGACATGGTATTTGGTCTTAGGTAGAATTCAGAGGATTTAGAACTTTGATACTACTTTATAAGCTACTTTTATATTGTGCTCTTGTGATATGTAACCAGTTTCATTCGTTGTGTTTTCAATGTAAGGTAAAATGCAAAGTAAACTTGTTTGAAGTTGTAGATCCGTACTCTCAGTTGAAATGATTTATTTTAACATTGTCTAACTGTATCTTCCTTCTTATCTAATGGTGAGTATTATCAACATTTGCATCATATATGAGTAAAATAAAATAATCTTAAACATTTCCCTGTTGAATTATGTTCACTCCTAATTTTGAACCAAACACATGTGAGCCTGTAGCATTACATTAACAACGTGCCTTTAAATATAAAGAACGTACTATACCTTACCTAATTAACAAATTTATTATTATCTCTTCCACCACTTGTTTAAAAATTGCGTTTTATACATTTCTTTCTAGCAAATATATACAAATAAACTTAGAAATGTTACCAGAAAATGTAGCAATTGAAACAAACTTTATTCCTTCTACGCTTTCCTTAAGAAATTATTGCACCGGTAAAGGAAACTCACTTGGGTGAACTTACAGCATCAAAACGGAATACAAATCCGTTTTTGCTCACTAACTCATATATTTCAACCACTTTGTGATATTAATTTCAGTTTTTATAAAGTATTTTACTTTGATATATGTATAAATTTTAATACAAAGGTCTTAAATGTAGTAAAAAACAGAATTATTTTATTAAGAAACTATTGGATTTTCTAGTTATTCACAGAGATACAAAAAATCTCGGTAGTGCCCCAAAGACTTATTGTTTAATTTAGGTTTTACGTTTAATAGGACCTAAATCGGAATTTTTAGAATGGATAATTATGACATACCTACTTATAGAGCAATATCATGCATTATTATCCATCTCGTACCGTATCATTAGCAACAAACATAATATCGTGAACATTTTTACACAAAAATATCAGATAAGAAATAGAAATAATATGTCACAATACAGTTAGTACGAAGTAATAGCTATTCCGACTACTGGTATTGATTAACATCAAGTAGACGGTGTAAGCTTTAGTATTTAAGAAATTTAACCAATATTGTAAACACAAAGCACCGATGCAACGTTAATATTTTACTGTGGAATGTATTCGTTTATTGCAATTGCAATGGTAATTAGTAAATAGAAATTGTATAAACAAACTTGATATATTTAAAAATTAGCTGTAAGGCACGTCTGACTTGTGCCATCCCCTACACTAGATTAACAAATGATCAGCATTTACTTGAGTTAAAACTAGGGGTTTCTATAACATACCTTTTACAAGGGTTTAATTGGCAGCAACATGCCGCTCGCCTTGAAGTTACGTACTAAAATTAGCCCAACACATCTTTAACGCTTTCCGACCAGGAGGACACAATTGTGTACATAAAGTTTCTTCACTGATATTTCTCATATAAGAAATGGCAAGCGTTTCAAAACCCACTGTGAGCTTTTGTGTACATTAGTTTGATCTGTATTCAAGTTGCTGCTGCGCTCTGGTGATTAGTCTATGAACCATTTAGTGAGCTACAGCCTGTGGTGTTGTTTCTCTCTGGGAAGTCACTACTGCTTGTGGACCTTGTATGTGGTTTCCTTCTTGTGTGAACACATGGACGTTGTTTTGTGCAATTTTATTCAATTGCATTTATGTTATTTATTAGGCAAGAATAATATAATGTGTACAACGAGATTCTGATGGTGTAAATTAGCAAACATAACCTAAAATGTGGATCAGCTGTGTTCGTAAGACTATGAGAGTTCTAACGTTTTTCTTTCCGTCAATTTCAGATACAACAGCAGTGAGTTAAAATAACAGACTTACATTTTCTTTTGTTTTTAAATAATCGTTTTGCTGAACAAGCTAAGATTTGCTTAACGTGCTAAAGCACTCCGTAACACTGGGAGGGGTTAGAGATATTGTTAAGCTGCCGAGAAATGTTTATGAACCTTAAATCAAAGTGTGGAGTAAAACAGGAACTGGGTAGTGGATTCCACAATTTGGTGGCCGTGTGGAAAAAAGCAGATCGCGCCTGTTTATTGTAACAAGATAGAATTTTAAGTGCGTAATCATGATGTGAATGTGCAAACCGAGTGTTCCTAGCGAAGATGGTATGCGAAAGTATTCAGGAGTGTAATTCGGAGGAACACCTGTCATCGTAACAGCGATAGAACAAGGAAAGAACCGAAACTGTTCTTCAAGTTTTAAGAGACAGTAGGTCAGAAGTGTCAGAAGAACACTGGGTTTTGCCGACGTTGGATGTGAGCAGATTATTCCTTCCCCATTTAAGGATACGTTCTAAGTCACTGTTGATTGAGGCTGCCACTTTCACTTTAACGTACTGACTAGACATATTGTTGTGTACAAAGAAATGAAGAAATGAAGAAATAAGGTCATTTATATATAGCAGGAAATGTGTGGCAGCTATCACTGATCCTTGGGTACGCTCACGTTAATAGTAGTTTATTTCGAAAAGAAGGCATCGACGACAACAAAAGTACGTCTTTTGTCTAGAAAGCTGCTTGGAAAGCAGGCACTTGCGTCAAACCTGGTCAATAGCCTTTGAAATATCTATAGCTACTACAATTGTTTTACCGGATACTCTCTTATGTGTTACTCCAATGTTGGGTGACATATGCACGAATATCACCCGTTGAACGACTCTATCTGAACCCACACTGGTGGTCGTTGAAGAGTTTATCGGACTCGAGGAGCGAAAGTAGTTGGTGGTTGATGGCTTTTTCCATGATTTTCGATAGAATGAGAGTGATAGCTATTGATCGGTAGTTTGCGGGATCGCTTTTATGGCCCTTTTTAGGAGTAGGTTAGACATTTGCCAATCTAAAATAGCGTAGTCAATACACGTACTAGCTCGAGGTAACATTTAGGATGATAGCTGGAGTAGACATACTACCCCACTTCTAACTCACTTCTGATAATAATAATAATACACTTTCCCCTACAGATTTTCCACATCGAGGTCAATGGTTTTTCAAGGTCCAGGTCATCGTACACGTTGCATCAAACTGTATTCCTCAGGACCAAGGTCATTGAAGTCACTAGAAAAGTTACTAGATTGGTTTTTCAAGGTCACTGAAGCTCTCGTACAAATTGTCCACATCGAAAACTTCAAGGTCAGGTTTGTATATTCTTCAAGATCATCGTACACATTACCTGCGTCGAAGTACACTGTTACATACACATCACCCATGTCAAGGTATCCAAAGGGCCCACTGTACAAGCTGCCTGCGTATATTCTTCAAGGTTAGGTATGGAGACTCACATTCCCTGCGTCCAAGTCAACGGTTTTCAAGGTCACGCTCCTTGTACCAAAGTTAAAGTCCACGTGACAGGAAATATTCCAGGTCACCAAACTATTCTTAGAATTTGGACGAGTCATGTGCTAATTTGACAGGAAATTTTCAAGGTCACCTACAGGGTATTAAAAGACTTTTCAAGGTCAAGGTGTGAGTTATTTAACTTTCAGGGTCAAATTTTCAAGGTTACCAATTCTTGGCTGTGCCAAGTTGTTAATTTAATTATTACAATTCTTAAAATTCTCAAGGTGACCTGCAGGGGTACCGTATTACAGATTGTTGTCTATGATAGTACTCAAAGTTCATTGATCTTTTCAAGGTCACGCAATTAGTTCATTGACCTCTGAAGTAGATCCTTCAAAGTAAAATTTTATGCCTTCATGTCTCTAGGCTTCACGTATACGTAGACCAAAGTTGAGCTACTCCACAATGCTCAAGGTCACCAAGCAATTCTTGGTCAAGTCGAGGTGTTAACCTATTTATTACAATTCTTCAATGTCACGCATGGGGACTCACTTGGGGTATACAGGAGGATGCTCTTCAAGGTCGGGAGCAGGATAATAATCCGGCTTTGCATCAAGTAGAGTCACGAGAAGTCAATTTTCAAGACTAAGCTAAACGATAGGTCAAGCTGTTCCTGTGTTGGCGCTCTTTAGTTAGCGAAATAAGCACAATTCTGATACTCTAAAAATGGAATTTTCATGGTTAAAGATGGTAAAGTCAAGTTATTCAAGTTTCTTTTATTGGATCTGTGTCTGCATACCCATGTATCTAGCATCAAGGTCAAAGAAGTCGTATGTTGATTCTGGACGAATTTGTCAAGGTCAGACTGATTTTTCCCAAGTCAAGACCATGTGTTACTTCTAGAAATCCCGATCCTATTCGATAGTAACACAAAGAGCTGGAAATTTTCACCGAGAAATTCATGTCGTCACTTCAAGGTCAAATTTTATTCTTAGAATTGTCATTGAAGGTGCGAGTGATCCTTAAGGGCAACGCCCTTTGACGGGAGATGGTTACCAAGCAATTATTGGAATTTGACTGAGTCAAGGTCAGGTGTTCGGGGTCACCAAGCAAATTGTGATAGCCACACTGTTCAAGCAATTATTATGTGCAGGTATTATAAGTTGTTACAATTACTAGAAATCAATTTTCAAGGTTGACTGCGTGGATATTATTAGAAATCAGTTCCAAAGGCTAACCGTGGGAGTATTCTTAGAATGCGTCAATTTCATTAAAGGTCTGAGTCATCCTTTTGGCGGTAAATTTTTAACGTCACCAAACGATTTTTAGAATTTAGTCGAGCCAGTGTCATTGTTAATTCCTAGAAACCAATTTTCAAGGTCACCCGCAGGTGTATCATATTACAATTAAAACAGATTCTTGTCTATGCTAAAGTAGGTTCGTGGTTAAATGAAGTCAAGGTGAAAATTTACTGGCATGGGGGTCACCTTCAGGATATCCTTAGAAATGAATTCCTAATCAATGACTTTTGTATAAGTGTTAGAAGTTATTACAATTCCTAGAAATTAATTTTCAAGGTCACCTGCGGTGGCATCATAGTTTATGGAATGGTAGATTTTTATCTGTGCTAAAAGTAGGTCAAGGTTAAGTGGGTCTTATATTGGCACGTTATCAACTTGTGAATGAGGAATGCCGATTTAAAAGCTTAATTGTCAAATTTCCATTTTATTGAAATCAATATATTTATTAGAATTACCAACATCATCTTTATGAAAGTAAACCTTTATATTACATTAACAACGAAAAATTACTATAACGCTTTTCCAATAAAAGAATTTTTAGTTAACATACGCATTAATGCCACTTATTGATATAAAAACAATCATGTTTCTTTGTCTAGCGATCTGCATACATTAAAACCAATAAATCTGTATATTTTGACTCTACTTCTATGGTGCTAATTTCCACGTTATTTTTATTAATTTAGGGACCATTTAAATAAGAAACTAGATTTATAACATTTTTTTTCTAAATTGTTATTTAATTAACAGAAACATTAGGTGTAGTACTTCAAAATTTAAATCTACGCATTGTTAACTCCTTTCAATACTGCAACTTATATAGCTGTCATTTTTGTTCTTTTATATTTTCCATATAAATGAATTTCATTTCTTTAAAACCGGATCCAAAGTATGCAGGATTGGAAAGGTTAAATCTCTTCCGATTCCCGTAACACCTTATACAATGAAGAAGCATCTAATTTTTTCATTAACACGCTTCAATATTAATAAAAGAATGTTTAGAGAGTTAGCATAAATGCCATTTATTGATAGAAAATTTCAATCACTTTTCGTTGTATTTCATACATACATCAAAAACCAACAAATCTGTAACGAATTCGTTTTTAATAATTTAGGGATTATTTAAATATGAGGCTAGATTTACAACACTTTTACGCAAGCGAATAGGTAACTACATTTTTATAAATGTTATTTAATTAACAGAAACATTAAAAATACAATTCGTTCTTTATGCTTTAGTAAATCTCTAACAATTCTCGTAACACTTTATACAAAGCAAAGTCATTGTTCTTTTCCAATAAATCGGTACACTCTTTATACGTTTTATACGTTGTATATAGTTGAATTTCGCTTCTTTAAATCCACTTCCAACGTAGGTAGGCTTGAGAAAGGGGCTCTATTTCATTATGGGGGATTACATTAGTTGTTTTAATGAGACCATGTATTGGTTTTAGATTAAGAATGCAAGGGGGCAGTACAACGTTTTAATCCCGCCAATGTACTAACTTCATACGAAACCTTGATATTTTTCAGACAAAAAGGTACACATCCTGAAAGTCCTTACATAAAATTTACTAGAACTAATTCCTATCGAATCTTATTTCCTAGTTCAGTGTTTCGACACCTTAAAGTACATAAATGGGTACGTATTACCTTCCCATTTGGAGGAAGAAGGTTGATAGCGGATAAAATCCTAGAACGGTAGTATTCTGTACTACTATAAGCTTAATGACTAGCCGTTTGTCAAAAAGTTCCCGCACTCAAACGTCAAAAACCTTGATACGCAAAGCCAATAAGAACCGCTTAGCTTTGATGGGTTGGAGAAAATAATATCGAAAAACAGAAATACGGAAGCTTTTTTAGTTATTTTACTTTCGACGTCTCTTTAACTTAAAAGACCACCATATTCACAGCACTTAAAGTCTTTATTTTTAATTATACAGTACCGTTCCTTAAACCTAGTACATATTACGCTTAATTTTTGTACACTCTTTCTCCAGTTATGTAAAATTATTCTGGTTAAAGCATGTTTGCATATGGTTGGGTGCTCAAAAACCAGAATCTGCTTTTTCAAAAACCACCCTGCACGATAACCCCCGTCGACGTATTCCAGTATCTATCACTATTGGGAAAGATACTCTTTAGCACCACCTAAAACTATGTGAATTAAGGGGATTATCCAGCTTTTTCCATAATATACAAAACTACCTGCTATCCGTACCTTGACCTATAAGTAATGCCTCCTAAAGTAGATGGTTTAAGCGGATTATCCTCCTTTTCTCTAATGAAAACTACCCCCTATCAGTACCTTGACCTATAAAAAAATACCCCTTGAAGTAGGCGATTTAAGCGGATTATCCAGCTTTTCCTATAATATAAAAAATACCCCTATCGGTACCTTGACCTACTTTCAGATTTATAAGAATTGCACTAGGATACAACCTTCACATTTCCACGCACTGATTTTGTTTTAGATTTCTAAGAATATGATGCCCTTCGGAGCAATAACCTTGAACATGTATTTCGCATAAATGTAATATGATACCCCTCACGAGCTGATCCTATGTTTACCTTTCTAAGGTGAACTTTGAAAATGGATTTCTCAGAAACGTAATATGATTTTGACCTTGCGCAGCTTAGTTCAATTTAGCCTTAGCTGCGATGAATGAGCTATTTGACTTGTTTTATGGAGCGGAAACGGTTACCTGTGTTGGGTAACAGATCCCTGGTTTGGGAAACGGCTCCCCTGTTTGGAAAACGGCTATCTGTCTTTGGAAACCGGTTCCGGTTCTCAGGAAACTACCTCATCCTGGCGGTTAGGAAAGTAGTATGAACCCCCATAAGCATAATCCTTTTATTATTACAAACAAAAATTTTGTCAATACAAGAATCTTGATGTTAATTGGGTTAGTCGTTAGTCGCTTTTTAACGCGACGTTTCGGAAGCGGACTCTGCTTCCGTCATCAGGCTGTCCTGCGAAGGACACCTTTACCGCTGAGCCACTGAGTAATCCAATATATATTATTTAGAACTTATATATATATATATATATATATATATATATATATATATATATATATATATTAAACTTTTCGTGGTTGCGCAGTAGTTTATTGCGCATTCTGCGCCGTAACCTATTGCGCCGATGTGTTGCGCCTAAGCTCTTCGCGTCTTTGTTCCAGATATGTTCGGTGAGTGGTCTGCTGCTCTCTACTATGTATCCTCTGTCGCACTTTCATGAGGTAGAGTGAGGTTAGGTGGTTCTCCTCTAGTGTTACCTTGTTTATAGATGTTTTAAGCTATTCTAAAAAGTTGTTATAATTCGGGGCCGTACCGAGTTACTAATTCTTTATTGTAAGTGTTTTTGTAACTGTGGTTTATATGTTAATTGGGTTAGTCGGCCTATTTCCACAGTTTTGTTCGCTTTTTAGCGCGACGTTTCGGAAGCGGACTCTTCTTCCGTCATCAGGCTTTCGGCCTATTTCCACAGTTTTGTTCGCTTTTTAACGCGACATTTCGGAATCGGACTCATCTTCCGTCATCAGGGGTCGGCCTATTTCCACAGTTTTGTTCGCTTTTTAACGCGACGTTTCGGAAGCGGACTCTGCTTCCGTCATCAGGCAAGAACCTTGATATTAGTATAGACAACAACCCCATCATTATTCTTGTTTCCACGGACTGATTCTATTGTAAGAATTCAGCAATAGGAACGCTTATTTGTTGTTTCCAAGAATTTAACTTGCTACAATTTAAATTACGATCACAAAAAGTTTATTTTTAGTTAATGTTATGCATTAGATAAGCAGGATAATGATACAGTGTGAACATCCGGTAAACTATGTCAAATCTCAATTAGGCTCATTTTTCCTATTCCGCCGATAAATACGAAATGGTTCCAGTTAAACCATGATTAGGAATACTGCTATGTTTGTTGTTTTCATACTGCACCCAACCTACTCATGAACACATCCTATCTATGTGCAATAGAGCACTATATATTCTCAACATCAATTAAAGTCTTTATTTGTTTAAGTATACATCTTTTTCTAATCGAGAAAATATAATTAGTAACTGACTAACGCCCTTTATGTTCCCCTTCCTCGTCCTCATTATCTTCACTGGTGTTCCTACCTTCCCACTCCTTCAAATCCAGAGTGAACTACTCTAGTTGTCCCGCACTTAACTTTTGTATTAGACAAATCAAACAATATCGACCCATTAAATACTTTCACATATTTTACACCATTTACATATTTATCTGCAAGTCCATGCTAGTCCTCTTCCGTATAAAAGCGTCGTAAACCATATACTGCCTCATGATTAGCATCAAATGCTAACGTCATTAAATGTTTAAGTAAACGTTTTACGGCTGTACGTGCATCTGCAGCTTTTGTCCATGATTCAGCAGCGTAGCCCATCCCCATATTGAATTTATTTTATTTTCATATTACTACCACTTCCACATCTGCTTCAAAGCCCCTCCATTGCTAATAACCTTCCAATTTCTATTTTTAGATTTGACCTTGAAGATCATTTAGCCAATATAAGACCCATTTAACCTTGTGGTACTTTTAGCATAGATAACAATCTACCATTCTATGACCTATGATGCCACTACAGGTGACCTTGAAAATTAATTTCTAGTAACTGTAATAACTTCTAAGACTTATACAATAGTTATTGATTAGGAATGCCTATTGAATATTGATTAGGAGTTCATTTCTAAGAATACCCTGAAGGTGACCCTGAAAATTAGTGCCAGTAAATTATCAACTTGACTCCATTTAGCCATGAACCTACTTTAGCATAGACCTCAATCTGTTTGGATTGTAATATGGTACCCCTGCAGGTTACCTTGAAAATTTATTTCAAGGGATTAACACATGACCCTGACTCGACTAAATTCTAAGAATTAAAAATTTCCCGTCAAAGGGGCGTTACCTTGAAAAATGTCAATGGATGACTCACACCTTTAATGAACTTGACCCATTCTAAGAATACCCCTACCACGGTTAGCCTTGTGAACTGATTTCTAAGAATACTCCCGCAGAAAACCATAAAAAGTGATTTTTAGGAATTGTAATAACTCCTAATATTTATACAAAAGAATTTCTTGAACCATGTGGCCTTCACAATTTTCTTGGTGACTTTGAACAGATGACCTTGACTTTGTCAAATTTCAAGAATTTCTTGTAATGACAGTTCTAAGAAGAAACTTTGACCTTGAAGCGATGACAGGAATTGCTTGGTGGAAATTTCCCTCTAAGATTTTTGCATTACTATCGAATAAGATCAGGATACCTCTGCAGGTAGACATTGATTTCTAGGAATTATCGCATGGTGTTGACTCAGGCAAAATCAGCCCGACCTTGACAGGATCAACCTACGACTTCTTTGACCTTGATGAGATATATGTGTTTGCAGACACAGAGCCAATAAAAGAACCTTGAATGGCTTGAGTTTATCTATAACCTTTGACCATGAAAACTCTATTTTTAGATTTCTCAGAATTGTGACCTGGACATTTAAATGGTTGGGGTAGCTGCAAACTACAGGTAACCTTGGTATTCACCCATGCAAAACCATGCTTATTTCGCTACTTGAAGAGCGCCAATACAGGAACATCTTGACCTATCTTTTAGTTTAACCTTGAAAACTGATTTCTCGTTACTTTTCTAGTGACAAAGTCGGATTAGTGTCCTGCTACTGACCTTGAAGGGCATCCTCCTATATACCTCCAAATGAGTCCCCATACGCGACATTGAATAATTGTAATAAATGAGTTAACACCTCGACTCGACCAAGAATTGCTGGGTTCCCATGCTCACTGTGGAGTAGCTCAACTTTGGTCTACCTATGTGTAAATCCTAGACATATGAGTTATAAAATTTGACCTTGAGGGATCCACTTCAGTGGTCAATAAACTAATAGCGCGACCTTGAAAAGATTAATGAACTTTGAGTACTAGCATAGACAGTAATATGTAATACGATACCCCTGCAGGTGGCCTTGAGAATTCTAGGAATACTAATAACTAAATTAACAACTTGACTCAGACAAGAATTGGTGACCTTCAAAATTTGACTCTGAAAAGTAGAATCCCCACAAAAGTCTATTTATAATAGTTTAAAAGTCTACCTAATACCCTGCAGGTAGCGTTGAGAATTGTAATAACTTAATTAACACACACGATCTCGCGCACACTCTAAGAATTGCCTGGTGACCTTGAAAATTTCATGTCAATTAATACACGACTCAGCTAAATTCCAAGTATTGTTTGGTGACCTTGCACATTTGCTGTCACGTGGTCCTTAAGACTTTAACTTTGATAAAGGGAGCGTGACCGTTAGGGAATTTGAGTCCTCATACTTAACCTTGAAGAATATACGCAGGCAGCGTGTACAGTGAGCCCCTTGAAAACCGTGACATAGGTAATGTTTACGATGATGCGGAAGAATATACAGACAATTTTATGACCTTGACCTTGAAAACCATGTACTTAGAAGTAGGGAATGTGATGACCTTATGGAATATACTTCGATGCAGGCAATGTGTACGATGACATTGACCTTGAAAAACCACTTACCTTTATGTGGACAATCTGTACGGGAAAGTGTATTATTATTATCAAAAGTGACTTAGAAGTGACATAGTATATCTACTAGCTGGAATACCTTAAGTGTCAGTCGCCTTGTTTGAGTCAAGTTAATTGAATTCTAGGAGCCTGTATCGGAAGTTGGTTGGTTTCATAGCGTGTAGGGTAGATTTGGGCGAAGACACAATTTTACTAAAATCATTCAGACATGAATTTGGTGCAAAGTAATCGACAAAGAGGTTGGCTTTATCAGCAGGATCAGCTACTACAGCTCCGTCACGAGACGTTATGGGAGGAAAGGAAGATGTGTTAGTTTTTACTGATGGGTTTATCTGATGACCAAAATTTACGACGATCCAAAGGACATGAGGATAATCCTTTGCATTTACTTTCTTCAAACATCTTTTTGGCCTTGGTGATAACCTTTTTGCAACTATTCCATGAGTGACTTATGACAGATTCATTTGGTTTCTATTTGGCATGGGGTTTATGCTTTTGCGGTAATACATCAATGCAAGCCCTATTAAACCATGGTTGGGAACGGGCATGACCTACGCGATAATGTATTTGGCGAACGTATAACTCCATAACCATCAAGATAACTTCAGTTGCTGAAAGAGCAATGTTTGAAGAGGATAACCGTTTAAAGCAATGCTAACGCCAGGGGAGGGTTGCAAAAAAGTCTCGCTGTTCGCTCCAGTTACCTGATCTAAAACACCACATAGATCTATCTGTTTTCAAACATTCATTGACCACCTGGGGACGGGATCGTGGTTTTATAGACAACTGGGTTAGATGTAAGGAATAGGTCCAGGAAAGTGTGAGATCACAATATACACTAATAGGTGGTAGGCATGTATACTCCATGCCAGCCGGGGAGGTGCCACCACCCTTACCATGGGCTCCTTAATATTGGGTCTCCGATTTTCTGAGCTCGGTAAGGGCTGCCGGTTACCTTTTCCATCATCCTTAATCTATTCTCACCCTTATTCTCCCTTCTCGCCCTCACTGTCTTCCTATCGGATTAAAAGTCCCAAATTAAAAAATAAGATGGCTGTGGTTTCTAGAGTTATAAATTCCGGACGAAAAATTCTGCCCCACTCGGATGTCCGGAAGGGCAGGAGCGACATCGGTCATCGAAAGTATCAACTTTCTGATTCACTACTGCAACATCCGCGGTATCAGGTCTAATCTTAATGCTATTCACCAACATCTTGAACAGTTACAACCTGATATATTGTTTCTATCTGAAACACACGTCTCCTCTGAAAGCTCCGAGTCACCCGACTTGAAATTTCCTCAATACCATCTTCACTCTAACTTTCGATATAAAGGAGGCGTATTTGCGTACATCAAGGACAGAATTGCTTGCAAGAGGGTTTCTTCCTTAGAAAATAAAAATTTTGACGTGATTTGGTTTAAACATGCTGGTCCTAATTTTGTGAAATTCTACTGCTACATTTATAGGTCTCCTAATGACAGCAACTTTCAAGACTTCTTCGATTACCTTAGTATGAAAGTTGACTATCTCCTGTCTCAGTTTCCATCTTGCGATATCTCATTTGTAGGCGATTTCAATGTTCATAGCTCTAATTGGCTTCAATTTTCATCTACTACAAATCCCGATGGTCATAGTGCAGAAACATTTGCTATTTCATGTGATCTGACACAAATGATTTCTGAACCCACAAGAATCCCTGATAACCCTAACCATACTCCACATCTTCTAGATCTCTTTCTTACATCCTCTTGTTTATAAAACTTCCGTTCTTTCGCCTTTAGGTCTTTCCGACCATTGTCTAATAAAAATCATTTCTACTGTACCTAATTCCACTGTTGTTCGCAAAACTGGTAGAACCTTGTGGTGTTTTAAGTCAGCTCGATGGAGTGATTTACGGGATTTCTTTGCAACCTTTCCATGGCGTGAATATTGTTTTAAGTCGTCCTCTTCTTCGGACATCGCTCTTTCAGTATCTGAAGTCATCCTCATGGGAATGGAGTTATACATTCCGAAAAAACAGTACCGTGTAGGTCATTCACGTTCCCAACCCTGGTTCAATAAAACTTGTTCTGATGCAATATCTTTAAAAAATAAATCTTACATTAAATGGAAATCTAATAAATCGGTTGACAGTCATGTAGAATACGTTGGTGCTAGAAATATCTGCAAAAGTGTCATCACTAAAACTAAAAAGTTGTTCGAACAACGAAAATGCATTGAACTAGCTACATCTCCTTTAGGCAGTCGTAAATTTTGGTCTTTAGCAAAAGCCATTAGTAAAAACTTTCGAACATCTTCATCTATTGACGAATCGGTAGTTGCTGATTCTGTAAACAAAGCCAACGTTTTTGTGGATTTGTTTGCATCAAACTCGTGTCTCAATGATTC
Organism: Vesta saturnalis; assembly: GCA_036346205.1. Lineage (NCBI taxonomy): Eukaryota > Metazoa > Arthropoda > Insecta > Coleoptera > Lampyridae > Vesta > Vesta saturnalis. The sequence continues at coordinate 8,864,651 of JARFJB010002396.1, forward strand.
TGGAAAAGATGTGCCCCTAGTCAACTCTTCTTCATACGTTATGAAACCAATTCATTTTCGGTACAAGCTCTTGGAATCGATCATCAGTAGGCTTGATCTCAATAAGGCGACTGGCCCAGACGGTATCCCAGCTATTGTCTTAAAGAAATGTTCCCCCGAACTAGTACCAGTCCTATCTAAGCTCTATACGATCTCTATATCTTCTGGGGAATCCCTTCATCATGGAAGTTAGCAAATGTTCAATCTATTCGCAAAACAGGAGATAAGACCTATCCCTCAAATTACATACCAATTGCCATCACTTCCATTTTGTCTAAACTCATGGAAAAAGCCATCAATCAGCAACTGCTCACGTTCCTTGAAACTAACAAACTCCTTAGTGACCATCAATATGGGTTTAGGCAAAGTCGTTCGACAGGCGATCTTCTTTCATATGTCACCCAAGTTTGGAACAATACAGTAGAGCAGTCCGGTGAAACAGTTGTAGTCGCTTTAGATATCTTAAAGGCATTTGACCAAGTTTGGCATAAGTGTTTACTTGCCAAACTCACCTCGTTTGGGTTAAATGATACGCTTATCAACTGTGTTTCTAGTTTCCTTGATAAAAGACGAATACGTGTCGTAGTCGAAGGCTTTTTTTCAAAAGAAGTTAACGTTAACGCGGGCGTACCACAGGTATCCGTTATAGCGCCTACACTTTTTCTGCTGTACATAAACGACCTTATTTCTTCAACAAGTAACCCCATCCATTGCTGTGCTGACGATAGCACTCTTCACTGTATTTCATCTCAGTCTACTCATAGTAATAATCCACCTTCTATGTCAAATCAAGAAATTAAAGCTGAAATGGCAAATTCAATCAACAAATACATTCAACGTATTCTCGAATGGGGAAGCAATAATCTAGTTAAATTTAATGCTAACAAAACTCAGTGTTGCCTTATGTCCGCCAAAAAAGATCGACCATTTCCTGTTGTAAGTATAAATGGCTCAGTTCTTAAGTTTTCAGACTCTATTACTCTGTTGGGTATGACTGTATCTTCAAATCTCTCAAGGGTTGACAATCTTATGTCAGCTACCAAAACAGCTGCTCGTAAAATAGGCTTTTTGTACAGATCTAAGCAGTACTTTACCTTCGACAACTCCTTCTGCTGTATAAGGCCCAAATTCGGCCTCATCTGGAATATAATTCTAACCTTTGGGTTAGTTGTCCCCAATACGCTCTCGATATCGTTGATCGTATTCAAAAGAGAGCGATTAGGCTTATAAATGACCCGTCCTTACCTTCTCACATACAGTCCCTTGAGCATAGAGGGATGGTTTCAGTTCTTTCTTTGTATTATCGTTATTACGGCTATTGTGCTGGTGAATTACATTCTTTGATACCATCTCCGGCTATCTTTGCGAGAAACACTCGGTTCGCTCATTCACATCATCAGTATGCAGTACAAATCTCCACTTGTCGTACCAAACGGGCGCAATCCACATTTTTCTACACGGCTTCTAAACTCTGGAATGATCTCCCTAGTTCCTGTTTTCCTCTCACTTGTGATATGAGAAAATTTAAGGTAGCTGTTCATAGACATCTATTGGCAATTCGTTATCCCTCTATCCATCCTCCTAAGTATTCCTGAGTGCTTTAGCGCGATAGGCCTTATTTAGCCTGTTCATGTCCACAATCATAAAAAAAAATACAGCAAATTCTTTTGCACTATGACCTGCGTGCTTGGTGGTAGATGAAAATTGAAACCAAATGGAGTTGTGGACATTAAAATCTCCCAGAATTAAGATATCGCAACTGTGATAAGGGGTAGTGTATTGTCAGACTAAGGCAATCAAGAAGATATTGGAAGTTATTACTGGGAGACCTATACAAACAACATGCTACATGTCTAACCAGCATGTAACCATTTTTTGAAAGTGCACTCGACTAAACTCCTGCGTACGGTCGTTTGACCGCAGAGCACTTGGATGCGTGGGGTTTTGGAGGGTTGCTACAAGGTTGTTGACGTGGTTAGATAGCCACTAAAGGATAGGCGCCACAGGTTTTAGTCCGGAAAGGGAGAAAAGGAAAGAAAAAGGAAAAAGAGGAGTAGAGTAGGGGCAGGCCCTGTAAAACCTGAAACAGGCAGTGCTCCAAAAAAAAAATAAAAAAAAAGGAAACAATTTAAAAGAGAGACAAACTTTTACCCTTACAACCAAACAGTAACCGTTTATTTAATTTAATTTAAACTCACATTAATACTTGTCGAATAAATATCGAACGTAAACAATAATGATACTATGCTAGTTTTCCCCCAAAGCATTTATAACAATCTTAACTAACAAAATAATTATAATTCAGCCCTGACGATGGCAAGTGGTGAGCCGTCGCAGATGCCCACAACGAATAAAAAAACGAAATGTATTTAGTTCGTTAATCGAACCCTAAACGTAAAAGAAAAGTTTCGTTAATTGTGCCGCTCCCGACGGTTGTAAGTACTTACAAATCGCAGCCGAAAGGGCGAAAGTAACCCATAAAGTGCGATCTAAAATAGATCCACAATGAAAATAGTAGTGCTTAATTTTTGAAACGGCTTGCCTACGTTTCACAAAATAGAATTTAAATCCCCAAATGATTTTGATTTCGGTTTCTTTAATTTTATTAAAACCCTTAAGAAGTGGTATTAAATAGAAATATCTGGATAGTCTGTTCAGTGCAAGGCATGGAATTGCAGCAAGACATTCAATAGTACAGAAATTTTTATTACAGCAAACTTGCTCTGAACAAAATTATCCGTAATGACAATTAATTAATATTAATGAAAGACAAAGTACAGAAAAGTTACAGAAATTCTAAATTTGAATATAAATATATATACAGTTTCAAACAATGAGCTTCAACACGCAACTACCGTGTGAATGTAGTGAACTAAGTAGGTCAACGTCCCAGTGAATAATAGGTGTGGTTTTTTTTTTCTTCTTTTTGTATGCAGAAATTACAAATTGAACAAATCAAACTCTAAATTATTCAACCACTTTAGCCTCCAGTAAAAGAATGTTATTATAAATGATAAATTTTTGTTGCAAGTAAGCAAATAAGGTTAAACACCGAATGTAACCTAACTCTGTTGTACGGATTTTAGCAATACACTGTTCATTACACAAATCCTGTGTATATTGAGTAATAAAGAATTCTGACTTTTGATGAAGAATTACCAAACTGTAAATGCCCTTCGTGTTTCGAAGGTGGTAGTTACTTTGTGGAACCAAGACAGCTAATCAGTAGCCAAGAGCCAGCATTCCAGTAGCAATAGGTACGGAGGTGATCGGTAGTGGATTCCAATTTGCTAGTTATGTATATAAATAAAGAATAGCTGTTTATTTCGCCGGTATCAAGGCGCTGAAAGTGATACAAGTAAGTACGTTACTAATTACCTTATACAAGCATACCTCTTTTTAGATGTTTAGAGCCGATAGCGATGATTTCGTTTCAACAGACCTATGTTATAAATTTAATTAATCTTGCGAAAGTGCCTAAATGAAAGAATCGATTTACTAAAAGTTGTCGAACGTGTGTTAAACTTATCCGAGGATATGAAGATTGAGAATTTCAATCAGATCCGCTTGTAAAGCGTCAGTAAGGTTTTATACCAAAACCATTACCTTATATGAAAAATTTTCCAAAGAAACGATGCTTAAACATCTTATAAACGGAAGGAAAAATTTTCTTGAAGATCAATCTCCCCATCGGAAAATGGCGTGTTAAGTAAAAGAAAGATCAGGAACAACGCCCTAACAAAAGCAATATTGCAAACCTGTCAAAACTATTCAAACTAGATAAGAATGTTAAAACCAAATTTTGATAAATAAATTTTACAGATATCCCATTGTTGTCTTTTAAAAACAAGATTCCTTTTCAAACTTTATTAAATGACCCTAAATCTTCGAGATGGCGCAACTTGTTTAAATACCAAATTTATATCTATAAAGGAATAAAAAGATGTGTACGTTAAATAAATTAGTTTAACTGTAGAGGTGCGAAAAATAATTTTTTAGGTACGAAATTAAAAACATTCCACCAACGAATACGGAAATATTTATTTAGATGTAAATAATTAGTTCATTCATTAAATAAAGTAACGGAAGTTATCGAAAATACACGTTATTCACGATAAACACGTAACAGATTCCCCCCCAGCCAAATTAAGACCTCGGAAGAGGATTTATAACGATGTACGGTAGGAAAGAAAGAAGGTAGGAGGAAGAGAGAAGTAAACAACCCTAAGCCATTCCCAACCAGGAGCAAACAAAGTAAACCCAACCCAAAATAAGAAGAAATGAGAAGGCAGGAAGAAAGTTAAGTGCGGACGACAATGACGCATATACCACCAGAGACACCCATAAAGCATACAACTCAAGCATTCCACGAAAGAACTACCTGACTCCAAACTCCCACGTGAGCCCTTCGGCATTCGGCCGGTACTAGGAGAAAATAGGGAGAAAAGAAAACAAAAGTGAAAGGAGAGCATACCGTGAAGCGATAATACTTCCAAAAAAAAACAAAAAAAACTAGGAGAAAACAAAAAAAGGTCTATTACTAAAGTTAAGGAAGCAAAGTGTATAAGGATGAGGTAATTTGGGTAGGTAGATTGTCTTCGTCTCAGTCATTCCAAAAGCAAACACGCATGGTATACCCGGAACCTAAAGAAACCTAAAAGAATAGCAGAAGAGGAAGAAAGAAAGGATACCCAACCCACTAGAAAAGTACCCCACCCTCAGCCGAACTTAAGGGCCGGCAGCCTAAAAACCAAAACCCCGAAGAACACCCATCCCAACCCGCAAGAAAAGAAAGCCCATAATTTTGACCCCTTTGCCGAAAGAGTATAATAAGTAGGTCCCTTAAGGACCCCAACTCAACCCTATGCCACCATGAACTAGCACAGATGAAATGGCATAGGTGCTATTAAGAGATAGTAGGAGAGAAAGAAGAAATCTCATTTGCGGCGAAAATTTTCCCCATTGACTCTGATTCCCGGGATCCCGTGGTCACCGAAGCTCGCACAGGGAAGGCGTACCCATCCCGTTCCTCTTAGCTCCATTCATACAAGCATTCATCCAGTAAAGTGAAATAGGAAGGTAGAGTAGATGTAGATCAAAGACAGAAGATAGGAAAGTGAATGAAAGGGCAAGCCTCCAGAGATCCCCCTGAGGAAATTAGTAGGGAAGACCCCCGGAGAAATGCAGACAGGAGGAGAGAAGGGACCGGATGTAGAGGTCACGGAAGACGAAGGAGAGGTCTCCATAAAAGTGGCCCGCCAGTATCGCCCAACCAACCGCCCATTACGAAAAGAGAGAGCCACAAGGAAAGCCAAAACGTCACAATAGCAAAAAAAAGGGAGTAAGGGTTTAGCTAGGAGGTTTGTGTCTTTTGCGTCGTTTAGGATAGCGAAGGGATCGATCAGGACGAGGAAGAGGACAGGAGGACGCCAAGTGCACGGAGGAATCGGACTCAGAAGAATCATCGGCCGGTATATGTGGCTTTAAATCTTTGACGTGATAAACCCCGAGGGATTTACCAACAGAATCTTTGAGTTCATAAGTCCAGGAAGATAACACTCGTTTTATTAGGAAAGGACCAGTAAACTTCGGCAGGAGTTTCGCATTAAAATGCCGCGCCGCGTCTGATAACACGTAGTTGCGTTTCCACACCTTATCTCCGAGTTTAAATTTAACCGGTCTACGTCGTAGGTTATAGCGTAGATGTTGACTTTAATAAGCTTTAGCCAGTCGTTTATTGATATCAGTGTGAATAGAATCGAACTGACGAACTAGTTTATTGTCGGAAAGTTTTTCGCGATCTGGGTCCAATAAAGTAGAATCTGGAGAAGGTGGTGGACCTAAAAGGTCGCCAAATAAGTTATGTTCGCGTCCAAATAAAGCGTAATAAGGAGAACAGCCAATAACTTCGTGCTTTGCAGAGCGGATAGCACAGCCAATTTTGTTTAAATTTACGTCCCATTTACGTTGGTTCTGAGTGGTATAGGAGGAGATTAAAGTTTTTAGGACTCGGTTAATTCGTTCCGCAGGATTCGCTCTAGGATGGTATTTAGCGTTGAAAAGGATAGTGGTTCGATAATCAGAACATAATTTCATAAATTCTTTACTGCGAAACTGTACACCATTATCGCTAATAATGTACTGTGGAGTACCAAATAGAAGAAAAATATTGTCTTCCACGACTTGACACACAGCAGAAGCAGTAGCATGGCGTAAGGGAAAGTAACAGGCAAATTTCGTAAAGCAATCCGCTATAACTAACACAAAAGCATGTCCTTTAGAGGACCTAGGAAGAGGACCGACGATATCCAAACATAAAATTTTCCAAGGCTTAGTAGGTTTGGCTCTTGGTGCTAGAAACCCCGGTGGAACAGACTGTTCAACTTTATGTGCAGAACAGACAGCACATTGCCGAATATAGCGAATGATATCTGCACGAAGTGCAGGCCAGTAGTAATGAATAGAAATTTTAGCAATAGTTTTAGTGACTCCAAAGTGACCAGAAGTTGGAAGATCGTGGTTTTCAGAAATAATACGTTTGCGTTGTTCTTTAGGAACGACTATTTTCCAATGGGCCGAAGAAGAATCTGAAGAAGAAAATTTGGAACGTTTATAAAGGAGTCCGTCCTGTACAACCCAAGAAGGATATTTTCTAGGAATGTAGAGATACGAGAAATGGTTTTAAATACCATTTATCCTGAACAGGCAGAGTGACTAAAGAAGTTGAAGAAGTATTAATACAGTCTATTTTCGGAACTGATCTCGACAGAGCGTCAGGTACTAGATGTTCTTTACCTTTACGGTGAATAATCGAAAAGTCGTGCTGCTGCAGGCGAATCGCCCAACGACAAAGCCGTCCAGTAGGATTCTGTAAGTTATTTAACCATATCAAAGAATGGTGGTCAGTAACGACGGTAAAGTGAGAACCCTCAATGTAGGGACGAAGTTTCTCAATAGCCCAGATAACAGCCAGACACTCTTTTTTCCGTAGTGGAATAGTGACGTTCAGCCTTAATCAAAGATCTACTAATATAACTGACTACCTTTTCGCCAGTAGGAAATTGTTGACAGAGTACCGCACCGATACCAAAGTCAGAGGCATCTGTTTGAATGACAAATGGTTGTGAGAAATTAGGACAAGAAAGAATAGGAGCTGACACTAGACATTCTTTTAAAGAAGTAAAAGCGGTTTCGCATTCAGAAGTCCAAACAAATGGAGCATTCTTTTGAGTAAGTGAAGTTAGAGGTTTAATGACAGAAGAAAAGTTAGGTATGAAACGACGATACCATCCCGCCATACCGACTAAGCGGCGAACATCAGAAACATTTTTAGGAACAGGTATTGAGCAAACTGCAGAAACTTTTTCGGGATCTACTAGAAGTCCATCCTTATTAACGACGTATCCCAAGTATTTTAACTCAGGACGACAAAAATGACACTTGTCTTGTCTCAAAGTGAGACCTGCAGAAGATAGACGTTGAAAAATTTTTTCGAGTACTTCCAAATGTTTTTCAAAGGTAGGTGTAGCCAAAACGATATCGTCAAGATAAGCGAAGCAGTAAGGTCTAAGTCTCCCCCCAAAACTCTATCAATTAGTCGTTGAAAAGTAGCAGGCGAATTGTGCAAGCCAAAAGGCATTCGAGTAAACTGAAAAAGTCCGCGCCCAGGGACGGTAAAAGCAGTCATAGGTTTAGATTCGTCCAAAAGAGGAATCTGCCAGTAAGCAGAGCGAATGTCCAAGCTAGAAAGGTAACGTGTATCACGTAAACGGTCCAGAATAGAAGATATGTAAGGCAAAGGATAAGCATCCTTTTCAGTCACCGCATTAACTTTGCGAAAGTCGACGCAAAACCGGTAAGAGTCATCTTTCCTTCTAACTAAAACAATCGGGCTTGACCAAGGACTATTTGATGGTTCGACGACACCTAATTGCAGCATCGTATCTAACTCAGTGTTAGCTACTCGTTGTAAAGCAGGAGATAATGGGTAATAGCGCTGTTTGATTGGCTCGGAATTAGTACGTATTTCATGTTGGACTAGAGTAGTACATCCTAAAGTGTCGGAATTTTGAAAAGAGTGATCCAGTAAAGTTTTTAGAGCAGAACGTTGGGATGTAGGAAGATCAGAGAAAGAACTCAAATGTTCAGAAGAGATAGTTGCTAAACTAGTATCATTACCAAATGTCCATTGTCCATGTCTAAGATCGGGGACGCAGTTAATCGCCTTCCAGAAGTCGATACCCAAAATTAGTTTGTGAGGTACTTCAGGCACCACGAGAACATCCAGCATGATCGTTTTAGATTCGGTAGAGTAATTTGACCCAAAATATTACAAGTATTACCATTCGCAAGTGTGCAGGCAGTAAACGAACCCACGTATAAAGATAGACCTAGTCGCTGTAAAATATGCCAACCCAAATTTCCTATAATAGTGCGTGAAGCGCCAGAGTCTAAAAGACCTGAAAAGTATAACCAAAGATATTGACGTTTAAGTAAGGTCGTTCGTCGTTACGAACACTCGCAAAAATATAGTCAAGAAGAATGCGACGAGAGTCTGGTACTCCACAAAAAGCTGTTTCCGAGATTAACGGTAAGATAGAATCCTCTCCTCGGATCGAAGATTCAGAAATTAGTTTCCCTGATTATAAGTGCATACTGGGCAAGTAGTGCGTGTATAACCAGGCTTACCACAGCCATAGCAATGCCTATTTTGGGGTTGTGGACAACGTGGTGAAGTATGCCCACTCCCAGAGCAATTCCAGCAGCGTAAAGTTACAGTAGGTGCAAGAACATTAGAAGTTTGCGGAGTCGCCGTAGTATTCGGTTTTCCCGACGATGATTGAGAAGAAGGAGAAGGTTTAAAGGAGTCAGAAGGTGAATCAACGTAAGCCAAACTAGGTTCTAACAGTTGTGACGATTTCCTTGACGGAGGAGGTTTAAAAGATTCCATAAAATACTTGTTTTGTTCTATCTTTTTCCCTAACGTTATTAACTGTGAAAGTGTAGACTTCAGTTAACGCTAACGCATTCTGATAGAAGGGTGTTAGATTACGGCGTACATAATATAACTGTTTTTGATCAGGTATTGGAACTGAGAGTCGTTGGAAAAAAATTTGCATGACAGCGACATAAATACTTATGGTTTCCGAAGGACCCATCGTTCTAGACTTAATCTCGTCCAATAAACGTTCATCGTAGTCTAACGGTAAAAACTCAGTCTTAAGTAGCGCAACTACATCTTTCCACGAAGATAACGCGTGTTTACGAGCACGATAGAGTAATAATGCGTTTCCCTTTAATAGTTCCGGGATAACAGAGAATAAAAATTTATGGGATAAACCACGAGAAGCACTTAATTCTTCTACCCGCGTTAAGAAATCAAAGAGAGAGGCAGTACTGTCGCCAGAGGACGATAACCCTAACTTGGTAATGGAGAGGTGACTTAAGGAAGGAGTAAAAGTAGAAGCTGAGGTACCCCTAGGCACATCAACGTCCTCATCGGAAGAAATTAATGGTGGTTCTACGTCCATAGGGTCAGGTTCGCCATGAGCCGTAGAATTTGCAGAAGGTCCCGCTGTTGGTGAAGAAACTGTATCAGAGAATGTAATACGTTTACCCTTTTTCCTTTTTTTGCTCTAAGTCAGAATGTAAATTTTGTAATTCGACTAGGAATTGATTTTTCTGAGCGATTTCCCTTTCGGAATCCGCTATCATAAGTTCGCATCGTCTTTGAGCATGAAGTACTAAAGTACTCAGACGAAGAAAAGCAGCCGAAGTGCAGTCACCAATAGAAGAGTCGATGCCGGTATTTAATTCCCGAATGGCAGCGTTTAAAGCAATTTCGTCGTCCGCGAACGGAATCTGATGTGCAGTCATAGTAAGAGATTTGTTAGCGTCGAGTATTCTAACGCTACGCACCGATTTACGTAAAGCTTCGACATTAACGTTACAGTCTAAACCTCTAGATAATAATTCATACATTAATTCTGTCTTCGTAAGACGATTAACATCAAAACGAAGTGTAACAGCCATCTTAGTAACATAAAAGATCAAATTAATTCAGGAAGTAAAGTAAAATACTATATCAAATATTATAACCTCGTTGGCACTAACACGCCAAGTGTATACAATAACCTAAAGAGAAGAAAAATATTTAAGATAACCCCAAGGAATGAGAAGAGAAAAAAAAATTAAAATGTAGCTAAAAATTTGTACGTACTCCAAAACTCTGGCCGAAACGTTGGTCGCCAATTTTATGCTACATGTCTTACCAGCATGTAACCATTTTTTGAAAGTGCACTCGACTAAGCTCCTGCGTACGGTCGTTTGACCGCAGAGCACTTGGATGCGTGGGGTTTTGGAGGGTTGCTACAAGGTTGTTGACGTGGTTAGATAGCCACTAAGGGATAGGCGCCACAGGTTTTAGTCCGGAAAGGGAGAAAAGGAAAGAAAAAGGAAAAAGAGGAGTAGAGTAGGGGCAGGCCCTGTAAAACGTGAAACAGGTAGTGCTCCAAAAAAAAAAAAATAAAAAAAACGAAACAATTTAAAAGAGAGACAAACTTTTACCCGAACAACCAAACAGTAACCGTTTATTTAATTTAATTTAAACTCACATTAATACTTGTCGAATAAATATCGAACGTAAACAATAATTATACTATGCTAGTTTTCCCCCAAAGTATTCATAATAATCTTAACTAACACAATAATTATAATTCAGCCCTGACGATGGGAAGTGGTGAGCCGTCGCAGATGCCCACAAAGAATAAAAAAACGAAATGTATTTAGTTCGTTAATCGAACTCTAAACGTAAAAGAAAAGTTTCGTTAATTGTGCCGCTCCCGACGGTTGTAAGTACTTACAAATCGCAGCCGAAAGGGCGAAAGTAACCCATAAAGTGCGATCTAAAATAGATCCACAATGAAAATAGTAGTGCTTAATTTTTGAAACGGCTTGCCTACGTTTCACAAAATAGAATTTAAATCCCCAAATGATTTTGATTTCGGTTTCTTTAATTTTATTAAAACCCTTAAGAAGTGGTATTAAATAGAAATATCTGGATAGTCTGTTCAGTGCAAGGCATAGAATTGCAGCAAGACATTCAATAGTACAGAAATTTTTATTACAGCAAAACTTGCTCTGAACAAAGTTATCCGTAATGACAAATAATTAATATTAATGAAAGACAAAGTACAGAAAAGTTACAGAAATTCTAAATTTGAATATAAATATATATACAGTTTCAAACAATGACTGTAATTCATGCGACCTCGATATCTCTTCCACCCTGTATATAATGCATTTTAAAAACAGGAGCTTCAACGCGCAACTACCGTGTGAAGGTAGTGAACTAAGTAGGTCAACGTCCCAGTGAATAATAGGTGTGGTTTTTTTTTTCTTCTTTTTGTATGCAGAAAGAAATTACAAATTGAACAAATCAAACTCTAAATTATTCAACCACTTTAGCCTCCAGTAAAAGAATGTTATTATAAATGATAAATTTTTGTTGCAAGTAAGTAAATAAGGTTAAACACCGAATGTAACCTAACTCTGTTGTACGGATTTTAGCAATACACTGTTCATTACACAAATCCTGTGTATATTGAGTAATAAAGAATTCTGACCTTTGATGAAGAATTACCAAACTGTAAATGACCTTCGTGTTTCAAAGGTGGTAGTTACTTTGTGGAACCAAGACAGCTAATCAGTAGCTAAGAGCCAGCATTCCAGTAGGAATAGGTACGGAGGTGATCGGTAGTGGATTCCAATTTGCTAGTTATATATATAAATAAAGAATAGCTGTTTATTTCGCCGGTATCAAGGCGCTGAAAGTGATACAAGTAAGTACGTTACTAATTACCTTATACAAGCATACCTCTTTTTAGATGTTTAGAGCCGATAGCGACGATTTCGTTTCAACAGACCTATGTTATAAATTTAATTAATCTTGCGAAAGTGCCTAAATGAAAGAATCGATTTACTAAAAGTTGTCGAACATGTGTTAAACTTACCCGAGGATATGAAGATTGAGAATTTCAATCAGATCCGCTTGTAAAGCGTCAGTAAGGTTTTATACCAAAAACCATTACCTTATATGAAAAATTTTCCAAAGAAACGATGCTTAAACATCTTATAAACGGAAGGAAAAATTTTTCTTGAAGATCAATCTCCTATCGGAAAATGGCGTGTTAAGTAAAAGAAAGATCAGGAACAACGCCCTAACAAAAGCAATATTGCAAACCTGTCAAAACTATTCAAACTAGATAAGAATGTTAAAACCAAATTTTGATAAATAAATTTTACAGATATCCCATTGTTGTCTTTTAAAACAAGATTCCTTTTCAAACTTTATTAAATGACCCTAAATCTTCGAGATGGCGCAACTTGTTTAAATACCAAATTTATATCTATAAAGGAATAAAAAGATGTGTACGTTAAATAAATTAGTTTAACTGTAGAGGTGCGAAAAATAATTTTTTAGGTACGAAATTGAAAACATTCCACCAACGAATACGGAAATATTTATTTAGATGTAACTAATTAGTTCATTCATTAAATAAAATAAATAAGTTATCGAAAATACACGTTATTCACGATAAACACGTAACAAACAGTAGAATTTCACAAATTGAATCCCAAAATGTTTGAACAAAATCATGTCGAATTTGTTGTTTTCCAAAGTAGACATCCTCTTACAACCCACGTTGTCCTTGGTATACGAACATACCCCACCTGTAAGGCGAATATCAGAGAGGTTGTATCTGGGAAATTGCTGGTCCGGCGAATGAGTTCTTCCAGGGTTGTACTTGTTCAAGGTGTAAATAAGCACTATTAAGATTCGACCTGATACCACGTTGCAGTAATGTACCCAAAAGTACTTTCGATGTCCAAGGTTTCTGAGTCCTTGAGTGATGTTCGTGTTGACGAATTTTTGTTTCCCGAAGAATCCTTTGGACGGATCGGCCAATCGCTCTGGGAGAGTGGGCGTCTCGTCCTATCCACCTGGCGTACAGAGTCTGTTTTAGAACTCGTTATTTTAAGGGTTTAGTTGATGCAACGTCACGATCGGTTAGTACTTGTTGGCAAGTACGTAAGGAGTGAAGGACGTAGTGAAATATGTTTCTGCGGAGATAGACTGGGACGTAATTATGGAATTATCAAACATGAGTTTCATATACAATTTATAGCGATGCAAGCTCACCCAAAAGCAGAACATGTCACAGCGGTACAATGGGTAAAAATGAAAATTTTGAAGATACCTTATCTGAAGATGGAGATTAGGCGGAAGAAGTGGTAAGTTCTGAAGTGAACATGTTAGGCAATTAGAACACTGAATTATATAATCTGTGGCAACATAATTGTGACACCTGAAGGTTCTATAAAATGGAAACGCAAGCGTCGTAGTTGCATTGAACAAATGTAGAAAGCTTCAAATTTTGAAGAATGTGACTTGTGTTCACCAATACAATACTTCAAAATGTATGTACCTGATGATTTCTTTAGTAGTATGGCAGTGTATACATTACAAGGAAAATCCAAGAAGACAACTCCTGAAGAATTAGAATTGTCATAAGCCATTCATAAATGCTGCAGTGAATCTCATATAGAACAAAATGTTTTTGTGGACGAACAAATTATTCCGTTCATATGTCAAGGGTAAACCCAACCCATGGGGAGTCAAAGTCCTCATGCTGTGTGGAAGGAGTAGCTTAGTTCATCTTTATATCGCGATGTTACAGCTTAGGTAAATAGTGTGTGCTATAAAAAATTTGGATTAGGTCATACTGTTGTTTTAGGATTTTCTATTTCACTCTCAAAAGAGGAAAGTCATACATTATATATTCACAACTTCTTATCATCTGTTTCAAGTTCTGAAATCTAAGGCATCAACGGAGCAAAACAGATTTGGGAAAGCTTAGCATTTTCAGGTAACAAAAAAATAGTGAAGCAACCCAGAAGTTTCTGTAATATCACTAGTGCCGATGACTTTACGTACTGTGTGTAAGTGGGTGGACTATAGAAGAGTTATATTGTTTTCAAACTTTGCTGATAAAAGTTAACTGGATAAAGTTGAACGTAGGGATAAAAAAAACAAATATGTGGAAATAGAACGACCCCAAATAGTGAAGAGATATAATAATGCAATTGGGTTGTGTGGATCTGTTTGATCGATTGATAAGCTACTATATAATTTTCATTGGAACTCGAAAGTAGAATTTGAGGGTGATTTTTCATACTAGTGACTTTGCTATCGTGCAAAATTAGTTTGAATATTGACGAGATACAAGAAACTTATCCGTCCCGAAGAAAAAACAACTGGACCTTCTTTACTTTAGCAACAGGGTAGCAGATGGATTGATGCTTTGACAGAAAAAAGTTTCTGCAAAAAAGAGAGGACACCCATCTAATGAAGGATCTGCTTCAGGTTTGCAAGTTTTATCTAGAGGAAGAGAAGAGCTACATCCTGCACAAGAAATACAATTTGATTCCATTGACCATTTACCTCTGTATGGTGTAGGAGCTCCAAGTTATTCCAAATTTCCAAGATGTACAGGCCGTTCAAAAAAGTGCACTTTTGTCTCCAAAAGGACAGAAACTGTTATTTCCAGTTTCATGTAAAGCCTTTCAATTAAGCCCAGTGTCTTAAACATATTTTCCTAATTAACATGATTAAGGCTTGTATTTAGTTTGGACGCCTTGCACCGTGGAATAGGGCAACGCTAAATAGGATATCTCACTTCACAGCAGTATGATTAAAAAACTAATTGAAGGACTATTTAAAACAATCTTTTCTCCAACGGGCTAAATCGCGAAAAGCGTTTTTTTTTTAAATAAATGTGGATTATATCGCGTTACAAATAAAACAAGTTTTAATTGTTATTGCCAATGGAATTCATCTTTATAAGTTTTTATTCTTTTACCCCGTTAAATAAATGTATTTTATTGACCGACATACATCGATCTCTTTTTACATTCTACACAGTGACGAATTAATTGAGTTTGCGATTAAAAAATGTTCTATTAATTTTGTTAAAATTTCGTGCAAACTATCTAAACAGGGACATGTCGGGCAACCTCCCGTTGTGGGAGTAGTAGTAGTAAGAGGATTGACTACCGATTTTTGTAAACTGCAGGTAGAAAGTGATTTAACTTACTAACGTGTTTATTTATTGAAATCAAGCTAATAATACACCAAGTACGGCTCTCAAAGTAATCAGTTCGATTAGTACGTATATATATATATATATATATATATATATATATATATATATATATATATATATATATATATATATATATAACGAATAAAAATAAAATTGCCTAAAGATATTTATTTACGACAGAAAAAGTTAAAACAATGAATACATCAGTCCAAATATAAAATAATACATAGGTACAAACATAGTAGGGGATATTCTGAATTTTCCCAAATGAACATTAATTTATCTGCCGTATCTGCGATTGTGTCCATTGGTGCGCGGCTTTAGATATTCCTAGTCCATCAATTGCTACGTACATAGTTTACCAAGATGAAGTTTGTGAAATTTATAATCGAGCAGCAACTGGCGCGATGAACAAAGCCGCCAAAGAAGAGGAGAAACTAGCAGTGAAACCAGGAAAAGTAGATGACCAAGGGTGTCCAAACATGTCAGTAGTAGCAGACGGAGCGTGGAGCAAACGGTCGTATCGCACTAATTATAACGATTTGTCAGGGGTTGCGTCTATAGTTGGATTACGGACAAACAAGGTGCTTTATATGGCAGTTAAAAATAAGTTTTGTTTGGTGTGTGCACGGAAGGACCTTTACGAAGATAACAAACGTCCAGAGCACATCTGCTATAGAAATTGGAGTGGTCCAACAACTGGAATGTAGGCAGCTATCATATCAGAAGGTTTCCAAAAATCAATGGAGATGTACGGTGTTAAATATGTAAAATTAGTCGGTGACGGCGACAGTAGCGTGCATCAAAAACTACTAGAGTCGATGCCATATGGTCATTCCACTGTAATACAAAAAATTTAATGCAAAAACCACATTTTGCGCAATTATATAAACAAACTACGAGAATTATTATAAGTTTTTGTTATAATACAGGTCGTAGGTTCAAATCCTACTCGAGGTAAACTTTTTATTTATGTATTTAATAAAATTAATAATAATTTTTAAACTACGAGAAGTTGCCAAAAAACCAAACAACAAGAAAAACGAATTAAAAGTTACTAACAATTTTGGCCGCATTTGTAAAATACGCAGTACAACTTCTTGCGCAAATATAATAAAAAATTTATTATACCAACAGTTTACAGGGAGTGCTGCTACAAAATATGGGAAAGAAAATGAGCAACGGGACATAAAAGATTTTAAAGAGCTCACGAATATGGAGGTTAATCCTTGCGGTTTGTTTGTGGATGAATCCCATCCATTTTTAGCAGCATCTCCAGATGGGGTAGTAGGTGAAAATACCATTCTAGAAATCAAATGCCCGTACAGTGCAAGAATGTACACTCCGACGGAAGCCGTTTTAAACAATAAAATTCAATTTTGTCGAGTAGAGGAAGGCGAATTAAAATTAAAACAAACTGACAGCTACATGTACCAAATCCAAGGGCAATTAATTATTGCAAAAAAAGAGATTTGCTATTTTGTTATTTGGACTCCTACTGGTATTTCAGTGGAAAAGATCAAAACCGACACTTTGTTTTGAGAGCAGAAAGTGCTTCCGAAACTTCAACAATTTTATCAGAAGGCATTGTTACCCGAAATTTTGGATTCAAGACAATGACGACAGCTACCTATTCGAGAAACATTTTTAAATTGATGTACGTCGAAGAAACTATATCTTCTTAAATTAAAAGTGACGTGTGTACATATTTTAAATTAATTTATAAGCGTACAAAATACTATACATGCTGATTTATTTGTACATATTACATCATTAATTATATTTATTTGTAAGATTGTTTATATAAGCGCTGACAACACTATGTTTGTACCTATGTATTATTTTATATTTGGACTGATGTATTCATTGTTTTAACTTTTTCTGTCGTAAATAAATATCTTTAGGCAATTTTATTTTTATTCGTTATATATATATATATATATATATATATATATATATATATATATATATATATATATATATATATATATATATATATATATATATATATGTACTAATCGAACTGATTACTTTGAGAGCCGTACTTGGTGTATTATTAGCTTGATTTCAATAAATAAACACGTTAGTAAGTTAAATCACTTTCTACCTGCAGTTTACAAAAATCGGTAGTCAATCCTCTTACTACTACTACTCCCACAACGGGAGGTTGCCCGACATGTCCCTGTTTAGATAGTTGCCTATATTTGCACGAAATTTTAACAAAATTAATAGAACATTTTTTAATCGCAAACTCAATTAATTCGTCACTGTGTAGAATGTAAAAAGAGATCGATGTATGTCGGTCAATAAAATACATTTATTTAACGGGGTAAAAGAATAAAAACTTATAAAGATGAATTCCATTGGCAATAACAATTAAAACTTGTTTTATTTGTAACGCGATATAATCCACATTTATTTAAAAAAAAAAACGCTTTTCGCGATTTAGCCCGTTGGAGAAAAGATTGTTTTAAATAGTCCTTCAATTAGTTTTTTAATCATACTGCTGTGAAGTGAGATATCCTATTTAGCGTTGCCCTATTCCACGGTGCAAGGCGTCCAAACTAAATACAAGCCTTAATCATGTTAATTAGGAAAATATGTTTAAGACACTGGGCTTAATTGAAAGGCTTTACATGAAACTGGAAATAACAGTTTCTGTCCTTTTGGAGACAAAAGTGCACTTTTTTTGAACGGCCTGTACATCTTGGAAACTTGGAATAACTTGGAGCTCCTACACCATACAGAGGTAAATGGTCAATGGAATCAAATTGTATTTCTTGTGCAGGATGTAGCTCTTCTCTTCCTCTAGATAAAACTTGCAAACCTGAAGCAGATCCTTCATTAGATGGGTGTCCTCTCTTTTTTGCAGAAACTTTTTTCTGTCAAAGCATCAATCCATCTGCTACCCTGTTACTAAAGTAAAGAAGGTCCAGTTGTTTTTTCTTCGGGACGGATAAGTTTCTTGTATCTCGTCAATATTCAAACTAATTTTGCACGATAGCAAAGTCACTAGCATGAAAAATCACCCTCAAATTCTACTTTCGAGTTCCAATGAAAATTATATAGTAGCTTATCAATCGATCAAACAGATCCACACAACCCAATTGCATTATTATATCTCTTCACTATTTGGGGTCGTTCTATTTCCACATATTTGTTTTTTTTATCCCTACGTTCAACTTTATCCAGTTAACTTTTATCAGCAAAGTTTGAAAACAATATAACTCTTCTATAGTCCACCCACTTACACACAGTACGTAAAGTCATCGGCACTAGTGATATTACAGAAACTTCTGCGTTGCTTCACTATTTTTTTGTTACCTGAAAATGCTAAGCTTTCCCAAATCTGTTTTGCTCCGTTGATGCCTTAAGATTTCAGAACTTGAAACAGATGATAAGAAGTTGTGAAAATATAATGTATGACTTTCCTCTTTTGAGAGTGAAATAGAAAATCCTAAAACAACAGTATGACCTAATCCAAATTTTTTATAGCACACACTATTTACCTAAGCTGTAACATCGCGATATAAAGATGAACTAAGCTACTCCTTCCACACAGCATGAGGACTTTGACTCCCATGGGTTGGTTTACCTTGACATATGAACGGAATAATTTGTTCGTCCACAAAAACATTTTGTTCTATATGAGATTCACTGCAGCATTTATGAATGGCTTATGACAATTCTAATTCTTCAGGAGTTGTCTTCTTGGATTTTCCTTGTAATGTATACACTGCCATACTACTAAAGAAATCATCAGGTACATACATTTTGAAGTATTGTATTGGTGAACACAAGTCACATTCTTCAAAATTTGAAGCTTTCTACATTTGTTCAATGCAACTACGACGCTTGCGTTTCCATTTTATAGAACCTTCAGGTGTCACAATTATGTTGCCACAGATTATATAATTCAGTGTTCTAATTGCCTAACATGTTCACTTCAGAACTTACCACTTCTTCCGCCTAATCTCCATCTTCAGATAAGGTATCTTCAAAATTTTCATTTTTACCCATTGTACCCGCTGTGACATGTTCTGCTTTTGGGTGAGCTTGCCTCGCTATAAATTGTATATGAAACTCATGTTTGATAATTCCATAATTACGTCCCAGTCTATCTCCGCAGAAACATATTTCACTACGTCCTTCACTCCTTACGTACTTGCCAACAAGTACTAACCGATCGTGACGTTGCTGCTCGATTATAAATTTCACAAACTTCATCTTGGTAAACTATGTACGTAGCAATTGATGGACTAGGAATATCTAAAGCCGCGCACCAATGGACACAATCGCAGATACGGCAGATAAATTAATGTTCATTTGGGGATATTCTGAATTTTCCGTTGAAATTGTCTCGGTCTTATTGCACGTTGCACATTTCACAGTAAATATTGACAAAAATCCTTTACGTCTTTCACTAACAACATCTATATCAAGAAACGAACACCCAAACCCTTCGTGCCTTTAGCGATCTGAAAGAATGCGCGATATCTACAATTCTGCGACCACTAATTTCCGGTCGTTGTTCTTGTTATTCTAGTTCCATGACTTCAGTGTCTAAATCCGGAAAAGATTCTGTCGCTGAACTGTGTTCATTAAAATTTTCGGAATGGGTGGAATTTTCACAATAATATTCATTTTCGGATGATAAAATTTCCTTCTCGCCGTGGGAATTTGTTTCATCGTCATTATAATTTTCTTCAGCAAAAGAAACTGACATATTCACATCGCTTTCTTCACCGTGCACACCCGATCCACATGGCTCAGTAACAATTGTACGCACCCTTTCCTTTGCCACAAGAATTTTCTTCATTTTTTCTGTAACACTACGTCTTGTTTTAATCAACCGCAAGTGGTTCGAATTTGCAAACTTTGAACGACCCACTCTCGACAACTAAGAAATATTTACTACTAATCGTTTGGTAATTAAATTATTATTCAACATCCGCTACAGTGGAATATATTTACAATAATTAGAAACTTCATTTCAATTAACACAAAAGCTCTATCATAATTACCAGGAATATTCAAGAATTCTATCTTTAAAAATTATTTTCGTTTTTTTGTTTATAGGAGGTTCTTTAATTAATGTAATGTTTTTTTTTTTACACTAACTTTTAATTATTTTTCATTTATTTGGGTTCGTAGAACTTTATCTCGTTTTTGTTATGGTAAGTTGATATATTAGCTTGAAAAAGTTTTCTTTGTGTTTAAAATGTATTTTTTTGGATTAAAAATAGTTATTTTTTCTCTACTTAGTTAGTTCACCCTCATTCAGGCAAGGTAATTTTCAAACGTTACCGGGCAGTTCGGGCCTGTAAGGCCCGCCGTATCTATATGTAGTTTATGCGTTAAATTTTTATATATGCCATCAATTTCCTTCAAAGGATTATTTATTATAAAAAGCAAAATCACTACATTATAAGCTATTTACAACAATTATTACACAATAACTTTGTTCTTTACACATATTTTGTAATACACACATGCATTTATATATCTACTACCCCTTCAAGAGTTGGGAAAGCTTTCTTTTATTGTAAAAACCAAAACCTTCAGTAAATATCTTTATACAAACGACGAAATCATTATGTAGATACCTCATTAGATAAACATAATCTTTGAAAGCAATTATATCTTGTTAAAGAATGAAGGGTCCATTACGCCCGCTTACCCGGTAATGTGGCTTTAATCAAAAAATGCTGATAAAATCAATATGTAGAAAATAAATTCCATTATCTCTTGTTAAAAATGTTAAAAATAATTGTACCATTTTGAATAAACTTAAGTTCGGCTTTTTTTAAAGAAAGGAATTAAGATAATTGACAATATTACAAATGTTAAATGCTTAGAATATGGTTTACATACACCCCTGCAGCGTGCCAGGTAGATGGTGCCATGAGGTGTGTAAATATGACAGGCGTTTCCTAAATTTCGAAACCACAATTTTATTTGACTAAATACAACCCTTAAGTTATACAACTTTATGATTTAAGCAAAAAAATATAAGTCAAAGTTACCTAATTATTTACAGTTGATATTTCTAGTATGATGTATGTCATCCATTAGCTTCTATAACCTTCTGGTCTTGTGGGCATTGAATCAACAATTTTTTTACAGGCTGATGTTTATGTTTTAATTTTTCAACTTTGACCAAATTGTTTACATCTTTAACAATTTTAATAGATATTACTACTGACGAAGATAACTGTAAGTGTTACCGAAACGTTTAGATTCTATAATTTTAAATACACATTAAAAAGATAAATATTTTATTATGTGTGACAATGGTGAAAGTTTACATTTCCGTAAATAAAACAATTTGTTCGAAAATATTTTTTTCCTTCATAATTCCTGTAACTGCTTAATAACTCTTTGGTAATGCATTTGATAGTTTCTTCCCAAGCAGTGGCCAATGGGAAAAACCATTAAATTTCATTTTCGTTCATGGAGTCAACATTTCGTTCCTGTCCATAGATGCTGGTTCTCTTTCAAAATGGTATGTAAATTAGGTTTTAGGACATCTTGGGCATGAAACACTGCAAAACCATAATAATAATGTTTTGTCCATTTGTGTGTGTGTTTGGACGTTTTCCCAAGAAAATGTACGTATAAGTATAGTTTTTGGTCACCTTTTGTCCCAAATGATTACCAAGGCTTCTACATAGCCATAGGATATGAACAATTTGAACTAAATCTGTATACTGAAATCACATTTTGCTAATACCCAAATTTGCCCCATAAATTTTCAGTTGGGCTGCGGTTTGGAGTTATAGTCGATCTTAAACAACTGGGTTGTATGATGTATCACTGTCCAAAGTTTTCTTGAAATCTGTTTGCACATTTCGGAGACCTGTTTAATCCTACATTCACACGCATGGACGGACGAACACACGGATGAACGGACGTACCTCAAAATATAGATAAGTACCTTAGGCGAAAGCTTTCCCTGCTTATTTAGTAGGTAGACAATAACTTTCTTTTTGTAGTATGATGTGGTTTGGTACTAGATTTATCTTATACACTCAATTATTTTTCGAAATTTTAAAATTAGTTCGATAAGGCTTATTTGATACATTTAAAGAATTTACTTAGCTGTATTAAAGGCACGTTTAATTATTGTTTCTATAGTCTACAAGGAAGAGTAAAGCGAACATGGCTTGGAAATATATATGTAGATCAAGATTTCGCGGGGATTAAGCGATGGTATTTTTAACGATAACGTTTATTGACAAATTAAAAAACAAGTTAAAATTGGTTTATCAAGTTGTGAGGCTGAATACGTTAAATGAGGGAATACAGAGAAAGTTAAGCGTTTTTTTCTTATTTCTTATCTAAAAAATTGATATAACTTACTTGTAAAACCTGTTGCCTCTTTATGAAGAGAATTAGTCAGCAGTAAACTCTACCATTAAGTTTTGGTGGAAAAAAATGTGCCCAGTTAAATGGACACCTACAATGCCATCCCACACATTCACAGAGAATTTATTTTGGAAACCACATTCAATCACTAAATGAAGATTTTATTCAGACCAGTGATGCTAATTATGAAAATTAGTTAATTCGTCATACCCAAATCCAGCTTCACCGGTGAAAAGAATACAGGAAGTAAAATTGTGATTGCGATTTCGATTTATAATCGTATTGCATACGTTGAAACGAGCTTGCACGTATTGATAGTAATAAGGATAAAGTTGCTGCTCTCATAAAACTTCATGTATTAAGTTTTTTGGAATACCTTCCTGACTATCAATAGTTCTTACAGTAATGTCTCTGGAGTTCTATATCAAAAGGTGAAGTTTCAATGCATCCATACTCCCCAAGTCTTTGATGAACAGTACATCCGCGATTGTGGTATCTCTCTATTCGGAAATGCCTCGCTATGCAAGCGTCTTGCACTAAGTTCATTGCCGCTTGCTAATCCATAATAAAAGTGTAGGTCACGTAGTTCTCCGTTAGTAGAAGGCCAACACTTGCGCCGCCATCTTGGATTTTCGTGAGGCCGCTTTTTCACCCTTATTTTTACTCGGTCACGTGTAGGACGCGTTTTTCAACCCTTGAATTTTTAACCCTAATTAATGCCTTTTTTATAACCTTACGTGAGAGGCCGTATTTTCACCCTTATTTTTACTCGGTCACGTGTAGGACGCGTTTTCAACCCTTGAAATTTTTAACCCTAATTAATGCCTTTTTATAAGCTTACGTGAGACACCCTTATTTTTTAATGGTTTCTTTTTAGGTGGTGTTTTTCAACCCTAATTATTATTGATGGTATTAAGGACCTTTGTTTTTATTAGTGTGCGTGAGAGACCGTATTTTAACCCTTATTTTTTATGATTTCTTTTGGGGTTAAACCTTATGGCTGTATTAAGGACCTTTTGACAGCTAGGACTCTTGCTAACGTGAGGACTGGGGTGGGGCTGGTCTTGGCTTGGGGCTGTATTTAGGGGTGGGGCTGTATGTAGAGCTAGGGTTGGAGCTTAGGGCTGGGGCAGGTCTAGGGTAAGCCTTAGGGTTGGACCTGGATCTGGACTTGGACTTGGTGTTGGTCTTAGGGTTGTTTTCTGGTAATTATCTTCAGTTAATTAAGGTCCTTTTGGTTGTAACCCTGGAGGTTAGGCAATCGTGCTCTTTTAAATCCTATCTTGTAAGATACGTTCTCTCTCTCTCTCACACACACAAACTATTTGCCCGCAAGGCATTTGTCTATTTCAAAAACAAGTGCAGACGCAAGCAAATACGAAATCGCTAAAATTGTAAACACGAAAATCGCTAGCATACAAATGCAAACACGAAAAAACGAAACTCACAAACACAACTATTAGCCCACAAGGCATTTGCCTATTTAAACGAAGCTGCTGGTGGAGTATCTGTTAGTATCGTTTAGCGATTCAAGATGGAAGGTCAGTTTAAGCACCCCTTTTCGGCTATAGTTGCAGGTCCGTCGGGATGTGGGAAATCGTATTTTATCGTTGATTTTCTAAAAAATATCGAAACCGCCTGCGATACAGGTTTTGAAAAAATTATCTGGTTTTACAGTGAGTGGCAGCCTTTATTCAAAGATCTCTCTGTGGAGTTTCAAAAGGGTTTACCTGATATGGAACAGTTTGACGGGGAAAAACCTGTCTTAATAATAATTGACGATCTAATGCGTGAAACTAACGGCTCCGTGGTTGATATTTTTACAAAGGGTTGTCATCATCGAAATCTAAGTGTGTTTTTCTTAACGCAGAACATATTTCATCAAGGACGTGGACAGCGGGATATTTCTCTCAACGCACATTACATAATTTTGTTTAAGAACCCACGTGACAGAGCTCAGATACAGCATTTAGCAAGACAGATTTTGCCGGACAATCCAAAATTTTTAGAATCAGCATACCAAGATGCTACCTCAAGCCCACACGGGTATTTATTGTTCGATTTAAAACAGAATACACCGGATGTGCTACGTTATAGAACAAACATATTCGGGCCTCAAGGTATCTGTCAGGTATATATAGCGAAAAAAGGGTTTAAGTCTCACAGTCATAAAGATTACATCATATATGATGGCTGACGTTTTAATTGAGAACACTGATATCCTACGTGCATTAACCAGATTAAGTAAAAGTCAACGTGATGCTTTATTGAAATGTTTGGATAGTAAACAGGTAGAGTGTATTTGCGAGTGTGCGCATAACATTTTAAAAGGTCATGTACCTCTGTCAGCTGATCAGAAGCAGCGACTCTCTCAACACTTTAAGACGCTTGGCACAGAGGCGAATCTATAAAAAAGAAGAAACAGTTTCTTGTACAGAAAGGTGGTGCATTTCTACCACTCCTGTTAGGACCATTACTCGGCGGAATTCTGGGTAATCTGTTTCAATAACCATGGACCACATTCTGAAGAAGATGATTATTCTACCGATGGACTTTATACAGCGCTTACAGGCACCAGATGTTACACAAAACAACATTTTAACGCAGCTGGGTAACGATATGGATAAAGTTTTAAAAACTAAAATGACCGACCATGACAAATGGCAGCAGTACAACCAAGTTCTTCAAAGGTATCTACACTTTTCCAATCAGTTACGTCAGCCCACCAGTATAACAATTAGCGGTGACGCTGTTGCTGATGATGTTAGAGGTTTACCGCAACGCAAAGGTCTGACAGACGACGAGATAGTATCAACGCTTCCGCCTTCATATAAGGAAAAGGCGCGAATTTGTTACATATACTGAATACGAACAGCGATATTTTTGGGATAAAAGGGTACTGTCACAATAAAAGGCGAGATCATACCACATTCCAACATTATCGATCTGGTTCACGAGACGTTAAGAAAACGAAAACCACAAACCCGGCGGTTGGCGTCAGTTTGCGACGTACATTAAAGAGATAAATATACCACGAGCGTTTATCGGAAATACGCAAAGGTATGATGTTTCTGTATCACCCAGCGTTGAACGGACCCTCACAACTATAGGTGAGAATTACGATGCTGATAGTGAAACGGGAAACACCGAGAAGAATCTCTCAAAGAAGAAGAGGACTTTCACTAGATTGGGATTCGTGGCGGCCATAACATGGATGCTGTATACTATGATCCCCTCCACCCAGCAGGGTTCGCTGGTATAACACCTTTAACTAATGCTGTAAAGGGTAGATATGGTGAAGTAAAAACTGGCTGCAGACACAGGAAGCTTATACGGTACATAAACCAGTCAGAAAAAGTTTCCACGAAATAAAATATTGTGAGTAACCTTTACGAATTGTGGCAAGCGGATCTTTGTGATATGCGAACTTTAAGTAAACACAATAGCGGATACAACTACATACTAACGGTAATTGATGTATTTAGCAAGAGGGCATGGGGAGAGCACTTAAAACGAAGACAGCCTCATCTGTAATTGAAGCATTCGCGATATTCTTAAGGATTGCGACAATACCCCGGCAAATCTACAGACGGATAACGGCAAAGAGTTTGTGGCGAGCAGTGTACAAAACTTTTTCAAGAAACAAAATATCAATTTCTATGTAACAAATAACCCTGATGTAAAAGCATCTGTAGTTGAGAGATTTAATAAAACACTGAAAACAAAGATGTGGCGTTATTTCACTTACAAAAATTCCTACAGGTATATTGATGTACTCGGAAGACTTGTGACTGCCTACAACAATAGCCCTCATTCAAGTATAAAGGATGGCCCCCTCGGCTGTAAACGATAAAAACATTTTGGAAGAGTGGAATAACCTGTACGCGAAAGATTTAGGTCTAGTACGCCATCCTAAATATGAAGTCGGTGAGCATGTCAGAATCGCCAGAACTAAGTACACCTTTGAGAAGGGATATGAAACGAATTGGAGCGAGGAAGTTTTACAATTAGTACAGTGATAAAAGAAGACCACCAGTTTATAGAATAATCGATCTTAATAACGATCCTGTTGAGGGACCTTTTACGAAGAAGAATTGCAAGTTGTTACGGTTGATAAAGATACCTATTCAAAGTCGATAAGATTCTAGCTGAGAAGGGCCGTGGGCGAAATAAACAATACCTGGTCAAGTGGCGTGGATACAGTGACAAATTTAATAACTGGGTGTTAGCTTCGCAGCTGAGAGATAATAAAATGGAGTTTTATCTTACCTTATTGAGTAATAGCTCTATGACGTATTTTTCAGGTAATATGACGTCAAGTTTTATTACACAACTGCCAAAACGAATAAGATTAACGGGATCGTGGGTTGTAGGGATATCGGAAATTCAGTACCCATGTTCTTTTGCCGCTGTAAGTGCAACAGATAATTTAATTTATTATAGAACAGAGCCACCTGACGAGAGAACATGTTAGAAACGATATTAAAAAGGCCGCAGAATATCTTCAACTCGACAACGAGAAGATCATTTATATTGAAGATGGCTGGTACGTGATACGATTCGCTTCGGGAAATTACGCCAGCATAGAAGAAATTATCAGCGAGCTAAATAACCATGTACTAATAAGTAAATTGCTAACAATCGAATATCATAATCTAACTAAGAGTGTCACTACGAAATTAAAAACTCAGCTCTCGCTATTCGGATTCTCACAACGTCTAGCCTTACAATTGGGTTATCGTCCGTATCAGAACATAGCCATGGAACCAATACCCCTCACCCGCTAGTATATGGATAGGATTACCAACTCAGATGTTTGTTTATTGCGACATCGTTGAACCGCAAATTGTGGGTGATGTTTTATCTCCGCTTATGCGTATAATAAATATTACTTCAGAAAACTATGCTTACGGGGTCATAAAGATGTGTTTTTTCGCCTGCACACTACATACCGGTAATACACGGGAATTTGAAAACATCGAGATTAATATAAAACAGATACGGGTGCAGCAATGCCATTTGAGTTTGGAACGTCGTGCCTGAAGCTACACTTTAAGAAAGTAAATAATGGTTTGCCCTTATCAGCAATATTACATGAATCAGGCCGGTAACGGTATCGGCTCTATCTAAGAGGTGTGCCCTATCAACGTGGTCATGGAAAGGAGCTGGTTAGGTGGTATATTTAGAAGTATAATACCGTTATTTAAGTCTGGTGCAAAGGCTATTGGTAAAGAAGCTCTTAGAACGGGTGCTAATATTCTTGGTGACGTCATAGAGGATCGACCTATTAAGGATTCGTTTCAAGAAAGATTTCACGAGGCAGGTAGAAACCTTAAACGTAAAGCCGACGAGAAAATCGATAAAATGATGGAGGGTTCGGGTTATAAAGAGTACGTCTGACCGATAATAATCAGTCTCCACTGAGAGCTGTTGCTAAGAAGAAGTCTGCTTACGACGATATATTTTCAAGATAATGGCTTTTTTACATGCCCAATCGTGTGAATGCGTCAAGTCCGAATTGGATTTGTTCGCTTTACCATCGACGCAGACAAGTATCGAGAGCGGTGAATGGATATTTTACAAGCCCTTATCAGCTCTGAGTGATGATGCCAATAGAATTTGTAGTCCCCGGAAATGGAAACGATTATATAGATTTAAGCCAGACTATGCTGTACATTACAGCTAAAGTTCTAAAGCAGATGATACAGCACTTACAGACGCTGATGTTGTAGCACCGGTAAACAATTGGATGCATTCGCTTTTCTCACAGGTGGAGGTTTACTTAAATCAGAAGATGGTGTCACAACCAAACAACACCTACGCCTACCGTTCATATATCGAAACGCTGCTAAATTATGGAAAGGAGGCCAAGAGTTCACATCTAGGATGTACCTTATGGCACAATGATACAGCTGGACAGATGAATACACTGGGAAACGCAAATAACGGTTTCTCAAAACGTCAAGCACTTGCGGCTACCGGTAAACAGATAGAGATGATTGGTCACGTGCACTCGGATTTGTTTAATCAAGAAAAGTTTCTCATAAGTGGTGTTGAGTTAAAGACTAAATTTGTACGATCAAGAGATACCTTTAGCCTAATGGCGGCACACGCTTCAAATTACAAGACGCGAATTATAGACGCTAGTTTACTGGTGAGACGTATGCGGATCAATCCAACTATTCTAATTGCGCACGCTAAAGCTTTAGAAACAACTGCCGCAAAATACCCTGTTACAAGGACCGACGTAAAAGTGTTAACTATACCTGCAGGCATACCGCAAAAATCATTGGACAATGTTTTCCTGGGTCAGTTACCTAAACGATGCATCGTAGGATTTTGTAGCAAATAAAGCCTTCAACGGTGACTACCTCTCAAATCCGTTCAATTTTCATCACTGCAATATTAACTACATGTCATTATATATTGACGGACAACAAATTCCTTCGAAGGCCTTACAACCAGACTTTACAGCTAATGGTTTATACGTAAGAGCATACCACACTTATTCTCTGGTACGGGTATTCATTTTTGAATGAAGGTAACGATATATCAAGAAGTGATTATCCCAACGGCTACTGTTTAATGGCCTTTGACCTAACACCTGACCTGTCTGCAAACGCTAGCACGCACTGGAATTTAGTTAGAAACGGCTCCCTTCGGCTAGAAATCGGGTTTGAAGAAGCCCTCACCGTAACCGTTAACTGTTTGGTGTATGCAGAATTCGATAATGTGATCGAGATCGATAAACATCGGAATGTCGTTGTGGATTTTAGTTGTTAAAAGTGGCAGTTCTAACCTGCAAGCTTCAGTGTACAGCAGCAACCGATAGAAGATGGGTGTCCGTATTTGCCGACAAAGCCGTCAATTGCCGCCGAAAATTGTTCGCCTGGTAAAATCTCGCGCGGTGAAATGTTCGCTGGTAAAATGCCCGCCATGACGAAATCCGTCAGTCATTTGCCCGCCACAAATAAATTAACTTACCCTTTTGGCTTTTGACAAATTCGAGTACCATCCCAATAAAAGCACTTGATAATTGTAAACATATTCTGCTGAATTGACCAACTAAACTAATGACTTCAGATTTAAAAATTCCTTATATATACCAACTTTCATTGTGTACTAATAACGCTTAATGGTCATATTGATAATTAATTATTTTAATTGACCAGTTTCTTGCACATTAATAGTATACAAGGAATCGCATTAACAATAATTATTGCACATAGTTAACTAATGACATTTTCGACAATGTCATTAATGTAAAGATTTTGAATGATTTCTACGAGAATTAGAAAGTCACATTAACGAGATATCTAATATAAATAATAAATGTGCCTTACTTGCAAGAACAAGCGAAAACCATTGAAATTTGAAATTATTAGCTCTATCTTCTAACTATACAAGCACAAGGAAATTATAACATAAAATACGTAACGAGCTTTTTCATGAAAATAGGGGAATATCGGGGGAATCATTTTAGCTACAGGCAGTGGCGGGCAAATGACCGACGGGATTTCGTCATGGCGGGCATTTTACCAGCGAACATTTCACCGCGCGGGGTTTTACCAGGCGAACAATTTTCCGGCGGGCAATTTACCGGCGGGATTTTGTCGGCGAAAATGACCGTGAACCTGAAGATGGACGCATACTTGGACGTACAAGGGTTTAGTGGTGTTAACAACGAATTCATACCTAAAGAAATTGCCGTGGTTACAGATCGCGGTCGTTTATCGTTGATGCTAATAAAACCACCACGAGGCTACTTTATATCAGGATCCATGTCACGGCAGATAAAATTTATGGAAGATAATTATCATGGGTTGAAATGGTGGTGGTCATGTACATTACAACAATTTCCGTGAGGAGCTGATGAGAGTGTTGCGCCCATTTAACAAGATTCACGTTAAGGGTAGTGAAAACAACAGTTTTAAGGTTTCTTAACAAACAAATAGTAAACCTGGAGGAGACCGGTTGTCCGTCGATTAAACAGTTGAAAAAGGATGCAAAAGCATATAGCTGCTTAAACCATAACATCACTGAGCCTATGTGTCACTGGAAAACGCATTACTACTACAAGACTGGACACATGCCAATTCCAAAGATGTATGCGGTACAAGTGTTGAGATGTTTGAAATCGATCCCCAGCCACAAGAAGAATGTCTTTCGGCTTGTATGTGCTTCTAATCAATTACCGAAACACGCACCTCGACCGTGTGCAATTATCGTAAACACGGATCCAGCAAACAAGCCGGTCAGCATTGGACTATCTACATTGACGAGAATGGTAATGGCGAGTATTTTGATTCCTTTTGCGAGCACCGCAAGGATATCATTTACATTTCCTAGAGAAGAATTCCATATGCTTCGTACACAATAAAAAAATACTACAAGACTATCATTCGGATGTATGTGGATTTTATGTCTTAGTGTTTCTGTATTTTAGATTACATAGTTTATCAATGATTGATTTTGTAAAAAACTATTTTAGTACATGTTTAATTCTAAATGATGAGATAATTAAAATATTGTTTAACGTCTATTATACAACCATTCTATTCTGTTAAATAAAGATATTTTTAGTACCTTAATTGTTTTAATTAAGAATTGCGTAATACCTACTGTTTTTTCTTTTAATTCGGCATGTGTTTTTAAAAATCGTGTTATATCAAATTTACTATTTAGTGTTTTTAAAAGAAATTATATTAACCATTTATATTGGTTTTAGACTATTAAATTAAACAAAGTTATATAATTACACGGTAATTAGCTTAAGTAAACATGAACAGTGATTTGTTACTACATATTGTTATGGAATTTTAAACATTCCAAACACTTAATATGGTTTTTATAAAACAATTTGTGTATCGGTATATGAATATTTTTCAAACCGATTTTATTTTAAGAGAAAGGTAAATGTATGTTGCAGTAAGTGCGATAAAGATGATAAGGTTATTTGTACATTTTACACTATGGGGAAACCAATAGCTGGTTTTACACAATCTAGAAAGTTTAATTACACAAGCAAACACAGCGGTGACTATCACTCATGAAGCAGTCCCTCGAAAACGTTCTTTAAGTACAGAGCTGGTAAGTGTCTCACGTAAGGTTATAAAAAAGGCATTAATTAGGGTTAAAAATTTCAAGGGTTGAAAAACGCGTCCTACACGTGACCGAGTAAAAATAAGGGTGAAAAATACGGCCTCTCACGTAAGGTTATAAAAAAGGCATTAATTAGGGTTAAAAATTTCAAGGGTTGAAAACGCGTCCTACACGTGACCGAGTAAAAATAAGGGTGAAAAAGCGGTCTTCCACGTGAGCTAGGGTTCCACCAAAATCCACGATGGCGGCGCAAGTGTCGGCCTTCTACTTCCGTTAGAATGATTATTACTGTTCATTTTATTTTAAAAAGTAACAAACTGCTACTTTTGTTCACAGTTATGAATTAAAGATTTGTTACTTTCTTAAACAACGCTTATGTTTTATCCACAGCGCGCTTTGTTATAAGTATTTAAGCATGGCACGATTTGTAAATGTAATAATAAATTTATCACATCTTTCATGATGGAACCTAAAAGATGTTTTCTTCGAAAACGGTTCATTTTATGGTCATGCAACAAGTGAACATTTTTTAAAGGATATTTGTTTCACTTTAAATGAATGTAAAGAAAATGTAAAAAAATCAAATAAAAAAAATATGGGTCGTAATACATAGGTTAAGTGCAGAATAGGCACTTTGGAATTGAAACATTTGCATTAAATTTTGTACAATAACGTAATAAATTATTAAAACAGTGTATTCCAAATGTCAATAGAATCGATCCAGTAAGAATTTATTTAATCAAAATAGCTTAAAATCTAATTAGAATTACTAAACAATTAAACTCATAATTATTAGTCATTTATAATGTTATAACTACAGTAAACATAAAAACAAATATAATGATAGTATCGCATTTCTAGGTAATACGTTCATTTTTAAACTTGCTCAACAATTTCTTTTTAAATACATTAAAACTTTCATTTTTCTTAATATCTAGTGGTAACTCGTTGTAAGTAACTACTCCCTTATCAAAAATGGAATTTTTTGTACTCTTTAAATTGAGATATTTGACAAAAAAATTATTTATAGTTCTTATAGCTATGTACCCCTAATCTCTTTTTTTATAAAGATATTTAAATATTATGGTAATTGTCCCTTATCTATTCTGTAAATAAACACTAAAACGTCCTATAAAATTTGGTCCCTAACATTTAACAAATCTAATTCTCCTAACATACCTGTTACTGTTGAATATAAATTTGCATTTAAGATTGCCCTTAGACCAAGATTCCATACTACTTCTAACTTATAAATTAAAGAACTATATACACAACATAACAAAGATTTACAAACGCGTAAATGCGGCATAACAAGTAAAAACCTTCTTTTTAGTTTCAAGGGACAACATATTTCTTAATCTACAAATAAGTTAAGATCACTGTCAATAATTAACCCCTAAATATTTAAAACTATCTACCCACTGTATCACATCATTTCCTATAACTATATCACATGTTTTAAATTTATTCTCTATGTACATACATTTAGTTTTCTTAGTATTTAGACTAAGTTTATTATGACACAGTCATTGCACAATACTTACAAGTTCCAAGTTCATTTCATTAACCAAATCTGTACTCCAGAAATATACATCAAGGCATGGTCTGCAAATAGATCCACCTTAGTGTTATTTACAATATTTGGTAACTATTTTATATACAAAATGAATAATTGTAGTCCCAGTTTGCTACCTTGAGGAACACCTAACACTGTATCCTTGAGATCCGAACGTACATCATTAACTTTAACATATTGTTTTCTATTTCTTAAATAATCTTTTACCCATTTAATCAAATTTCATCGAACCCTATACCTACATAGCTTCTATTAATTTATCTCTACTGACAACCCCAAAGGTTCTTTTAAAATCTAAAAATTACGCAATAGTACCATTTCCACGATCTCTCTCCCTTTTCCATGATTCCACCACTAATATCCCAAATTTCATTTTAGCATTTAATAATCCTTCACTTGCAACTTTATTTAAATGTCCCACAATCCCATCTAGACAAGCCTTATATATAGCCAGTAACTCTATTAATATTTTCCCTCTATAAAATATTTCCTGCTCCATATAGGTTTTACTCGGATCTGGTATTGTCATTATAATTTACACTATACTTTCAACAAAGTACTTATTTAATCTATTTGCTGTTTCTAGACTTTCATGTACTACCTCTCCGTTAAAATCCATAGCTCTGATTTCATTACAATTTTTAACCTTTAATAATGGTTTCAAAGTTTTCCACATTCTACTAGGATTCCCCACTCCCCATCCCAGGTCCTATCAACCTGAGCATCTTCTCTCCCTGCTAACGACTCAATCTAAATTTTTAGCATGCTGTTCTGCCTGTCACCTCCTTTACTCCTCTATTAAGCAATTCAATACAAGGTGCGACAACCGTATATTTTTATAATCAGGAAAAAAAGCAGAATTTAAAAATAGAAAAAAATATAGGGCGTTTCATTCAAAAAATTATATGTTTGGAATGTCACACGTTTTTGAACGACCCTGTATACTTACTAATATTTTCCAATTGTGCATCTCTAAAGACTGTACAATTTTTGTGGAGAAAGTTTTTCTCTACCTCTAATACTTTTTAAGTTATTTGCCGTCCACACACTAATAGGCCAATCTATATATATATATATATATATATATATATATATATATATATATATATATATATATATATATATATATATATATATATATATATATATATAGAACCAAGTTGGTTAAATTGGAGCAAAGTTACGTAATCCGATATTGAACGTCTTCCTAAATTCTGGGCCGTATCAAAATGTTCGGAAAAACCATAGAAATTTCAATTTTTGTTTATAATTTTCCATGCTCTTGTATTTAAATTTGTCAAAAAACGAGTTGCACATTATTAGCGTCCTTTTTACCTGGATCTTAGTTTTATTGTACTGGTTATCGCGAATATATCCAACATAAAGACGATTGCTCGAGTGACATTCCTACCTAAGCTTTAATTAAAAACTAAGAATATCGATGAAAAAAGTTGCGTATTATAAAATTTATGAATAAAATTTTACAACCGTTTGCTAAAAGTTGTACAAAATCGTAATAAATGCTGGAAGTTTCCACCACCTTGTTGTACATGCAATTCTGCTCAGAGTTTAATACTGTAGATAACACGCTGGAGAAGAACCGGGGAACAATTATGTCTTCGAGTTTAATTCAAAATTGTTAATAGGAGTTTCAGAAATTGTATCTTAAAGTTGAGGCTACAAGATGAAATCGAGAGGTGTTAAGTCGAAAGATATCTAAAGCCATGTAGGGAATTACGAACTTTAAGCAATTAGATGATTATTATAACACTTTTGGAAATATTTAATAATTGCTGGTGTAGTGTGGCTTTAATAATCTCTGGCACAAGCCTTAATTGAGGCAACGATAAGGACGGAAATTCCTAAAATTTCTCTTAGTATTCGTTAATTTAATTTAATAGGATTACGTCATAATTAAAAGTGGTGGGACACGCCCACTTCTATCTAATTGACGGTGCGCACGTATAATGACACAGGTTGGGGCTGTGATTGGAGGGCCTAAAGGCCGACCCTCTAGTTTCTAATTGGTGGCGGCCATTTTGTGATTGTGGCTTGTCGATCATTTTTCTTTTGTCGGCCATCTTGTAGAGCACTTTTGTTTTATCAGTCATTTTTGTAATAGTTATGACGGGAAATTTGAAATAGTATTCCAATAAGGGGGCCCTCATACTATCTCATAAGATAGATATAGGACACTAGAACTCGTTCTAAGGTCGTCGCCGCTTGTCGGTTCCCCCTGGCGGGAAATTTGAAATAGTATTCTAATAAGTGGCCAGCACACTACCTCATAAGACAGCTACAGGCCTACGGAACTTGTTCTCAGGTCTTCGCCCATTGCTATGCCACCCTGAATGTTTGTGACGCCATCTACTGATGTATTTCTAAAAACTAAAGCTAATGAATGTTTTCTGTAGTACAGTTTGATCCAAATTATCAATCAAATTAATCTAAATCAAATCAAGCTCAATGAAATCAAATAAATCCTTCATTCAAATCAATCGCAATCAATTCAATCAAAGCAAATACATAAACAGGTTGTTAGCTACATCCCCATTTAAATCACAAAGTAGTATAGAAATGAATTCAAGATAATGATCTGAAACCAACTTCTATCAAAACACCCTGGTTATTACCAGTAATAAAAGGATAAAGCGATTTTCAACAATATATTATAAGTAATGCTATTTTGAGATTACATAAACACACATCTCATATATTATTAGCAGCTTCATCATCATACTCTTATCTGCTAGATTGTTTAGTTACCTCTTCTTTCTCCTCTGCCTGTCCTAGCATTAACTTGGACCCTCTCTCAGACTCAGCTGAGATGGTGCTGATGAATGGTTGATTCAATAATAAACCACTTGAACTCTCTTTTCAATAAATGTATCAGTCTGGTAACTGTAATTGTGCAGACAAAAATCCATACAAAGCAATGGGTTTCTAATGATTTGTTAAGATTATATACACCATCCAGTTGTGTACTACCACTCAAATTTTGCATATAGTGACAAAAAACGTTTACAGTTAAATTAGCAAAAATGCCTATACAATAACAAAAGAGTTTTACTGGTGCGGTATCGTGTACGAGGTTGAAATATAAAATTAATGTTACTTTATTAAGATATAAATAAGGAATTCATTAGTAGAAGGGTGTTTTAATATGGCCATTATAGTTATAGTTATGTGTGGCATAATCACATTAGTCACATTTGCATTAGGAATAATAAAACAA
Organism: Vesta saturnalis; assembly: GCA_036346205.1. NCBI lineage: Eukaryota > Metazoa > Arthropoda > Insecta > Coleoptera > Lampyridae > Vesta > Vesta saturnalis. The sequence goes on from JARFJB010002396.1 coordinate 8,901,135, forward strand.
CCTTAACGACTTTACATAAACTCACTAATTAGTGATACAAAAAGTGAATGTACGACTTCACATTCTGATCGTAATCAATAAATAAATTTCACACAACAAAGCTATTTCAATAATGTATTTTCCAATTTGGGTATAAAAAAGTCAAAGGTGATTCCATATGGTACAATTAAAAATAACAACTGATCATTTTAATCGATCCCCTTTTATTTCGTACTTAAAATTGGCTATCTCTTTTCAATAACGTATACGCTGTTTAACATAATAAAGTACAGTAAGATCGTTTCTTTAGTTTACTTTAGTCACCAATCCCTAAAGCTTGTTTCAACATTGATTCAATCTTGCATCTGCAAATAATTAGGTTGTTTTTGGGACCTCGAAGTAGTTAATGTGTTTTAGTAAAAGCCCATTAACTAGGTGATTACATAAAAGGTAAACGGATCTTTACAATTTTAATGATTACGCTCTTTGCGTGCCAAAGAAATCCTGTTACATAGGATGTACATTACGGTGTGGGGTTTTCCCCAATTATATACCCACAACAACAATCTTTCACTATTCAAATACTTCTAATGTATTTGGGAAAACCGATAATTACGTAATTACGTGAAAGTTGAACTGCACTTGAAAATACACTTACGATGTTTACGTTCAAAAAATTCCTGTAATTAGATTGTGCTTATAAAACAGCGTACCATCTTTCTTACATTCATTTACACTCCATACGTTAATCCTGTGGTACAATGTCGAATTTACCAAAGCTTTTAAATATTTTCGGGTATGGTTTGCTGTCTGAAGATGAGGCAGTACAAATGTAGCAAAAGATTCAGCCCGTACGATAGGATGTGGCAAGAAAAATTTCAGGTTTCTTAAAATTTGTTGTTTTAATACCACTTTATCATTCTAGATGTTTGCTAAAGCGAAAGGTGGTTGCAGTTGTAGTACATATTTAAAAATGTTGGAGGTAGCGATGTAAGTGCAATACCTTTATAAATTCAAAGCTGTATTGTTTACTGTACAAACCTCATATATCATCATATCTTAGATATTATCGTAACTTTAAGTTGGTAATTGAAATATTGTTTAGAGGTCACCAACATCTTCAAACGTTGGTGCTGTTTGTGACTCCCATAGTTCTCCTCCTCCGCAGTCTGCAAGTACGGCCGAGGACATCGTTGTAAGTACAAACAATACAGACGCCTGTACTTATATATTTTTCGCATCTTAATTGCTGTTTTTAATTTCAGAGTACACATGGAGTAGTGATAAACACTGTATACCGCGAGAAGTACATTAAAAAGTTTAGCACAACTGAGAAAATGGTTGTATTTAAATTTAAGGAAGCTGATTCTAATCAACCACCATTTACATGACAAGGTAAGCACCAATAAATTATGTATTTTATAAGCTGATTTCTTTTGGACCAAGAGGTGTTTACTAAAATCGTAATTTTGTTGCAGAACTTGCGAGATGAATTATTAGGAAAAATAATGTCCATCGGACCGCGGCTGGCCAACGACAATTTCCCCGACAAACCCTAAGGATGTTCATTCCGCCGTACAGATCAACTGAACTTCACTATGATGATGGCAACACTTGAGAAAACTTTGTAATATAACATAAGCTTCTTTAATAATGATACGTTAAATTTGTAGGTAGACAGTTGTTTTACCAGTGGATTATGGTTGGGAACGAGTGACGTGCGTTACTTTTGCAGAGCTTTGCGCACTTAAAAAAGGTATTAAACTATCAACAGTGCAGGTAATGTATGTTTAGGACGGGCATTAGCCGTGGCCATAGCAGTAGCCGAGGACGATCCTCAATTGTTACTCCTTAAATAGGCTTGCCATATTTTGGGTCTGAGGACGCAGGAGATACGTGCTGCCGCTATTGTAGACCATTACACCACAGTTGTCTATAATCACAGACTAGGTAAAACAGTTTATTTTGAGGGTCCAAAACCGCAAAACTTTAAATTTAATTATTGAAGAGAAACATTATAATGTATTTACTAGTTTAACCAGTGCTCTTTCAGCACAGTATTTTTGAGAATAATGTGGGTTTAGAATCGATAACCACAAACGTCATAAGAACTGTTCTTACATCGGTCCCTGTTATCATAATGGTCCACCTTGCCAGTTTGTTGATTATACCGTTTCTGATGAGTGCAACAGGGATTTCCTCGGAAACTATTGTCTACAGCATCATAGACCTGCCGGTCTTTGCAGCAAGCTCTAACGTTGTCGTACTTGTTTAGTGAGTGTATGGAAAGCTAAGAATTCTCATAAACGCGGTTTTGCACATTGTCCTACCCGTAATTTCGAAAAACCTGTCCGTTATTGTTACATGTCCAATAACACGTTTGACTCGAAAAAACTCCTAAAAGACTTGATTTTTATCTTGCACGATTTCGAATTCCGCCAGGATACACCTACTAACAATGCTAACACGCCCACGTTGTGCGTTGCTCAGCATGTCTTCTACCACTGTGTTAATACCGATATCGATATTAAGCAGGGTTGCAGACATCGCGGTCAACGCCAACATACACTTTCTGTCACTTGCATCCGAACTCCTTACATATATCTCCTCACTCTGCAAGAAGCGAGCATCCACTGTAGCTTTAGCCACAACTCTAAAGCCTATAAATGCCAATTTATCCTTAACGAGATCTTAAAGAATGTCTCCTTGGAATCCCAAAATCATATCTAACGGAACAGAAACCGTGCTCCTCAACTGCAAAAATAACATAAACTTCCTACCCGTGGCCCTATCAAAACTCCATAAAACCTTTAATTTACCCGGCTCAAAAGGTCACTTCAAAATTATGTAGGCGGTTTACCAGTAATATACTTTTACGGTGTCGACAAACTGTCTCACGACGCTCGAGCAGACCTTATAAAGTAGCACAATGACGAGATTCCTAAGGTCACTCGTTTTAGTTTCCTTAGAAAATCCCGTCTTAAGTTTTGGAAGAGATTTATCGGCGAAAACAAGGTCGGTCCTTTTAGAGAATGTTGCACGATCGCTGGTGTAGGCAGCGTTGTTTTCCGTACAAATTTTATTTGCGAGAATACTATACGACTTATCGCGAACGGTCGATACAGATTGCGCGACAAACAGTCGATGATTGCTATTTAATGGCTTCTATGGCTCCAGCATTTTGAAGGTAGACGTATTCAGCACGCCGGGAACTTGCGTAAAGTACGGTTAAGGGAAGGTATTCTGTTTGGTGGGTTTCCTCATGACACAAACACTGTATACCAGTTTCACGGTTGCTATTTCAACAGTTGTGAAAGGTGTTAGCCCGAAATAGCTGGTAATGGTAAACGCGAGCAGAGCACAGCGTTTTTCCGCTGTGAGAGTACGGTGGCAACATCACTCATGATAGATTCCTTTAACTATGGTTTAGTAGAAGTTTGGGAATGTAAATTCAGATCATTCCCTGCCATAATATACTTTATTAGCTCAAACAGCGTGCTGAATCGGTCATCACTCAATCAACGCGATAGATTCCTTGAAGGTCGTACTAATGCGATTAAATTATGTTGTAAGGCAGAAAAAGATGTGCAAATCAGATATTTAGAGGTTTGCTCACTGTACCCCTATGTGAATAAATATTCCAAGTATACGGTGGGGAATCCTACACTTCACATTACTGCTGACGGCTCATACTTCGACTTACACTCTGTCGACGGCCTCTTGAGGTGCAACGTGATCCCTCCAATAGATTTGTACTATCCTGTCCTGCCTCTTAAAATGAACGATAAACTGATGTTGGTTTTTAGAAATCTGGAACACTGGAACTGTGACAGGATCTGTAACAAACAAAATACACCCGCGTACCACACAAATGTGTGTGGTATGTGAGAGTATTTTGTTTGTTAATGTTGCTCTTGTGTAAAACTTGTTCTAAAACTATGTTCCAACATGATTGCAACCATACGGAGGACGAACGTAAATTTACCGGAACTTACGTAGAAAACGAGCTTCTAAAAGCTATAGATTTAGGGTATCGAGTTTTAGAAGAGTTTGAACAGTAGGAGTATAGAGTTTCCTAATACGACAGAGATACTATGAGGGGGTCTTTTCTCAGGTTACGTTGATAATTTCGGCCTGGCCTTCATGTTGTAACGATGATGAATCGAAGGATCGATACATACGCGAATATTGGGAAAGAGATGGTGTCCAGCTGAAAAAGACAAAATTTGCGAAAATCCTGGCCTTGGATACATTTCAAAATTATCTATAAATTCATTTTCGGGCAAGTTCTGGGTGCGTGGTAATTTAACACCAACCACAATTATTAATGATCGTCAGCACAGCAAAGTCCTTGTGAGTGGGTTCCACATGTGGCCGATTTTCTTTGCGATATGGTCGTTGAGGTGGAATGCCACGAAGTCTGTAGTAGAATCGCGGAGTTCGTAAGTGGAGTCCTAAGAATTATGCGTACAAGGTGTTCTCTGCAATTAAAAACGAATACATCACGGTGTGTAAAGCTAAGGGAATCACCCTAAACTATAAAAATTCCCAGGTAGTTGACTTCGACACACTAAAGTCGTTAGTGTTAAACAATATCAAACCTGTGTACGCGCATATAGACCATAAAATTCCCATAAAACTCCAGCATACGAAGTTGCATCAAAGCCAGAGAGCAGATTTACCAGGTAAAGTAGTAAGGAGGATGGTTATGACACTTTTTCTTACGGCTAAGTGGCTCTCGCATAGCTTTATTATTTTAACCTACACGGTATATTCTCTCCCAGTTTAGTTTCTAGTATCTTGTTTAAAAACTCCGTTCATTAGCCACGTGACCATCTTTGAATCCATCCCCATTCCCTTTCCTTATTTACATCTTAACCCAGTGACTTTAATTTTTGGAATATATTTTAACCTAGTACCACGATACCGCACCAGTAAAACTCTTTTGTTGTTGTATAGGCATTTTTACTAATTTAACTGTAAACGTGTTTCATCGCTAGATGCAAAACTCGATAATAGCTCCTCAAGTTAATTTTAGTGGTAGTACTAGTGGATAGTGTGTATAGTATTAACCCTCCTATTGTATTCGGGTTAATATGTCCCAATCGCTCTCGTTAAACGTGCATAATTTGTTAATTTATTTAAATATTTCGTTGCCACTGCATGACCTTTATTTCACTACTCTAATAACGGTGTACCTAGATTGGTATTAGAAAATTATAATTAGTTTCGTTTTAAATCCATTTGCTACACTCACTGTGTTTGGGTCTATATGATCTGGTGATTTGTGTGCTTCAAATTAGAAGAACGAGAAGAAGATTATTATTATAGACGAATGTATTTTATTAGTTTTGTTTTATTTTCATAAATATAAATAACTTGCATAATATTACCACATTATTGCGCATTATTGCGCATATTGCATGCGTTATTTGCATACCTGTTGAGACTTGTCTGTGGATCCACGTATAAATGCAGCCAAGGAGGATCTGTGTGTTAGTTTCGTAGTAAATATCAAACTTGATGCTATACTTTAATAAGAAATACCTAACAATTGAAATGTATTATTGAAAATGTGTAGTGAGAGAGTGCTTACGGATAGTGAACTTGAGAAACGTTTGTGATTCTAATGCTTCTGAAGAAAAAGACCATTTGTCCGAACCGAGATATATAATAGCAAATCGGATGATGAAGTGGAAGCTATAATTTCAGATGAAGCTGATACGGATAATCACGTAACTTCAAAAATGGCAATATAGCATGGAATGAAAAGACATACTCGGGAAGGTTATCAGCAGCAAATATTATTTCATTGATTCCTGGGCCAACAAGGTATGCTACGTCGCGAGTAATTGATAGAAAATTCTCGTACTTCTTTCACACACAAAATTCTAAACCTAATTTGGAAAATGTCAAATTTAGAAGGCAAAGAACTTTACGGCAACACGTTTCAAGAACTAACATTAGTTGAACCAGAAGCATATTTTGGCCTACTATTTCTAGCTGGAGTGTATAAATCCCATGGAGAGGTAACAAACAGTCTGTGGGATGGAAATGTAGGTCGTCCAATATTCAGAACGATGTCCCTATAACGATTTCATATAATTACACGAATAATTCGCTTTGACGATAAAAAAAACTCAACCACAACGATACCAAACTGATAAATTAGCTCCCATACGGAAATAGGTTGCAATTCTACCTATACTCTATAATTTTCACAAAAATGTAACGGTAGGTGAGAAACTGGTACCTTTTAGAGGCCGTTGTCCTTTTAGACAGTAAATCGCAAATAAACCTGATAAGTGCGGAGTCAAGATTTGGACTTTATGCGATTCTGTGGCTGCTTATGCATATAACATGGAAATTTACCTCGGGGAAAAAAGGTGAACCTCCAGTGAGAGGTCATGGTAAAAGGGTTGTGCTAGATCTTATTTATGGTCCAAAAGGCCACAACGTAATGTGTGATAATTTCTTTACCTCCTACGATCTGGGGCAGATGCTATTGAAAAGAAAAATAACCATGCTTGGCACTACTCGCAAAAATAAGCCTGAACTGCCAGCTTCATTGGTCTGCTACAGGAATGAAATCCTTTCTCCAAAGGACACGTCGATAGTTTCCTATATTGTACTATTTGGAGGTACCCTGTATCTTTACTATTGCAAAAGTTATCGAAAAGGTAAGAACGTTAACTGATAAATATTTTTGGGAATAATTCATTGGCGTACTTAAAAAATTTTTTCCAGTGTACCGTTTTCAAGATATAACCCAAACTTACACTTTTTTAATGGAACACCCTGTATATTTATAGCCCGTTAAATTTGTTATTTTTTTCTTTTTAAAATGATGTATAACATTATATACTTCTATTTATTATTAATCTCCGAAATCATTAAAAACTGCAAAATAAATTTTTATGGGTTGGCTATGATATAAAAAACTAAATATACTTGAATACTCAATTAATCATAAAACCAAAATAAACAAATTTACAATTTGAAATACTGAATAATATATGATTAATAAAACTGTTCAGAGTGATGACCATTTTCTCTCACACGTAAATCGCATACTTTTCGTATTCTTCTTAACGCGTTTGACAGTTTTAGCGGTGATGCATCTAAATCTCGAAACGCCTGCTCCGTTGCTTCACCAAGGTCGTTGATGTTATTGTGACGATTTTTGTATATTTGATTTTTCAATTATGACCATACAAAAAAATTCCACATTGACAATTCTGGTGACCCTGCAGGCCATCGAATTGTCCCATTTGTTACAATACAACGACCATGGAAGTTGCGATCTAAAAATTCTTTTACTATTACAGAGTTGTTATCAGGGGCTCCTGTCTTGTTGAAAGAATATTGAATTTCGGTTAGCCAGCGGCACATTATCTAATAGTTGGGGTAAAATCTTTTCCAAAATAACTAAATATTTGTTTGAAGCGAGACCTCCTTCAAAAATATAATACTAAATATTAGTTCCAAATATGAAACAGGAAACACTAAAACCAAATATTGCCTGTTGATGGCGTTCAAAATGTGTTGATTTTCCTGGTACCCATGCCTAGTGTTATGCCTATTAAAAACTCCAGCACTGCTGACATAGGCTTTGTCTGACCAAATCACATTTCGTATAAAATTATTATCAATTCGACATTGTTCCAAAAACCAGTTCCAAAAAATGATCCTTCTCCCTGGATCACGGGATGTAAATGTTGAACTAGATTGACCTTATATGGTTTAAATTCATATTTACGTAAAATTCTCTGCAACTTTGTTCGTGTTACCTTTGTTTCTGCACGAAGTTTCGGGGACTGCTTGAACATATGCCAAAACGTTTATTTCTTGTTCCTCGCGATTATCCTTATTGTAATTTTGTGATCGTGGCTTGAAGTATGATCCATAATTTATTAAATTTGATTTTAGTCTATAAATTGTATTTCGGTTTAATTGGTGTCTTTCTGGATATCTAAAATTAAGAAACAAATATTATGTAAAACTATTAAATTTAATCATTCCTTTTCTACCTGTTCAAATACATTTCTAAAACTTCGGTGACATTGTCGTTTCCCTAATTTAAACATTTTATTACATCATACTTCTCAGGGTTTGAAAATCTTCTATTTCAGCCATAATTTTAAATAAACAAGAATTTAAATATTAAATAATTTCTTTGACAGATTCAACAATATCTGTGTAGATATTCATTTGTTTCCCTAACCATTTGATTAATGTGTTATTATTATTATAATTATAATGAATTTAAATTAGAATTAGAGCTATTTGAATAAAATAAAATTTTTATAACTTTTAGATACTTACCACAACAAATGGAAATAGAGAATTAACTACTTTTTTGTATTTTTAAGGCAAAAATATTAACGAGAACGACAAATAGCATGGCAAACCTATAAAAAATTAATATTTTACAGTTTTAAATGATTTCGAAGATTAATAATAAATATAAGTATATAATGTTATACATCGTTTTAAAGACAAAAAAATGACAAATTTTCACGGGCTGCTAATATACAGGGTGTTCCATTAAAAAAGTATAAGTTTGTGTTATACCTTGAAAACGGTAGCCTAAAATATTTTTTTGAGTACGGCAATGAATTGTTCGCAAAAATATCTATCAGTTAACGTTCTAACATTTTTGATAACTTGTGAAATAGTAGAGATACAGGATACCCCCAAATAGTACAAATTTTCAAAATCGCCCTGTGACCTAGAATGCAAAAAACATATTTTGAATGCATTAAACGTTTCACAAAAAAGTAGCAACGGTTCACGAAAACCCCAAGGCTCTATCTTTATTAATATCCGGGAAACCCTTCAAATCTCACACAAAATGGGACACAGTGTTCATGTTGAAATAAAAATTCAAGTGGTTTTAAATATTTTCAATTCATTCATTAGCACCATCTCATCTTGGTCAACTTGTCTAAAGCTGTTGTAAACCTTCATTCGATCAGCACATACTTACCTTAAATCATGCATTTAAAGTCTTATGTAAATTATTGTTACGTAATTGTGAAAATTGGATAGAATAAAACACATCTTTGTTTGGTACGTTAGTAACTTTCAAGTTGTCATCTCCTCAACAACATAAATGTATTCGCCGCATTATGAATCCACAATCGACGATATTCCAGATTTTGAGGACTTAACGGTACACTACTATTGCCTAATAACACCTGAAGATGAAGATAGAGAGAATGAGTCGGAGAGTGGGTCAAAGTTAATGAGGTAACAGAAGATCTAGCAGATACGGAGGATGATATTGAGGAATACGTAAGATGAGTGTTTATGTAATCTTAAAATAGCATTAATTATGATAAATTATTGAAAACCGCTGTATCTTTTTATTACTGGTATTTTGGAAGAAGTCGGTTGCTTATCAACATCTTGAATTCATTTCTATATTATTTATTTCGTTTGATGGATTTGATTAATTGACTGATTTGATAGTGATTGAGTTTGATTTTATTGAGATTGATGTGATTGATTGATTTGGATCAAACTCTATTACAGAAAACATAAATTCGATTTAAACATGCAGCAGTAGATGGCATCACAAATAATCAGAAAGGCATGACAAGGGGTGAGATCAGAGAACAATTTCCGGAGTCCTATACCTGTCTTACGAGATGATATGAGGCCCCCCTTATTGGAATACTATTTCGAATTTTCCTCCATAACCATATGACCGACAAAACAAAAGTGGCTGCCACCAAACAGAAACTAGGGAGCATGGTCTGCCCTAAGGTCCTTCAATCACAGCACTCACCCTTGGGCAGTATGAGTTGTGAGCCCCTTCTGCTTCTTTGTATTTTCAACAATCTGATGCACATTTGTTATGACTTTTACGGTTCTTTCCTAAAACAACCACAACTGTGGGTTGTCGGAATTCATGAATTTTTTTTATAATCAACCAAACTGTCTTAAGTACATTAACCCACTTATTTTATGACCAGTGCGAAAATAGACTTCTAGCATACACGATTTCTGATTTTCAGTGAAAACCATTGTTGAAGTTTAATTAATTAACACATTGTGATATATTATTTTATAATTTTATCTGCCAAAAATTAATTAAATGTTATACATAGAAAGACATTTACAATATGGTCATAACGAGATTATTACCGTCAAGAGTGTCTATTTACTTTCGTAGCGTAATTATATAATTCACTAGTTAACTTTGCAATTTAGTAAATGAAAGTTCATAAACGGTTTGCTATAGACGACAAAATTATTTCTAACCCCTCGACTAATATTAATGACATTGGCTCTCCATTTCCGTATAATACGGCCGTCATCAATAAGGTTCATTATTGATTCTTCGACTTTAGATTAGAGAATGAAAAAATTTTACGAAAGCTTGGTTAGTAGGTGCCTATAATTCACATTAATTTATTTTCTCTAACAATATATAATAATTAATTACACTTCTACTAATTATGTCGGAAAATTAACTACCTAATGAATTATGTTTAACACCTTACCTTACCATTACACTAAGTTATAAGTGTAGACCACGATATAGTATCGTAGTGTAAAGACGGATCGGTTCAAATTGTAATGTTTACTCTGTTTAATTTACGTCCTTTACTTTTTATAATTTATATCATGGTAGATATTATTGTGCAAAGAAAATGTGGATTCTCATAAGTTGCTCTGGTGCTAATAATTTGTAGACCTATTTGTGCAATGTAAACTTTGACCATTATTACACATATTAAAATAATTATCTACTTTTTTGGGGTTTTTACTGGTGTATTTGTATATGAAAGTTATACAATCTAAACGTTTCGATAGCACTTACAGTTATCTTCGTCAGTAGTAGTGTTATCTATTAAAATTGTTAAAGATGCTGAAATAATTTTGTGAAATTAGAAACTTCAAATTTCACAAAATTTCAAATCTCACAGAATTATTTCAACATCTTTAACAATTTTAATACATAATATTACTACTGACGAAGGTAACTATAAGTGTTATCGAAAAGTTTAGATTGTATAATTTTAATGTACAAGTATGTACACCATTAAAAAACCCAAAAAAAAAGCGTTTTAATATCTTAATTTCATATACAGCATGTAAATTTAACGTAAGCGCAGCAAGATACTAAGGAAACAAAGCTTTCATTTCCTCGGATAAGCTTGAAATATGAATAATAAGTATTAGTTTACATATGTATACGTATATAATATAAAGACCGCCTATTTATTTATGTGGTGTAATTAATTTAAACACTACTCAAATCATAAATACAAATAAATGTAAAGTGTGAAAGTAAGTGTATTACTATAAATTATTAAGATAGAACACGATTATTGCACTATAAATATTGTTTTCAGTAACCCTCAATATCAAGGGCGTAGCCAGGATTTATAACAGGGCAAACCATTGCCAAGGCAAATGAAAACAGAACTTTGAGATTTTAATTATACTTAAATTAAACTAATAACATTTTTCTTGGGTTTAAACTAAATGTATCCAAAACTTTCTTCACTATGCAGTCCTGATTATCCTTCAAAAATTTTCGATGCACACTCATCAAACACAACCCAGTGAGTCTGTCATCAACCATTGTACTCCTGAGCCAGGTTTTACCCTTCGCAGGGTACTGAACGATCTTTCCACGGTAGCAGTAGTGGATGGGAAAGCACTTAATATTAGCAGTGCATGCCTTGTTGCAGTGAAAAAAAACATTAGCTTCCTCCAAAAGTGCAGCCACTTCAATGTCCTTTAATTTGTCTTCTGTTAAATTCTTTTTCTTCCACATATTGTACCACAAATCTAATTCTGCAGAGACATCACCCAACTTATAAAATTCCATGAAAGATTCTGCATCATTTTTGAAATCTTTTGAAGCCATTTTGAGCATGCTTGAAGGATGAAGATAAGATAAGTAAAGCAAAAGCAGGTGTATTTTTGTTGGAGAATCTAGCATCCAAAGACGAACTTAAAGAATCAAGATAGGGGATGATTATTGACCGCTTCCAATATTCAACTGCAGACTCAGATGGTGGATTACTTCTGTGCACTTGCTTTTGAGTAACTCGTGGTACTGACAACTCAACCCCTACTTTCTCTGCTATATCAAGTGATTTTTTAAATAATTCATAAGAAACATTTTCGACATCTTGTCGATCTTCTTTGATTACATCTAGAATATCATCAATATGTTTCTTCACCATAACTATATCCATACTTTTACCTTGTAAAACGTTTACAACGGGTTCCAAGATTGCAGAGTATCTTGAAATTATGTTTAAACCTAAGATGAATATTGGTTTAGTAACTTCACAGTGCAATTGGTAGGCAGATTTTCTTGTGCCATAGTTTCCTTCGACAGATAGATGTTCTAGTGCTTTAACAATGTCAGTGAAGCTTTCTGAAAATTTTTTATGCTCTTATATTTTCCGACCATCTGGTCTCACAGAGCCTTGAAAGATTTGGAACCGATTTCCTACGGGCTGGCGATTCACGAAAGAAGGTTATTGTGTCTTTAACCTGTGTTTCTTATTTCTGGTAGCTTGCTAGTATCATTGACCACAAGATTTAGTCTGTGGCTGGAACAATGGAAAAATAAAGATTTAGCGTACTTTTTTTAAGAATGGCCTGTAACTGCCGGCCATCGTGGAACACCGTCAAATCCGAATCCTACACAATTATCGGCGGAAAAATTATTATCTTCTAAAAAACTTTGAATTGCGCTAGCGATTGTAGAAGCATCTTGACATTTTAACTCAATGTAGCCTACAAATTCCTCCCTGATTATTTTTTGGCTTTCATCATAGAACCTTAATCCAATAGAAAGCTGCTCTTTTCCAGCGATATCTGCTGTTTCATCAGCCATTACAGCATAAGCTTTTGCCCGTTTACAGTCTTCGCATAATTGTATGATCTCATTTTGAATTGTTGGTGAGGTATAGACTGCGTTTTTTTGACATTTATCCAAGTGGCTCTTTAGCTTCTCATCACCAGAGTCAATCCTCAAATTTAAAAGGTCAAAGAAAACTCCTTCATTTCCTTGTTTTTCTCTAAGCGGCAAATCATGAATTCCACAAAATATTATGCAAGAAATAATTTCTGACAATATTTGTTTATTTTTTTCAATCGTCTTATGGTGCCCTATTTGCAACTGGACTTGAACAGGAGCATTTTCAAGAAATGCTTTCGCAGCAGCTGTTGAAGATTTGTGGTAATGGCTGCCAACGTGCTTTCTGCAATCTTCATGTATATCCTTAAACTTCATGTAAGGCCTTACCATAAATGACCCCAAAACTCGTTTAACTGTAGCAATTCTTGGCGGAAATAAAACACAATACAAACATAGAGCACCTTTCAAACGACTTGAGTACACCAGCCATGGAGTATATTGATCTAACCAGCGATGGTTAAATTTTCTTTTCAAGTGAATGGCATCAGAAGCAAAATCGTAATTGGATGATGGAACCCAAGAGTTTGTCAACAATTCCTTCTTTTTTTCAGAAGGCAAGTTATTGGCACAACTAACATAACGACCAATGTCATTTTCATGGTAGCCATCGCGTTCTTCAGTTTGTTTAGAGGTCCCAGTTCCAGAGACAGCTTCATGTAGATTTGAAGAACTACTTGAGCCTCCTTCAAAAATAGATTCCGATTTTGATGTTCCGACCATTTTATTTTCATCTCCATCACAATCATTGCTTCCACTTCCACTACTGTCATCATGAACTTTTTCCGTTTTAGAGATTTTTGACCTAAAAATAAAACCTAATATCATTCTTGTTCTTAGTCCCTAGTATAAAATTAGTATAACAAAACTACCATGTAATGTAGCTTATAATGTGATATACTATATCCGATGTTAATATTTTTCTCTAGATAAAACACAAAATGAAATTAATAGCACGTATAAAGTGCTGTTTGATCTTTAATATGTGAAAATTTCAAGTTTTTATATTTAGTCCCATTTGAGATATCAGCTGTCAAAATCGTCATTATTGTAATATAATATAATAATTATTATAATTGAAAAGCAAATAATCGGTTAAAATACTATAAAATATAAAAGATAAAATAATAGTAATATAACAAATTAACTAATTACCAGAATCTAATTGACAAACTAATTTATATTTAGTCCCATATTAGCAATATCATGTAAAATGGTGATATAGAAATTTTTTATACTTGTAAATACAGAATTGACATTTAAAATTATCCGGACATATTTTGAAAAATATATAAAATTATATTAATAATGCACAGATCTTTTCAAAGCTAATAAAATTGTTTACAATAAAGCAAAGTAAGAATTGGCAATTTTGTAAAGGGCTAATTGAATTTTTCCAAACGTTGCGATACAAATAATTTTACAAAATTAACATCGGATATAACATATCTACATTATAAGCTATCATTAATGGTATTTTGTTTTATTTGGTCTGCGAGAACCAATTTTAAATTTTGACCTTTCAATGGAATGACTTAAAGTTTTAATTAAAATTTAATTTTCTACGAAATTATTTAACTTACCTTTTGTAACCAATTTCTTATATCCATATTGCCTTTTCTGTGATTTCTCTCTTTATTCTGTGGTAAAACTATTGTTACGGATATCCCCTCTTGTTTCTCAGGCAATAATTTAACACTGATAACTATTCACACCAACTTTATTTAAAACCAATAAAGTTAACATAACAATCTCGCGCCTCGCTTTTTATTCGCCGTATGCAACTTCGTATCCTGCACTATGTATTGTACCGTACTGTCTGTCTTCGCGCCGGATAGGCAATTTTATATACCCTTTTTGAGCATAGAAATTGCCAGAACATTCGCATCGCCGGTTCCCGTATATTCCTCACTTGTATCTCGATTTTTCTCGAAGAAAACCAGTGGCGTTTCGTTACACTATTAAATAGGACACTGTCGCTAGACAAGAGCACTTACACAACAACTCAATAGTTGTTGCAAAAAATATTGTCCTATGTTAGGATTTGGAGCAAGTTGTGTTTTAACCACTTGATAGTTTTGCACGAACTGCACTTGGGCGTGACATTTTTCCGTACACTGACTATCCCGAGTCTCGTTCAGGCAACTTTTGTTTTAACTTGTTGGTGCAGGTTTTACGTACGTTACAAGAGTATTTATTTCGGATTCTGATGTAGGATTGTGTATTGAATGTTTCAAAATATTTCAGACTAAAACTACTTATTGAGTAAATTTATTTTATTTAATTAATAGGATTAAAAAATGTAGTTAAATGGAAACAAAAAAAAAGTGACAATTTTTTTACCATTTTTCTCTAAAATCTCCGACTATTAAGTGGTTGAATCGAACACTAAAAATTGAAGTATCACTCGTTTTTATCCAATTCTGGTGTGGGATAATTCTGGTATGCACCAATGCATTAAATGCATAGATCGAAAACGCTATTAATATATATTTAGCACTATTTCAGTTTTTCAAACAGCTTTGTTTTTTGCTGATGAAATATATTTTAGTGACAAAGGACACGCGAATAATTTTATTTATTAGAGGTTATTAATTAATTTTAAAATATTCATAAAAGCAACCAAACGACCACAACAACA
Source organism: Vesta saturnalis (assembly GCA_036346205.1). Classification (NCBI taxonomy): domain Eukaryota; kingdom Metazoa; phylum Arthropoda; class Insecta; order Coleoptera; family Lampyridae; genus Vesta; species Vesta saturnalis. The sequence continues at coordinate 8,916,707 of JARFJB010002396.1, forward strand.
AACAAAATATACAAAACAGATAACAAAAAAATATGCAGAACAGAAAAATATGTATATTTTAGGTTTAATTTTTTGTTTATTAAAATTTAAAAATTATTTAATTTATTTTTGCTCTTCCAGGGGGGGGGGGGTAGTTGCCCCTCCCTTCCCCTCGCTGACTACGCCCATGCTCAATATCATGTTTATTATTAAACTAAATTGTATTTTGTTAATGTGAGCCATAACAATCTTTATTTACATTGCAAGTATCCTGTTATAATAATATAATTTATTGTAATACAACTCGTTTACAAAATTTTACATTAATTTGTATTTACGTTTCGCATTGTGCTTAATTACACTATAGAAACAAATATCTTTATATAATATACGTATACATACGTAAACTGATCATAATTATTCATGTTTAAAGCTTATCCGAGGAAATGAAAGTCCTGAATCCTTAGTCCTATTGCTCTTACATTAAGTTTACATGATGTATATTGAATATTAAAATTAATTAAATTTTAAAATTGTACTGCACTACTGCAAAAATAATTTCAGCTGAAATGAACTGAAATGTAACTAAAAATTTCAATTAAAAGAAAACACAGTGATAGCAATTGTATAAATGGATCTACAAATTATTAGTAACACAGCTGTTCCACAATAACGTCTAGACTGCTATTATTTATAAAAATCAATGGATGTAAGCTAAACATTGCAATTATTACGGACTTTATACACCCTTAATGAATTTCAGGACATTCTGGGAGTATTGTAACCTATATAACGTGTTTCCCTTTTCAACGTGAGTTTACACTTATGACTTATTAAAATGGCTAGGTAAAATGTTAAATATAATTAGGTAGTTAAATTTCCAACACAATTTTCAAAAGTGTAAATAATTGTTAGTGAAAATAAATTAAATCAGTTGGAGTAGTATTTTTTCTCTAATCTAAAGTCTAAAAGTCAATAATGAACCTTATAGGTGACGGGAGTATTATATGGAAATAGAGAGTGAATACCATTAATATTACTCGAGGGGTTAGAAATAATTTTATGGTCTATAGCAAACCGTTTATAAACGTTCATTTACTAAACTAAGAAGTTAATTAGTGAATTACTTAAATATATTACGAAGGTAGTCGGTACTCTTTCTGATGATAATCTCGTTATGACCATATACATACTGTAAGTGATTCTGAAGATTTCCAATTGCCTATGGATGTATATCAAGTTGAGGCGACGCTTTAGACACAACAGACATGTAACAAAATAAAAAAATTCAAAGTGATTGAGATTATAGAATATACCCTTTCACAACAAACACATCTTCGCTTTCTACGAATACTAAAAGAAGATTTGCATTTGCATCCTTATCGTTTGGGCTCAGTTCAGACGATTTATCCCACACATTATTAAAGCTAAATTGTATTTTGTTAATGTGAGCCATTTCTAGAAATAAATAATTTCTTTTAAGTGGTTTCGTTTTTTAAAACTTACAGAATGAAAATTTAACTGATGATTTAGCTTTTGTGAATGGTATGCTAATGTAAACTATTTCACTTTAAATGGTAAATATGGAATATATGGTAACTTTCCGTAGATAATATTATTTTTGTTTCTATGTTATTATTGATGTCATGCACTGAGTTAAATAATATTTTTTTTAAGTTATTGGGTACTAATTATTTCTGAACAATTCTTGTTGCTTCTTTAGGTTCATTAAAGCTATTAAAAACTCTAAAAGTTCATATCATTGGATCAGACGGTACACTGCTTAAGATATCAACAAACTTTATGATTAATGAAATTAGGAAAGATTACAGAGGTAAAAATATTATTAAAATAGTAACAAGAGTGGAGCACAATGATTCCTTATGGGTTCGAAATGTTTGCAGGTGAAACCTTATTTTCAAAATTTCTGTTTCTAAAATAAGATTAAATATAAATATGATACAAGCACGCACACGCATATATATATATATATATATATATATATATATATATATATATATATATATATATATGTACAGAACCTACATAGATGACCTTGTTAATTTAAAACTCAGATTTTGCCAAGTTTTCGAGAAAATTCTCATCGTCAAGACAAATATAAAGAACAATGTTACAGTTATGTTATAATTAATGTTAAATTTATAACAAAATTTTGCAAGTTTTAATTATTTATTTAATTTGGATTAAATTTTACATTTTTAACCTTACTGTTACATAAATTAATATACATTCAAGTACTTTCGGTTGCCTATACTCTCATACACAACAAACCCTAATTTTACAATAGCTATTCAAAAACTTTTAATTTCTTGCTTTTGTTTAACACACATTTCTGTTGGTTCATACAAGCTATGCATTTGTTAATACTGCGTGTTTAGTTGCTGAAGCATTCCTTTAAATAATTTACTGATTTAATTTCACTCTTCGCAAGAAGGGTATTTAAAAAGGAGTTGCTTAATTATGAAAATAAGTTGCTACTCGAGATTGCTGAGTACACATTGTTTTCTACGCCTTGTGTGGTTTTGAAGTTTACCATTCATACAGTTGTCAAGAATAGCCCGCCTTCTACCTTTAGAGATGTATATAAATTTATTATTTTGTGGCTCATAGTTTTCAGCTTCTGGGTGTTATCGTTATTGTTCTATATTTTACGACTGAAAGAAGTTGGAGAATAGACCATCTGTAATTGTGTATGTGTAACTTACACAGAAATTCCATCTTTATACATCGTTGGTTCATTTCGCAAAAGTATAATATCAACCAACGTCTTAGAAATCGATCAAAATCAGACGACTGTAATCACATTCTTCACACCCATGCTTTATATATGTAACCTACAACCCCGTTTCCTTTCTACTCCATTCCGTCGTACTAAAATAAGAGAAACTATTCAAATTCCCCCTTGATCTCACTCAAATATTATTTATCTAAAATCCGTTTCTACTTCTCCTTTCCCTTTGTTTTTTTTTGTTTACATCTATAGATAGAACACTGTTAATAATAAAGCATTACATTATTACTAAATTAATTTTTCATTTGATCTTTAATTTTTTTGTGTAAATTGTTCTTTTAACAACTATCGCTTTGTAATCGGCTGCCGGCCATTTCTTATCTTTATCGTTTGTGACGTATTAATTATCAAGCAAACCTGCGCACCGTAGTTTAGTTTTAGAGTTTATGTCTAAATTTTGAATTTAATATTGGTGTAATCGATTAAATTAAATTTTTTCTAACTTTCTCTTCTAAATTACGTAAATTAAATTTTGTTAGGACATACAAGTATTCCGAACATATTTACACAATATTGTTTTGCATATTAAGTTTTACGTATATAAAACCTGCGTTTATTTAGGAAGGCCTTTCGCAGTTATTCAGGTTCGTATTTATTTACATTTTTCCTTACTTGAACGTTAAACGGAATAACTTGTTAAGGGGCTTCACTACTTCCTAGAGACACTTATTTTAAAACAGATGGAAACAAAGTAGTAAAATTTCAGTTTAGTTTAAGCTCCTCCTTCTATTTCATGTAAACAAGTTCTTTACGAAATGTGGTTTATTTTAACGCCTGAAGAAGGGTTAGGGTTAGGTACCTGACATTCTTTTCACTAAATTTATATTATTGTAATATAATATTATTTGTAATCGTTCGGACCGTAAAAGAATGATATATTTATGTTTGCTTCAAAAGGTTACATTAATAATTAAATATAGTTATAATATTTATTGACTAACAGAATAATTCCACTTACAGGACAATACATAAAATAAAATTATTACAAAGTATGTACGTAAGTATTAATTTCTATTTAACGGAAATCTAATGAGTTGAAATTACATTATTAACCATACAAAAAATATAATATACATAAAAGTGTATGAAAAATTGCAATATCGAGCAGCAATTGAATTTATATTGTATTTAATACCAATTTGGGATCTCGTATTTGCATATTTCTACAGATTCTTGGGTAAATTATTTCCGGTAGAATGCAATCCATATAAAATCTGTTTAATTTTGGTAAAAATAGTTGTGGTTTCTTTTAATCTGAAACAAACATTGTATTGCCGCCGCATAGAAATAAATATTCTTACCTAGTTTTTCCATCAACTATTTCATAACATAGTTTATTCGTCAGTGATCTATTTTTTCCAAATATGGGTCCAACAATTTTTTCCCTTCATACTGTGCAAACACTTAATTTCTACAATGCCATCGTCACCAATTAACCCATCGGACTTGCTCCTAAAAAGTAATGTTCTGTGTCTAGAAACAATCCGCACTCTAATAGTAGTTGTTATAATTATAACTTTCACAGTGTAAAGCAGCGATACAGATTTCTTTCTATGTTCTCTTTTTTTCCTTAAAAGCGTCGTATCTCGGAAGGTCCACCATTCGGGGGGGATTCGGAAAGCGATTTATTTTGAACCGTCTCGAAGCGAAAAGACTGGAAATTCCCGATCTTTTTGACCGGCCCAGACCACGAGTCGTATCTCGAAAAGGCCGGAGAAAGTATGCCTTGTCGGTACTCAAACATCGTCCCCGACGGCACGTCTTTTGACCCGGGTCTCCTAGGACTGCTCTAACGGAGATCGTAGCTCAAAAGGCCGGAGCAAAGTATGCTTGTCGGTACTCAAACATCGTCCCCGAGGGCAGTCTTTTGACCCGGGTCCCTCCTAGGACTGTAACGGAGATAGCTCATAACTCGGAAACGGCCGGAGAAAAGTATGGCATAACCCGGTCTGTACTCAAACATCGTCCGATGGCGTTCTTTGACCCGGTAGACTTAACGGAGATAGCTCATAACTCGGAAACGGCCGGAGAAAAGTATGGCATGTCTGTACTCAAACATCGTCCCCGATGGCGCGCATCTTTTGACCCGGTCCCCCTCCTAGGAGTCTCTTAACGGAGATAGCTCATAACTCGAAACGGCCGGAGAAAAGTATGCCTTGTCGGTACTCAAACATCGTCCCCGATGGCGCCATCTTTGACCCGGGTCTCCTAGGACTGCCCCTAACGGAGATAGCTCATAACTCGAAACGCCGGAGAAAGTATGCCTTGTCGGTACTCAAACATCGTCCCCGACGGCGCACTCTTTGACCCGGGCCCTCTCCTAGACTGCCCCATTATTTACGGATGTAAAATAGCTCGATCTAAACGACGAATTTTGTAATCCCAATTAAGTAAAAATACTTGATCGGTACTTCATAACATGTCCCTTCTTGTACGGAACATTCAGTACTTATTGACCTGGTGCTCCTCAATAGATTGCAAGTAATTTATTTTATACCTAGATTTTGAAAAAGTATCGATTCTAAACGATAGCGATTATGGTTTTTTGTAGTTATGTTTGAAGTTGTATAAAATAACTTTTTGGCGAATTTGGTTCTATTGGCTGAGTTCAAATGTACATCCTTTGGCTATGTTTTAGGTATTTAGTGTAGATGGTTTAACTATTTACATAAGTAACTAATTGGAGCAGAGCTATGTGAGACCTAATCCTTGCAGAATATATACTGATGGGCCCAATACTATGTATTGTTTCTGAATCAGGTATCTGTTTTGAATGTATTTGAGCTGTATTTGATGGTTTTGAGCTGGTTTGAGCTGGTTTGAGCTGTATTTGACGTTTGGTTTTGTGTTGGTTTTGAGCTGTTTGGGAGTTTGTATTTGAGCTGTGGCTGGTTTAGCTGTATTTCAGCTGTAGTGCAGGCTGTGACTCTTATAACACAAGCAACACTATTTTGATATATTTCAATTTAATTTTATTATATGTATAGTATTGTAAGTTTTGAAGAAGAATTATTAATAGTGTGTGTTGTTTTGTGAGGTGTGCTTATAATAAATAATTTTTAATTATTTTTAATTTTATTTTATTTTTATTTTTATTTTTATTTTTATTTTTATTTTTATTTTTATTTTTTTATTTTTATTTTTTTATTTTTATTTTTATTTTTTTTGCGCATGTAGGTGTGCTTATGAACACTGAACACAATACGTTTACGTTTACGTTTACTTTGACGTTTATGTTTCCAATATGGTTATATACGGAATGTATAAGGTTGAATAGACATAGTTACGGTCACCTGATGTTCTAAATAAGAACCTCGCATGTGACCATGACCTACTTCACCACTTCTGCCCCTCATTCCACTTTTCCCCACTCACCCCAATACTTTAAATTTTGTATTTAAGACGGGCGGTTCCACTGCAGTGTTAGTCCGTCTGTATGAACCACAAGTAAAGTTTTCAAGCGGTGTTATATCATGTCTTCAAAGAATAGTAAGTGTTAGTTTCGTATTGCATCTCTCCGGCTACCCTTCCTATCCAGACACTTGTTCACATCAACCTACACTTCAGCATATAGTTATTATTCTTTCTTTGTTGCAGCAAAATGTTTCAATGTGAATGCCTCAAGAAATTTTGTCGAAAGGATTCTTTACTGAGACATCAAAAAACAGCGTGCTGGATGTCAGTATCTACTCCACCATCTGGCATGCAGGAGGGTTCGTTGCAAAACCAAACCACAGGGAGCAATGTGGTACAAGGAAGCACTTCCGACGATAACAAAGCAGTACATAGACATGTTACTGATTCCTTTGCGCAAGCAGGACCATCTGGGGTAAACTCTGTGAAGGATAATGCAAAACCCGGACCATCAGGGTTTAGCAACTCAAGGAAGCGGAAGGCTGACCAACACGATGAACCGGTAGAACCAAAAAACAATGGTGAGAGTGTGCACTGCACAGATTGTTCAATGGATATACCTAGGTATGCATTCAAGGACACCTCAGAAGCAATAGGCATAAAGCAAATGTATGTTTCCTTGTCGATACTGGGGTCGAAGTGATTCGAAATGCGTTTAAACAACGCATTGTGTCGTACCGATTGTCCCATGCAATATGCATACTGATGTGTTCACCTTTATGGCAGACGTGAAAGGGAATGTATTGAAGGTAGTACAAAATCAGTTGCAGAAACACTATTCATTAAAATGTAATGTTGAGCTGTTTGGTTTATACTTTTTGAACAGTAGGAAAGCACAGAACTGAAATCGTTTCAGACTAAGTATGATATTCTCAGTGTAGGGACGGTGTTAGAAGAGTATTTCCAAAAATAAGTGAAATATTGGATGCAAAACAATCGGAATTTCAACATAAAGATTCTGGTAAGTGTGAGTCGTGGTGTACTCGAGTATTAACAACTGTTTTAGGGTGGTCCCTGGTGCAATTCGTATATAGAGTAAACCTGCTTAAATTTGCTCCCACCACGGGTTCTTCCTATATGGCTGTCCCCGCCGAAATCGCACATAAACACGCCATAGTCAATGTAAAAATAATGATAATTGCTGCTTTGCATGGGCTGTTGTATCGGCACTAGTGACACCAACGGGAGTACCACAACGCACATCTTCTTACCCTGATTTCAGACGTTATTCAACTGGATGGTGTACAGTTCCTGTTAAGCTGACGAATATTTCAACGTTTGAGAGCAACAACAACATTTCCATTAATGTTTATGGGTTAGACGATACGTATCGTGATGGTCAACGTGTCACGGAGGTAGTGGGGCCTCTATACTACACCAAAGCCAAACAGGCAGTCCATGTTAATTTATTATTATTAGTCAGTAACCAAACAGATAATCAGCATTATGTATGGATAAAAATTTTTCTCGTTTACTTAGCAACCAAATAACTCGGCGGAACGGAGCAATGTATTTTGTGATGCATGCTTGTATTACTTTAGATCCGAGGAGCAATTAACCCGACACGTGTCACACGACTGTAACTTCGTATATACAAAATTACCGGGCGTGAAACAAAAAAAGACATAACCGGGGAATTCTACGCGGAAAATATACTCGCTTTCGGAACTATCAGAAACAAATGGTTCTACCATTCGTAATATATGCTGATTTTGAAGCGCTCTTAGTACCGGTAGATACGGCTGAACCAAATCCCGAAAAACCTTTCACGATAAAAACGTGTAAACACGAACCATACTCGTTTAGTTATTACATTAAGTGTAGTGTAAACGATGCGTGGTCTAAGTTAGAGCTGTATAGGGGGCTGTGCAGGGGAGATATTTATAAGACGACTGTAAAGTGATGTAAAACGGATATATAATGAACATTTCAAAGCTATTGTTCCAATGACACCATTAACGGATGAACAGCATGCTACGTATGAACGCAGTGTATGTTGTTACATATGCGGCAAGCACTTTACGGACGATCCGACAAATCCGAAAGTACGAGATCACTGTCATGTTACTGGTAAGTATCGTGGTGCAGCACATTCAACGTGTAACTTAAACTATCAGGTACCTACATTTCTCCCCGTTTTTCTACATAATCTCAGTGGTTATGATGTTCACCTGTTCATTAAACAGTTAGCGAGTGAAACGGAAGAAATTACCGTACTTCCTGTTAACAGTGAAAAATATATAACGTTTGGTAAGCATATTTTGTTGATGAATATGTAAACAGTCATGGTATCAGGGAAAAGAAATACATTAATTTACGGTTCGTCGATAGTTGTAGATTCATGGCTGCATCCTTAGATACTCTATCTCAGAATTTATCAGATGATCAATGTATGGAGGTACGGAAATATTTTAGTAATGATAGCGACTTCAACTTAGTGAGAAATAAGGTAGTTTCCTTATGCGTACGTAGACAGCTTTAGTAAATTGAACGACATCACGGTGCCATCATATGACAAATTCTACGATAAAATGCGCGATGCAAATATTTCCGATGACGAATACTGTCGCGTTCTACTGGTATGGGATCACTTTAAGTGTAATACACTAGGTGATTATGCTGATATTTATTTAAAATCAGATGTGTTGTTATTGGCTGACGTGTTTGAAAACTTTAGGAGATTATGTATGGGTGTGTATGGGTTAGAACCTGCACAGTATGTCACTTTACCTGGATTGGCGTGGGATGCCATGTTGAAATGTACGAAAGTAGAGCTAGAATTACTGACGGATATGGATATGTATCACTTTTTAAACAAGGTATTCGAGGTGGAGTAAGTACTTGTATCAAGCGGAGAAGCATCGCTAATAACGAGTTTGTTCCAAACTATGATCCTAAACAACCGAAAGTGTTTTTACAATATTTAGATGCCACGAATTTATACGGCTGGAGTATGAAGCAATACCTGCCTCACGATGGGTTTATGTGGTTACCTCAAGAGGAAATAGAACACTTTGACGTAGTAAAGATTGATGATGACCGATGTTGGATTTGTACTGGAGGTTGATATACATTATCCCCACCATCTGCATGACGAACACAACGATTATCCGTTTTGTCCTGAAATGATCTGCGCACCACATTCTCAGGAGGAGAAGTTAATCCCGAACCTGTGTGATAAGACCAACTACGTTATACATTACCGCTATTTAAAACAATGTATAGAGCATGGCTTAATTGTTACTCGTATTCATAGGGTTTTACGATTTCGTCAGAGTCCGTGGTTAATACCATACGTAGACCTTAATACAGCTCTCCGCAACACAGCACAAAACAAGTTTGAAAAGGATTTCTATAAAATCATGAATAATGGCGTGTTTGGTAAAACAATGGAAAATGTCGATAAACGAAGAGTTATTAAACTGTTAACACATTGGGAAAATAACGGTCGTCGGGTAGGTCTAGCCGGTACGTTGCAAAACCGCAATTTAAAAATTTTATTCAATTCACTGATAAATTGTTTGCGGTGGAATTGTCGAAACAGGTAGTTACGTACGACAAACCCGTCTATGTCGGATTCAGTATTTTAGATCTTTCCAAAATTATAATGTATCGGTTTTTTTATGATATCTTACGAGCTCATTATGGCAAGAATGTCACGTTGCTCTATACTGACACGGATTCTTTGATTGTTGAGATAGTAACTGATGATATGTATGCACACATGCGAAATAATTTAGACGAATATGATACTTCCAACTATCAAAATGAGTTGCATGGTATTCCTACGACTGCTTCCGTCGTTGGACGAATGAAAGATGAGTATGCAGGGAAAGCGATTCATTATTTTTATGGTGCTGGATCGAAGTCATACTGTCTGAAGCTTGCTGATAATGAAGTTGTTAAGAAAGCGAAAGGTGTTAAGAAAGTTATTATTCAGAAAGTGTTGACGGAAGTAGACTACAAAGCGGTCGCGGAGGGGTCTGATAAAACAGTAATGTGTAAAATGCTTGTGTTTCGATCAACCTTACATGATATATATACCGAAATGTTAAACAAAATTGCCTTTAGGTCCCTGGATGACAAACGATATCGACTACGTGATACGTGTTCCACATTGGCGTGGGGCATTGGCGAATACCGGAATTGGAGAATGCTGATCCGTTGAGCGAACTACTACAGGTTGCTAAGCAAATGAATTTATATTAACCGGAAGAAGAATAGTTTGGGTACTGACACTTGCTAGTTTTTTCCTATATTCTCTCCTAATGAAACTTATATTAATAATCAGTTGTATTATTCCTTTAGTTGTTTTAAATATATTAATATTATGTATTAATTCGTTAGTAAGAGAATATATACTATACAAATACTGTGTGATATAAATAAAAAAACGAAATGACTATTTACTATTTTTTATTAAAAAATATGTACAAGACTTATTGCATTATATATATATATATATATTATATAAATGATATATAGTAGCCAAAGCACAGTGGCATAATGATTTACAATGAAAGTAACAAACGGGTTGCATAGCAGGAAGAGGTGGACTTTCCTCAAGTTCAATAACAGGCTGGGTCACAAATTTTCTGATGTAATCTGCTTTCTCTGCCCTTGACATAGACAGTATCTGTTGGCTGAATCAATCTCTCGAGTATTCTTCGAAAGTGGTGTGGTGGTGTATACCCTTCTTCCCATTTAATACAGTGCTGGTTTTGCATTAACCAAGTAGCTTGACGACGACTCTCTGCATCCAACGTATGCCAGGGATACGGTGATTTAAAACAAAATGGGCAATTTGTTTCCATTATAAATGGCGAGTTCTTTTGGTATAAACGCTTTTGATATTTTGAACCCTTGTACATCGATTATGACGGACATTGTATTACAACTGTCGTACTGCTTTGGTTAACGCGTTGTATGTAACTAAACGATCATGGAGTATAACACAGTATGCGGTCGTATTAGCGGGTATGTTGGCCGATGTTTCAAACTCTACACGAAGAACTACTGCTTTCGAGTGCAATACTTCTTTTGATTTGAGCAGTCGACCACCATCAGTGGTGCAGCCGTCGTAAATTGAATAGGTGTGAGTAATGGTTGTCCATCTCTTTGATAATATGACATTTGGAATTTAGCAAACATTTCATACAGCGTGGCAAAGCAATTGTTATCATAATTAACATTTAAATTATCATACGGGTAACGGTCGGTGTTGAGGAATACCCGAATATTCTTTAGTGCACATTTATCGAATTTACTCGCATCGTGCATAACATTATTTTCTCGTCCAGTTTGAAACCCTATAATAATGTATCTCGGTGTTTCTATACTAGTAGATGTTTTGATTGCCCATGTATGCTTATCTGTTGTTGGTATAGCGGGATATATGTGGGTTTCCCAACTTCTAAATGCTAGTGGAGTATTCACATTTTTATCAATGTATTTCGTTAACGCTAATTCCTCCGCTAATGCTGGAACGATGTGGAACTTTCCAATAAATCTTATCTATGTTAACTTTTAATGCTTCGTCCACAGTTGAAATTACTGCATCGGTATCAATATTACTACGAATTAATACAAGTTCTTGTCTAATGTTCAAAATCACTTTATTATAATCTTCAGCAAAGCCAGCATTCGCAAAGGTACACAGACATTAAAATACCCTTGCTCATTTGTTAGTGTGCTGTTTGATGTAGGAAACCAACCGGCATTTTGATGGCGGGCAAGATCATTGGGTGTCAATGATACTAATCCTTTCATTGTCGACGTTAACCCCACCTTAGTTACGGAATCTACCACTATTCCATTCATTTCATATCTAATTTCACTGAATAAAAATGCGATACCATTATTAACGAACCTTGCGGTGTTAGAGACAGTACCATCCTGTCGCAATAATCTTCCCTCTACATAAACATAACTTTCTGATGGTAGAGTGCACATGTCTTCCTGAATGGGTATCCTGATTTCATCATTGTTTCCAAATCTCGTAGTATATGGTTGATGGGTGTGCAGTTCGGAATTAACGATAGCATTATCAACAACTTTTTCATTAACGTTTAATACACTCATTGTAGTACTGTAAACCCAAGACTCTCCAAGAATGCTTTGTTCTGCGCTGTCAACGCTTTGGTCGCTGAACGCTTACTGACTGTACCCTTTCCACACTTCACTCTTTTATAGTTTGTTTTGCACTGGTTACATGCACATGTATTATACCGCGTCACCATATTTTCTTTAAATGTAGTCCTATCGTTATGACTTCTCCGTTAAAATTGACGAGATCTCCGTCTTGGTCTACTATTTTAAGTGTTATTGTTGAAATGGTAGATGTATTTATAGGTAAGTAGATAACATGTTGAGGTGATTCGATTATTTTATATCCCGCTGGTACACTGGGAAAGAATTGATGAATTATGTGTGATGACTCACCATTTTAAAACTACCACTTGTTATATTGCACTCGATAATTAATGAGTTAATTTTGATGATGTTAATAGGGTTCTCAGAGGTGTACACTTTTTTAGCTTGGTAAACAGCAGTTTTATTAAAGCCCAGCATAGGCCCTATCGAATGGACTACATTGAAACTAATGTTATGGGTTGCTTTCATGGTTGCTTTCATAGTATTATTATTTGCTCGTAAATCAATATACCCCTTATCGTCTTTCACTGAGTCATTAATATATTTATTCACATCTGCGATTTCGTATGTTCCTGGCGGTATTGTAATTTTATCTCTTCCAAATATGAGCATGTTGTTCTTTGAAGTAACGTTTTGTATAGTATTGAACGATTCAAAACTAGTTAACCCCATTACATATTCCGACTCATTATCAAGAAAAATCGGTGGATTAAATGTGGCTTGCAGGATACTGCTTTTACCGGTGAAGGTAAATGTGTACGACATCACGATCACGTAACAACTACTGACAATCAGAACGAGTAGTCGTATAAAAATCGTAAGACTAGATGACCACAGTTGTATGTATTGAACTCTTGAACCTTAGTAAAGTTATAATCAATTGTGTTTCTGCTACCATCACTTTTAAAATAGTGGACTAATTCGAAGGGTGGTTTAACATGTCCTATACTATCAAAATATGTTATATGTCTATTACGCTTAATATATGCTGTCCAGTGTGTTCCCTGATTAGCTTGATTATCCAGATTCACAATACCACATTCATTCCTATGAATTCGTGTAGGTAGCTTATCTCGCATATATATCCCTCTAAAGTAGGGAATCTTTAATTGCTCAACAAATTTTGATAGCTCAACATTACTTAAGGCGTGGCGTGGTAGCTTCAGTGGGAGTTTTTTGAATACGGTTGTAAATATATACCCAAACCTCGTTTATATGGTTTTAGATATAAACCTTTTCCAACGGTTGCTGCTTCCATTGCTTGATTGTGTCGTTTGGTTTCTTCTAACGTTTTTGTCGCAGCTTTTGCGTCGGTAACCGCTTTTGCAACTGCAGCTGCACCGCCACCTAACGAACCTAAGGCTCCTAATGCTGCAAATAGGGGAATAAGAGGTATGAACCCCCCTCGTTTTGGTATAGGTAATATTCTGCTCTTGGGTGACATGATTTTTTTGTGTTTTAGAACGCTTAAGGCTTGGTGTATTGTAGATCGTAAAGATGATCGAAGTTTACCACCAACACGACGTCGCGCTAGAAGTACCGCTTTGTTAAATGAAATTGGTTTGGGAGTACGCTTTGTTCTTCGTGATTTGCTTCCCATTCTATTGCCTTGTCCGTGATCTTCCACCCATCCCCATTTTCCGTTTTCCTTTCATTATTCCAGCTATAGTTAATGCAGCTGCCCTTTCTCCAAATGTAGCGTTTGAGGAACGAAATCTATTCCAAGCTTTTTGTTGCAAAGTTTATCGGCAATGTGTCGTTGACTTAAATCGTTTGACTGGGAGTATGCAATATCGTGCTCTTTACAGGCTTCGTCCAATTCATTTAATACCTTTGTCGCCGCGAGCTAGTCGTTTTGTAAACGGGTACCCGGTCCGCAGTATCTATACCCAGGTATATGCAACTCCACTGGTAATTTATTTATTAAAGTATTAATTAATCCTGAACCCCTTTTCTTCTTATTACACCGAGAAGTATACTTCATACCAGACTGGATGTCACTCCACTACTAAACTACTTTCATTGTATGACACGTATATATATATTAGTACCATACAATTTGTGGTTTAGTACTATGACGGGCACCATACGCTTCATTCCGCAAGACACAGAATTACCTATTAAAAATTATGACATAGCTGATAACAAGGAACTTTACTCTAAACATAGCGGTCTACTGAAAGGAGGATGTAAACGAGGTATAATCGTTGGTCCATCTGGGTGCGGAAAAACAAATGTTATGATTACCTTGTTAGAACATCCAAATGGTTTACGTTTTGAAAATGTATATATATTGCAAATCATTATATCAACCTAAATACCAGTACCTACGAAATTTACTGACACCCATAAAAGAAGTCGGGTATTTCGAATACAGTGATAATAGTGATGTTATATCCCTAGTGATTCCCGTAAAAATTCAATAATGATTTTCGATGATGTAGCGTGTCATAAGCAAAATGAAATAAGAGATCATTTCTGTTTTGGCAGACATCGAAATAATGATTGTTTCTATCTGTGTCAAACGTATTCTTCAATTCCAAAACAGCTTATACGTGATAATGCTAATTTACTTATTCTTTTCAACAAGATCACACTAATCTTAAGCATGTGTATGATGATCACGTTAATGTCGATATGTCCTTTGATAGGTTTAAAGATTTATGTTTTGTTGCTGGCAAGACAAATTCGGATTTCTTGTGATTGATAAAGAAAGCGATGTTAATACAGGTCGGTACCGTAAGAGATTTGACTGTTTCATTGCAGTATAAATAATCTACTAGGACTGTCAACGTACAGTCGTAATGGAGGAGCGCTTAGTACAAGACATTTTGCGTGCTCGCAAGAGTGTGCAACAGAAATATGCGAGTTTGAAAGAAGATACGCTCTTACAGAACGTGCAATAGAAGCACACTTTAAACCTATTACACAACCATTAAAACAATTAATTACTAAAATGATGGTTCTCTCATCAAAGCTGAACCCCTTACGCCAGAAGTCGGAAAAAGGAGTCCATTGCACGAAAATGAAGTATTTTTACATTATACACCGAAATCCTCTAGAATACGTAAGGAGCCGCGTACTATTGTTCCTGACACCATTCCCACACCTCTACAAGAATCTGTAATTGCTGATGCCACATGACGACGAGGTGGAAATTCCTACTTTACAACAATTGAAATCAGAACTACTAGCTGCTGGATCTCAACCCGCCTTTGAAGATTATCTAAATCAATACCAAGGATTAGCTAAGTACTACGTTGAAGGTATATTTAGAGATACAGAAGACGAGTATGACTTAACATATGGCGTGCATTTCATTCCTGAAGAAGAGAAATTTTTATAGGCGATGCTGAATTAGATTTTGTTGGAGAAAATTTGCGAATCGCTCTTCCTGATGGATCATCCCTAGATTATGAGGAACACCGGGATTATATGAACTACTTTTTAAAAAGTTCCTACGGGATACAAAAGAGTGACCTACAGCAATACAATGACATATTGCGTCGTACTAATGCTGCCCGACGTAATTATAACCTGATGATCAAATCCGAGGAACTAATAGTAAAAATATGTGAAATCATTAAACCATTACTTCAACCTAGAAAACGTTCTGCCACATCGTCTATTGCCCTCCAACCACAAGATCTCGAACAACTTCTATCTCCAAAAGAGGTGGTGGACTGCAGCTATTGCGATACAATAACAAAGCTATTGAATTTGTACCGTGGAATAACCGAATAAGTTAGTAGATTGGCTACGGGAATTATTAGGATCAATGTCGACAGGAAATACTAGCAATCACAACGAAGTAGTATATATAATTGATGAACTACGTGAAGCAAAAGTAATACAGTAACAGCTCTTGTTATAAACCTATTACTATATCCTTTTCATTTCATTGTTACACGACTACCACTAAACGCAGTACTACATGTCCATCAGTTATGCCAATAGATAAATTTGGACATCTTCATCAACAAATGACAGTGGATAAATTTGGAAAACATATTTTCAGCATCGCAGTGATGCAACGAAATATATATATATATATATATTACGAAACTTATTTTACCTTGCAAGGTGTCTTGCAACAGACAACAGTAGATATTCCATTGGGTATCAATGGTAGATATTTCTTTCCTACAGAGGGAAAAATATTGCATTGTGTGGTTACCTCGAGATATTCATCTTCGAGTGGATACTGTAATATATACGACACCGCTGTTTCTAAATAATAAAACTATTCGTAAGGAAGGTGTGATTCAACCTATAATTCCAAAAGATACAATTTCGACAAAGAACAATTATTCATCCTAGAGATTCTACTACAATCCAAAGTAAAAATGAGTAAATCCGATGTTGTTGAAGAACTGCACAAACCTGCAAGAAAATTTTCCGCGACGTTGTGTAGTACTAAAAGGTTTAAATGATCTCTTTCAAGCTGATTTAGTGGAAATGATACCTTATGCTCATGTGAATAAAGGATTTCGATATATTTTAGTAATAAAATGCCTTCTCTAAATATGTCTGGGCTTTCCCATCAAACGCAAGAATGGTAAACTAGTCGCGGAGGTAATGGATAAACTGCTATCTGGTTGCAAAAGATGCCTACGCATATACAAACTGATATGGGAACGGAGTTTTATAATGCAGAATTTAAAAAGTAATGAAAAATTCAATATCAATCATTACAGTAGTTATTCCACCTTGAAAAGTAGATAGTCGAACGTGTCAATCGTACCCTTAAAGCAATAATGTGGAAAACATTCAGCATGCAAGGATCATATAAGTGGCTATCAATCTTGCCTCAAATTGTTACCGATTATAATTCAAGAAAGCATAGAACAACCGGATATAAACCGGTAGATGTAACGGAAAAGAATGCTGCAGATATTTTGCAACATTTAAAATGTCAGAAAGTTCTTGACCGTAAAACACCTAAATTTAGAGGGGAACATGTACGCATTAGCAAACATAGAAGCATATTCTCTAAGGGGTACACACCTAATTGGAGTTACGAAGTCTTTCGAATATCAACAGTTAAACGTTCAAGCCCACTCACCTACACATTACGTGATAGTCGAGATGAAGAGATTCAAGGTCGGTTCTATGAGCCCGAACTACAAAGTGTTAAACATCCAGACATTCATCTAGTTGAACGTGTCATCCGACGTCAAGGGAATAAAGCTCTCGTTAAGTGGTTGGGTTTTGATACTTCTCACAACTCCTGGATTTCTACCAAAGACATTGTGTAATACGCTAATTAACCTTAATTATATATACTGTAATATTAATATGCAATAAACAGATCTTTTTTTACTTTTTTATTACTACTATCCTATACATATACATCACTACATACTACTAAAGCGTCTGACAAACACACACTCACGATGCTGTTTTTCGAGAATTGGTGAAATTATATTAGCACAGTCGCCTATTCTTTTTTAAATCGTGCAGAATCTCTAGCTAATTGTTCCCATTCTCCTTTTCGCGCATGCCTGTAAGCCAACTCCCATACTACTATGTAGTGAACTACGTTTTGGACTCATTAATGCGCACCTTCTTCACTGGGTGAGTCGTCATCTGATGACTCAAAATTCGGTAAATATCTTTCTATTTCGTGTATAAATTGCTCCAATGATATTTCTTTAAGGTCTTCTATTAATCGCTTTATACAACAAATACACTCTATATCACCTACATGCGATGTTAAGTATTTTCACAAAGGCGTATTCCTCCCCATACTTATTAACTAGATTATTTAAATAGTCATCACTAAATCTACCCATTCCATACACTTTTTCATGATCAGCATCGAATTCTAATGTTGTAACTGGCATATTAGTCTTTGGACTGCACTAACACAATCTACAGCTTTAGGCCACGACTCCGCACTATAACACATCCACATATTGACTAACATCTAATACTATCCACTATTGACTACAAGCGTTACCCCCCTTTGAGTTATAGGTTTAAGATCCATATCCATATATAGTTTCTCCTTGGCAAATACTTCCATTTCCAGAAGGCAGGCTATGTTGACCTCAAATACATCACGCAATGGACCTATAACTTGGTGAATGTTACATTCAGGAATTGTCGCTGTCGACTGTATTAGGTTTTTATAAAACTCTGGAAAGTTCACAGTATCTGCCAACTCCAATCGGTAATATATTATCTTCAAAAGCTTCCATAACTGTTCTATAGACTCCCATCCTAAATAGACAAATTTCCACTATCACAGAGGCGTATAATTTTTTCTTGTTAATTTTTCGTACGAGACAGTCTTCGATCCCAGTTTGGTAGGTAGCCATGTTCCTTCAGGACTGTAGAAATAATTAGTAATCACCCTTGATTATCCATAAGTATACGCCATTCCTGCTTGTCAAACACCACTCCACCACTCTTCGTTCCACCTAGTTTTACGACTGGCTCAAATCCAAATTTGGGTGATAGACCGACACTAACAAACTTTGTTTTACTTTTATTTAAGAAATAATGCCATTATTAAGCAAAATATCGCAATATTTACTTGAACTTATAGCACCGAGAATCTTCGCCTTTTCTATGGCTTGACGTACGATGTTATCCATTATATACGATACTGACTTTACATACATTCCCTCTCTTTATATATGACACTCTCCCCACTATGTCCCTCCTCAAGGCTACTTACGTGACCTTCACGATTGTACCACACTTGCTTTAGCGGTCTTGTCGGTTACACCTTTTCAAGGTTTTTTTCGTTCCACTACTTCAAGGATTCACAGCCAACTTTATTCAAATTTCAAGGTCTCACATTTCCAAGGTTGTTCCACTTTGCCACAAAAGTTTCACAAAGGTTACATACCCCACTCAGTTTTTTCATATACTTAAAGGGAGGGTTTTACATATACCATAGTTACCGATCTTCACTATGTCAGTTACTCCAGTGCAAAATTGGAAAACAATGTACCAACCACAAACCCTATTTCAACTTAGTACGCGACGGACATGTCAATTAATTCCGAACTGGGTAAATTTTGAAAAGGAAGGAATACTTTCCATAAATAAAGTGCTACGAAATAATTATGAACTGGTTCATTGGAATTCAGCGTGGTATACCGAAATGAGCAAGGTAATACGCGAGCACTTTGCGGGTCGTAAAGCATATGCCCACATTGTATCAATACATGTTCGATACCATCTGGTGGACTTCATGAATTTGTGTCATTGCTGTTTCGCTCGATTGAAACCAGGAGATTACCGCGTACTGGACCATCATATGCATATGGAGCGGTGGACTGCGGATACACCTTCGCACGAATATTATTGGTGCTCGTCGTGGGCCTCTCACACAGTTATACGATGTGTACGATGATGACTCATGTATACTGTGTGATGAGGGGATGAGGTAGTCTTTTACTGTATCTATTGTATATTTGTAATATTGATATTGTTGTATATATTTATATATATTTTGTATATATTGTATAGAATACATTATTTCCTGTCAGTATCTTACTGTTTCGCTGATGTTAACATGTGTGACCCAAACTTTTATTATCCTCAGTATTACAACTGTTTCGATAAACGCTTACTAACGTATCGAACATGGTCTGGAGTTCACTCACCCTCATCGCTTGCTGCAGCAGGATTCATTTCCACATCTTCAGACGATACGGTTGAATGTTTCATGTGGGGTTAGAATAAACCGATGGCAGCCAGATGTCAATCCGTTACAGGAACATCTACGATGGGCACCACATTGCACGTATGCTCAGCCTCGCACCACGTCCGCGCAGATGTACTGAAACGGAAGTGGAGAGGACCTTCTGCACTTGTACTAAATCAAAATGTTTTATTCCTAAAGAAAATCATATATCTGAGTAATAAATTAGTACATGTCTGTCTACATCAATTAAATATATTAACATATTGTTTTTTTATTTTGGAAAAGTGAGGTTGAGCAAAACATACAAGTGGACAAACACCATACAAGTGAGTAAAAAAACAAGGGGGTATAGAGTAGCAAGGGAACATAAAGTAGGTCAGGATGGCCTTGTAATTGTGAAACAGGAAAGCGTGGGGATAGCCTTGTTGTGGAACAGAAAAGGGAGCGGACCCTTTTTGTGGTTGATATGTCCACAGATAGCCTTGTGGAACAGGAAAGCGTGGTCGGATAGCCTTGTAATAGTGGAACATAAAAAGCGGGCTTGTGACCCTGGTTTTGTGGTAATGATATGTCCACAGATAGCCTTGTAGTTGTGGAACAGGAAATCGGGGTTTGTGACCGTGGGTTTGTGGTAATGATATGTAAGTAGGTCACACATTGCGCTTTTTGACCTTGGTGGTGGGACCTTTTTTGGCAACCTTGGAAATGTGGAAAACCGGTTTTGTGGTGGTGTCCCGTCCCAATCTATACTGAACAATAACACACACACAGATTACAGAATAAACATAAACCCAAAAGAAGGACCTTAAATAGGTAAATTAAAGTATACCACTTCTTTCTAAATTACTAATGGGTTTAATAAAATAAACCGGTAATGAATGCATTATAACTTTGTACAAGAACTTAATCTTAATCAGGGATGTTTTAATGAGGAATTTCAACTATAAGTTTAATTAACAAATTTTTAAATATTTTTATTTTTCTTTGAGTACATCGATAGCATTTTATGCAAATGAGTCATTCTTGTACATTTTAAAATTGTCAGGTCGAGCGTCATTAGGGCTACTTACTATATAATGCACATTTATCTTGTATAGGTACCTTAATTCCTATTGGTTAGTGCCGGAATTGTTAGGCGTGAACCTGTGAAGGGCGTATTTGTTAATACTTCCATCTTTTATCCACATATTTTTTATTGTTTATAGTCATTTTATATTATTCATTATAATACCTGTATCCTGTTGTCCAGAATACTTTAATTTTGGGGCTAAATAGCACGCTTAAGTTTCGTATTTTACAAATGTTATAACACTTTCAACAATTTTTTAAATATAAAACCAACACGACGTAGTGAACTGCATATTGTTTCAGTATTATCAATTTCATAGCTGTTAATGCAAAAGAAAACATGTTGTGAATGTAGAAAATTTCTTGATTTTCAACGTTTATCCAACTATTCTGAAGCTCCTGTTATCAAAATAATTTTATAATTATTTTTTTAGGGAACCCTCAAACACGTACTTCTATACTCCCAAATATTTTATACTGAAAATAATTTTTTGTTTTCATGTTTTAAGGTAGTGTTGCCATTTTCTTTATTTTTTTTTAAATTTTAAATGAATGAACGAATCTACGTTTTGATACTTATAAATTTAACTATTTGGTTAATTATGAAGTTACCCCGTTTTGGACATTAATTTACAAAAACTGTAGGTTTTGGTTTATACCACAAAACTTTTTTTTCCTATTGGTTTCTCCTTTCATTTGGTTACCTACTCGCTTCTTCTGGACATCGTTATTCAAGAGCTGGGGTAACGGTGATTTCTGCTTTTGGAGAAGCGGCTCCTGGCGCCCTTATCTCTCTACTTTAGTGAAGTTTTTATAAAAATTAGATGGTTTGGGATAGCAATATGCTAGTGAAATTCAGTAATTGGTAGTATGGTGAATTTAAATGCATCTAATCTTTTGTAGAAGCTGCAGTGATCCTAGCTGAATGCCATATATATAACAGATTTGGAAGTAAACCTGATAATGCAACGTTTATTTATACAAGCGATAAGAAAAGATCTAACCTGAACGAAAAAACTCAAAAACGAAAATCTAGAAAATGGTAAGGGATATAATATCTGTTTATTCATATAGCGTTGTTTTACCTCTATAGGTCAAGACGAACTATATGTGATACTTTACTACGAACTGGTTAAATATATTTCATTCAATTGACATATCGTAGTTTAAGCCTAAAAAAAAGTTTCTATAACGAACTTGAACAAAATCGATCCAACTCACCATGTGATTGTAAATAACATTATTTTTACATCCACGTTAATCCTATTATATTACTTCAGAGATGAAGAAATAATTTTTGAAGCAAAACTTCTCTAGAAATGGTAATTCACACCGAGACAACAGAAATCAGAGCAATTTTCTAAAATATAATTTTACACCACAATAAAACGGCCGTGTTAAAGCAACCACACCTTCGGAAAAAGGTATTCAACATAATTGTCCAAGTTTTGTAAAAGTGTTAAACAGATGTTCGTTCTGAATAAAACATGATTAGTAATATGCAATTATTCAATGGTATCAACATCTAGTGGTAATTTAGCAAAGTGACAGGTACCTATAAAAATGTAAAAACTTGAAAATAGACAGAACCCACGTATAGATGGCACTAGCAAGTTTATTTTAAGAATTTTGTTATGAAATATAATGGTAAATACGAAAAGAAATAGTTCCTTTATAACGTAGAAAGGTAAACGCAATAAAAGAAAATCATTTAATCCATTATAATAAATGGTACAGGCAGTAAATACAGAAAAGTTAAACCATTAAGGTTGAGAAATAATTAACGAATAAACTTAAGTAATCCTAACGATTCAGGCTACAGATAGATTTTGTTTTTCCAAACAGCTAATGCACTAATGTACTTTATTACGCACCATACAAATATAATATTTATATTAAAGAACAGTACAAAAAAAGAGTAGTGTTCAAACTCAGGGCGAGGTTCAGCAGTACTGATCTTCTACCTAAACTCTTCGTAACTATATAACAAATACATAATATTCTCCTGCGAAAGTATGAACTAATTAATAATATAATCTGCATAGCGTTGAAATACTGCTACCACGCAACCCAAATGTGCAAAAGGTATATCAATAAGTCGTTCATTCAAATGTTTGTTCATTAAATAAGTATTTTTTTAATACTGATTTGAATTTTGATATCCCAAAAGTAATGTTATTGTAAAGGTAGCAAGGAATTTCGTTACTAGTTATTTTATGAAATAGGCACAACAGGCAATTTCTTGCGGTTATACATGCATAACCAATTTTGTTGGTACAATTTATAAGTGATACCGTGAATAAAACCAAGACAAGAGTTCTGAACTTTCTGAACACTTTTAGTTGTAATGTTGCCAATAGCTGAATGGTAAACAGGAGCACAGTAATTGCATAGGGATAACACAAGTACCTCATACAATCTAGTTTTGGTTTCTAAACTTAAGGCGTGTCTGCGTGGATAGAGTTTCCTTAATTGAGCATATGACCTAATAATGTAATTTCTTAATTCATCTTTATATCTGAAGGAATTATCTATATATAAACCTAATTTTTTTACTTTTTCAGCTATAGGTATGGGAACATTATTAATTTTTATCACAATAGGGTCTTTAGCTTTTGTTATATGATTTTTATTACCAAATAAAGGTGCAACTGATTTTGCCGGATTTTTTTAATTAAAATTGAGGTGTATAACGAAAAAGGCAGTGGCGCAAGTATGGAGCCTTATGGCACCCCTCTTTTTACATCTAGTGTGTTTGATACTTCATCTCGAAGGATAACTCTTTAGGATCTATTGACTAGGTAGCTTTCAAAAATGAAATTACCCTTGTATTTAACTTTAAATGTTGTAAAAATCTTAATAGCATTGCATGATCGACCATGTCATACGACACACCCGATTGTATTAATGGTATAAAATTATTTTTTGTGGCATAAGCTAACAACTGAACAAAAATAACTTTTTCTGATACTTTCGATACAGTTGGCACGATGCGAATTGGCCTAAGATGTTTTAGCTCAGTTGGATTTTTTGTTCTAGACAAAGGCTTCCTTCCAACAACTAGAGCTTAGAATATATTCATTTACAATATGTGTAACATAAGGTAAAATAATAGGGCAGCATAACTTAATCATCTATAAATTTATTCCATCACTATTATATGCTCTAGAACCTAATTTATTTATAATTGGTTCTACGATCGGGTCAAAGTTGAGGAACAGGTGTTTTAAAACTAAAACTAAGATATCTTAATTAATATTGAGATAAAATTTCTAAAAGATTGCCGTAGGTTAGATGTTTTTCCAAATTTTATTAATGTTGCTAGTAATTCAAATTCATATGCAGATAAAAAGTCGCTTGAATTTACCAAGCGGAAATTTGTTAGATTTAACTAACTAACTAACTAACAAAACTAACGAAGTTAGAATTAGAGGCTTATGACTTACATTAAAAACTGGTAACAGGTTTAAATGCTAATGAATTTGATGAGTGGATTACTTTTTTGCATCACTTGGATGAGGTCATTGATCTTAAAGTTATTGCCAAAAGATTTATACATCAGAAGAAATTGTCAAAATTATGTAGATCCAACAAACAAGACAAGCAGAATGGTAATGCCAAGAACGAAAATATCGTTATTAACAAATCTTCTTTCTGAGACTTTTAACAAAGAAGAAACAGATTTGTTAAATAAAGGTTTGAAATATAATCTTAATTTGAACAAACCTCCGTTGGATAAAATCATAGTAGGCATAGAGAGTTCGATTAAATCATTGGATGAAAATTGCAAAAAGTACGTTAGACAAGTCAGTAAAATTCAAATTTCGGAAAATGTCCAGCAGGAGTCAAAATTTAATTTAAATCATTCAGAACTTCGAATTGTAAAGATCTCAAAGTAAAATTTGTTTTTATCTCAAAGCAGATAAAGGCAATCAGGTAGTCATTTTAAACAAAGAGGATTATTTTGCTTCAGTCAAAGAACTCTTAAGTTCAGGATCTTATTCAGTAATTACCAAAGATCTTCCTAAAATGATTACTTCAACTAGGAAGGTATTATTAGCATGTAAAAGAGTTGTGGATGACTCTCTTAGGTTTCGACTAACGGTATCCAATCCGGTGCTGCCTAGAATGTATTTCTTGCCTAAGGTTCATAAACCAGATAATGCTATGCGACCCATTGTTTCTGGTATTAATTCACCTACTTATCTGCGGTCCAAATGGTTATCTAGTAAATTTCATAACCTCTCCTACCAACAGACCAACTTCAGTGTGGCAAATTCGTGTGAATTTATTGGTAAAGTTACAACATTGAATTTACAGAAAATGAAATTTTAGTCTCATTCGACGTTTGTTCACTGTTTCCGAGCGTTCCAATAGATCAAACCTTAGTTTATTTAGAAGATGTATTAAAACAAAACCATTTGGACGATAGAGAAGTAGAAGATTTTCTTAAATTAATAGATTTGTGTATGAAACAAACCTTTTTCAAAATTAACCATAAATTTTTCCAGCAAGAACATGGTACGACAATGGGCAATAGGTTATCTCTGTTTATACCCATGGGTAAATTTGAGACAGACTTAAAACGCGATTTGCCTTATTTTCCTAGAGTTTGGATTAGATCTGTGGATGATGTGTTTGTCAATCAAATTTACCTATGAGATAAAGGCAAATGACAGTCTCCCGTTCCTTGATACTCTGGTAACAAGAAATGGAAGTAAACTAGATATAGATATTCATCGTAAGGAAACTAGCACTAAACGATTTATAACCAATGACTCAAATCACTGTAGACAGCATAAACTCGCGGATTTTAACTTTTTGGTTCATAGATTGCTTAACTTTCCTCTTTCAGTTCAAAATTATAATAAAGAATTGCGCACTATTAAAGGAATTGCTGCATACAATGGGTTTTCAGATGAAGTGGTTATGAATATAGTTAGGAAACAAACACATAGGATGAGGGTTAGGAGGGTATATACGTTAGAAATTTTATTAGTACGCCCTAGTTGATTGCTGATGATGATAGTGTAGCTATTGAAACGCGTTCGATGTTTTTTAATTTTGTGTGGTACGTAGGTGTATTTTGTTTGTTGTCTACGACATCACATGTTACTGTATTAAATTGAAATTTAGTATTGGAAAAATTGCAATCGACTTCAAACGCTGAAAATATCTGAGGGGTTAGTTTATTTACAAAAGGGACACTGTTAGTGAAGTAGTCATTAATTCTATTAACATTGGATATGGTCAGCGGTATTTCAGGAGGTCTCGATTTTCCAATTCCCATGTATTCAACGTGTTTCCACACTGTCCTATTGTTGCATGTAATTGTTAAATGATTAGAACTGTTTGTAGTAGTTCCAATGACGTAATAAATTAGGTTCTTCTATATTTAACTTTTGACGTATTTCGTAGTGAAATTAATAGTTTTATATTATTTGTGATCCAGTGTGCAATATCCTTTTTAAACCCCCCTGACGTAATGGATCATATATATAATATATAAGTATACGTAATATACAACAATTGAAAAAGTACAACATTTGACTGATATCATCCATATGTAGCATTATGTCAAACGGTATGGTTCTTATATCTTCGTGAAAAAGATTCAAATTTATTTCAGAAAATTTCCTATATTTTTTCGTAGTCGGCTGTTGGTTAACCAAAGTTATTGAAATGCAACAGTAGATTAAATCATGATCCGATAAATTACATGGAATGACTCCACTTTCAGCTATGATTGATGTTTCAAATATCAAAACCAGATCTATAAGGGAGGCATTAATCCTAAAGACTGCAACATTACCTTTCAATGAATATTCAATGGAATATTTACTAAAAGACAGTCAATGTTAAAATCTCCAAGACAGCAAACCCATTCAGTTATGGGCAAGCAATACCAAAAGAAATTTTCAATTTCATTCAGAAAAGCTGTGTATAGTCAAAATCCGGAGGCTTATAAACTTTACCTATTGCTATTCGTTGTGTAGATATATTAAGCAAAAACCTAATTTGCTCAATGTCACTTTTGTTGACTTCAATTAAGGAATAATTAATAGTGTTCCGTTTATATGCACCCACACCCCCACCTCTGCCATTATGATCTTTTCGCAGAAGTACATATCCGTCTACATCTAAAGCAGAATTAACTATATTTGAATTTAGCCATGTTTCGGAAATTCATACATCTTACATCAATTGCGTACATGTGCAATATAGCCA
This sequence comes from Vesta saturnalis, assembly GCA_036346205.1. Taxonomy (NCBI): domain Eukaryota; kingdom Metazoa; phylum Arthropoda; class Insecta; order Coleoptera; family Lampyridae; genus Vesta; species Vesta saturnalis. The sequence continues at coordinate 8,944,024 of JARFJB010002396.1, forward strand.
TTACATCTGTTAATTTTGGAATTAAAGCATGAATATTTAAATGAACTATTTTTACCATACTGTTGAGATTTGTGAATAAAACTGTCACAGTAAGTTTGAAAAACAAATGTGAACATTTTGAGTTATAAAAACTAATTAAGTATTAATCTTTTGTTGTAAAGTGTTAATAAAAAGTTATAACGCTAGTATCTATTTAACGGTACTACTTACAAATCAAGAACTTTAAAGCTTTAAGATATAAAAAGTTATACAAATGAAAAATATTTACTTACTAGCGAAGGCGATGATAAATTACTGCCAATAACAATCAATGCATATTCAGTACACGTATACACAACACGCGCTCCCCAGGTTCAACAGTAAATATTAGTGCAGCAGTATTATCGTAAAATAAATAAACACTACAAATTGGATATATGTATGAAGCGATAACTGTAATTATAGTGTTTACACACACTCTCTCTTGTAAATAAATGTACATGTTTAAGAATGTATTTCAAGTAAATATAACTATTACAACTATATAAATCAAAATGAATTAGAATTAATTTTAAATACCATGTCACCTTTTTTAACAAATATTGATCCATTACGACTCCACACATTTCGGGTATCAAATATTTGCTTTGCAGACTTCATTATTTCGGCCCTTATTCGTGTTAAATCTTCCGATACAATTATTTTGGTACCCTTAAACAGACGCTTTTGAGAGATTATAATGTCTCTAGTTTTTCGATTTGTAAACTGGATGATAATAGGACGCGGCTCCTGATCATTTTTTCTTGGTAACCTATGACAAATATCTATGTAATTTGGTGAAATATCCATGTCCAGTTTCGTCTATGTATAAGCACTTTTTCCAAATTTCCAAATCTAACCCAAACTTGTTTTTCACATTTTCAGTAGATATTTTAAACACATCCAACCGTTAACTAAAGACCAACAATATCGAGCCGAATGTTTGAGTTTTATTTTGATCCACTACTTCTTACAGTCGGGACAGTAATAGGTCACGTGTTCTTTACAGAAATATTTTTTACACTTAATGCAGGTCATATTAGTTTTGTTATCACATTTAGAAGGGCAACATTTGCAGCGTGCTCGTTTGTTTTTGTTGCTAGTTCCAGGAAGAGGTCCAGTAGAATTTTCCACCAATGGTTGTTGCATAGCTGTTACAATTGCAGCTGCTTGTTCATTACGGGGAAAATGTTTTCTGGACAAAATGTAAGGATTTACCAATTGTTTGCCCAGTTGTTCCAAAAACAGTCTTTTTTTGAACAAAACATATTTGTTACAGTCTGGATTTATTTCAGGCCATAAGACGAAAGCATTATAGGCACTGGTATCTGAAATATTGTAAAATATGATTATGGGCCATCGATTTGTTTTTCGTTTGCATGTGTATGCACCGATTAGCTGATCTAATGTATCAACTGCTCCTTTGGTAGAATTATAATCAAGCATAATTTGTGGTTTTTTGCCTTCTCTGTCGCTTATTTGTTTCTGGTTATGAAACGTACTCATTAGAATAACCTTCTTGTATTTTTTTGGAATATAAGACACAACTGCGGTATCTTTAGCAAAATAAAATTTGGAACTATGCACAACGTTATTTACGTCCATGATAGGTAGCTCAGGCTTGCTTTTCCTGACAGTCCCTATCATAGTAAGATTTCTTTTGAGAAGCATTTGATCCAATTTATACGATGTAAAGAAATTGCCACAAGTTACATTCTGGCCCCTTAGTCCATAAGTAAGGTCTAAAACTACTCTCAGTCCCTGATCCATCTCAGGTTCTCCCCCAGGTGGTTTTCTCGTATATACTTAAACTTCTAAAGCATAACAACTTGCACTATCACACAGCGTCCATATTTTGATGCCATATTTTACTGGCTTGCTTGGTATATACTGCTTAAATGGACAATGACCTTCAAATCCAACCAGCCCATTTGTCCCAAAATTCTCTAATAGAAGCCAACTTATCCTGTAGCCTTATTTCTTGACGATCTTCTTTATTACCAAACCGTAACACGCATGATATATAATAAAATCGTTTCAACGACATTGTTGCGCGAAAAAGAGGTCTGCTTGTTTCTACATTCCACAAACTTCTGGTAGATTCATCATGCGATCTGTAAACTCCTCCTAACAGTAACAAACCTATGTACGCCTGCAACGTAATGTCATCTAATTCTTGCCACTTGTCACCGTACACTCTACGACCTTGGATGTTAGTCATTTTCAAAATTATATTTTCTAGAGAACTATTGAAAAATAGCTGAAATGTAGATTTTACACCCTGGATTCGTGCATTGCTGTACCTAGTTGGACCTGGAGCGACTTTTATGATATTTGCACTAGTTGCACGCCCTGATTGAGGAAATGGATCTAACATCCAAGTTATGGCATTATCTTTAGATTGAACCGATTGAGCAGGTGGCATCAATTGCGTAGAATTTGTTCGTCCAGCATCGTCGAAAAAATCATCGTCTGACTGTTCATAATCACTATCTTCACTGATATGATCTTCCTCTTCAGAAGCTTCATCGTCACTAATGTCACTCAAATTATCAATAAGTTTTTCTAAGTCTTCACCACTAAGATATTTTTTTGCCATCGTTATTTCAGCACTTTAGATGAACTGGTACATAAAGTTATAACAATTTCTGGTCTAGAACTTTGTATACAACCATTTAAGTTCATACAAAATATTAATAAGAGCTTTAGAAATCGTATTTTTAAAGGTTAAGGCTATAAAACGAAATCAAGAGGTGTTAGGTCTCTGCCCCCCATATTTCAGTCATGCTTTTCGCGGACGACACTGCCTTCTGGGCAGCTAGCCGTGAAAGCGCGACGGCCTCCCTCTCAAGTATGAACCAAATCAATGCGTTCACACAATGGGCTAACCGATGGAGAATTACCATCAATCCCACTAAGACTCAACTAATACTTTTTAGACATCCCAATTATTCTCATAACGTGCTACAATCCTCCGACAATGTCAACATCCTTCTGCAAGGCGAACGGCTGCGGCCCTCAGACGACGTCGTGTACCTGGGGGTCCGACTTGACAGAACGTTAAATTGGAACAGGATACGCAGACGCTCAGCTGTACTAAGCGCCCTACGGGGTCGACTACGAGATTGTAAGCCCGATACCCTCCAACACACATATAAAACATTTATTCGTCCAATCGTCGATTACAGGGCTCCACTGTACGCAATCCTTAAACGCCAACACCTACAATCTCTCGCATCCAGCGAACGCCGAATTCTACGCAAAATACATAGATTACACTACAGATACCCATGTACACTCACAATTGATCACGCAAAAATAACACCAATTACACAAAGACTTAAAACACTCCAAAAACAATTCACTTATCGCCGAGTATTCGGTGACAACGAAGATACGAGAGAAATCCTTCTCACCCCATTCAACAATCCTCCAAGAGATAGATGCTTGTACCGCAAACCTAAAATTAAATTCAAGTTCCCCCCAGCCGTCCTAACCCAACTCCTAGACGACCCTCCTGAGGACGTCGATAGACTCATACAATCCACACCACTCGCTTTACGATAACTAACACTTATGCAACACACATTCATTTAACAAACGTAACACCAACAAAATCTATAACACTAAACACTACCTACTAACAATCCCCAATAATAATAATCCAATGCTCATACATATTTCATTTTAATTGCAGATGCCTGATGCAGCAGCTTCGCCCACATCCATCCTGGATCCGCAGTTCCATAGATGCTCCCAAGGAAACATCATGCCGCCCACCTACAGCCCCGCCCACAACATCCATTTAGATTATGAATTAATTATTACTCAATTAACTAACATAACCTACTAACATGTTTTTTTTTTCTTTTTTTTTGCCTAGCTAATAAGTAACATGTTATAACCTTATAAACAATGAAATGTAATAAATCAAAAAATTATGTAATCAACCGGCTGAAGAGGCTACCTCGCCTGAGCAGCCGACTGAAATTGCAAACTCCATTTATCATCAATTGTACCAATAATTAAATAAACGTGTTTGAATTTGAATTTGAATTTGTTAGGTCTCGGGAGCCATGTAGGAAATTATGCATTTTGACCAACTACGCGATCATTATCAATTTTTCGTAAACATTCAATAATTGCTCGAGCAGCGTGAGCTTTAATAATGTGTGGGAAAAATCGTCTGAACTCAGCCCAAATGATAAGGATGCAAATGCAAATCTTCTTTTAGTATTCGTAGAAAGCGAAGACCTGTTTGTTGTGAAAGGGTATATTCTATAATCTCAATCACTTTGAATTCTTTTATTTTTTACCTGTCTGTTGGGTCTAAAGCGTCGCCTCAACTTGATATACATCGATAGGCAATTGAAAATCTTCAGAATCATTTACAGTATGTATATGGTCATAACGAGATTATCATCAGAAAGAGTACCGACTACCTTCGTAATATAATTAAGTCATTCACTAATTAACTTCTTAGTTTAGTAAATGAACGTTTATAAACGGTTTGCTATAGACCATAAAATTATTTCTAACCACTCGAGTAATATTAATGGTATTCACTCTCTATTTCCATATAACACTGCCGTCACCGATAAGGTTCATTATTGATTTTTAGACTTTAAATTAAAGAATTAAAAAAATACTACTACAACTGATTTAATTTATTTTCACTAACAATTAATTACACTTTTGAAAATTGTGTTGGAAATTTAACTACCTAATTATATTTAACACTTTACCTAGCCATTGTAATAAGTCATTAGTGTAAACGCACGTTGAAAAGGGAAACACGTTATTTAGGTTGCAATACTCCCAGAATGTTTTGAAATTCATTAAGGGTGTATAAAATCCGTAATAATTGCACTGTTTAGCTTACATCCATTGCTTTTTATAAATAATAGCAGTCCAGACGTTATTGTGGAACAGCTGCGTTACTAATAATTTGTAAATCTATTTATACAATTGCTATCATTGTGTTTTCTTTTAATTGAAATTCCTAGTTACATTTCAGTTAATTTCAGCTGAAATTATTTTGCAGTAGTGCAGTACAATTTTAAAATTTAATTAATTTTAATATTCAATATACATCATGTAAACTTAATGTAAGAGCAGTAAGACACTAAGGAATCAGGACTTTCATTTCCTCGGATAAGCTTGAAACATGATTAATTAGGATCAGTTTACGTATGTATACGTATATTATACAAAGATATTTGTTTCTATAGTGTAATTAAGCACAATGCGAAACGTAAATACAAATTAATTTAAAATTTTGTAAACGAATTGTATTACAATAAATTATGTAGTTATAACAGGATATTTGCAATGTAAATAAACATTGTTTATTCAGTTATATTATAAGTAGAAGTGAGACACCACTTTCACTTTTGACCTTGGGGAATTTCCAACGACGCCCACGTGGGGCCGTATTTTTGACCTTGAGAAAGTTGTTTACCTTGAGGTTTACCTTGAGAAAGTTGTTGGACTTGAGAAAGTTCACCTTGAGAAAGTTGTTTATCTTGAGAAACAGGATAACCTTGAGAAAGTGGTTGGCCTTGCACCTGGTCTTGCGCGGGAAATTTGAAATAGTTTCTAATAATAAGGAGGTTCTTGTAAGACAAGTGTAGGAACTTGTGTTATGGTCTGCGCCCTCTAGTCGTGGCCCCCTTGGCTGGAAATAGTATTATAATAAGGAGCCCTAATGCTAACTTGCAAGACAGCTATAAGGACTTGTGTTAGGTCTGTGCATCCTCTTGTTGTGGCCCCTTGTTGTGAAATTTGAATCTGCGCCACCTAGTAGTCTATCGACTAATTAATCTTTTCTGTAATAAACGTAGCGCCATCTAGGGGTATATTTTAGAAGTTTATACAGATTCTTGTCATTGTTATGGCGGAAAATTTTTTTGAATCTAATAAGGGCTACTAACACCAACTTATCTTAGGATCTTGCTCTCAGACCTTGGAGTTTAGATTTATTAACATGCCCATAGGGAAGAGTGTAGTTACGGAAACATCTTTTTCAGCATCCATTTTTAAAACACGAAAACACGCAAGCACAAACACACGCAAACGAAAACACGGTAACACGAAAACTCGCAAAGCTGCAGACATGAATCAAGACAGGGAGTTGGACACTATAAACAAATAATTTTTATTTATTCCTTATACCCAAACGAAAAATTGTCAAAGTCTTCAATCCTTCGGCGTTTAGGGTAACTTATTCTATACTGTTTAGATATAGATCTAGTTAATACATTGTAATACTTGTCCCTAACCATTTCCCTATCGTTATATAAAAAATAGAGCTTGTACTATTACTAAGCACCATATCCTTCATCGATTCAAAGTTTATAACACGAGAGTTCTTATAGCTTAAGGTGATACCCTTCACTTTACACGTTGATTTAAGTAATTTATCACTGGTAGAAAACACATTGTAGCTGTAGTTATTCGGTCCTGCACTAACAAGTTCGGCTATATAACTTCCTTTACCGTACGCTTCCAGCTCATCGGTCATCTGTCCAAGGAAATATCAACAGGTTGGATTCCAGTCCTCTGGTTTCGTTACAAATATATCATAATACAGAACACGGCAGTCTAGTTTTTCCAGATAACCATATAGTTCTAATCGTGCATGAGCTGTCGTGTACGCGGCTATGGACACGTTAGTAGTTTTTAGAGGTTCACTTTCGTCCTCAGGTCTATCTCAATTTACAATTACTACATTATCATTGAAAGGTATAATGGATTGTACCTGAAGCAGAGGATCCGTAAACAATTTGAAAAAGTCCTTTGGCTCGGATACAATACTACTCTGGGTTAAATTTTCTCGTTGACCAAATTTTCCCCAAAAAGATTTCAACATTAGTTTGGCCAAGTACCTTAAGCCAGGATTTTTCTGAATGTTCCTTTCGTCCAGATGAATCCCCTCTTTACCGCAATATTTCGTTATGTAATTCAACTTGGCAGCTTCTACCGTACAATGATTGGGCCAACCGGAACATTCCTGTTTGAGTTTTAGGAGATTATCGATTTAAGCGCTAAATAGTCTATCCTGTTTCGTGATTCTGTCATATGTGGTTACCTCATACTTTATAATTTTTAGAGATAGCCTTACGCAACTAGTCCGATACAAGCGTTCCTACAAAACTGCGCTCGGGTTCACTATGACCACATTCCCCTTCATTTAGCTGAGCACCACAAGCCCTACATAACACACTCATCAATTTGCCATGCATTTTTAGATGTAAAACTGGATGATAGAGATTAGAGGGCAGTAGTACTCGATATTTAACTAAACCCTCCACCGTGTACAATGAAATGCTCTTTCAATCTGAATCTACGTGAATTTTCGGATGACCTATGGGATATTCACAGTTTATTATTTACATAAGGGTATAATGAGCATACGTCATAACGCATTATTTTCTCACTAATACCGACACACTTATGGTAGAGTTTGCTAGCATTAGTGCGACCGCCGTAAAATGCGTCTCATGGATTTAAAGGTTCGTCATCCTGATCGCCTAGATTCTGCATGAATGCTCGTAACTCATCATTTGCAAGTATTTGTTTTTTTTTAAATAGCATCCACTTATCTCCACTAGATTATAACCACGCTCGCGTAGAAACAGTGATCGCGTCGCCTTGTTCTCGTTTTGGACAAACATGGATGTATTTACAACCAGCTTTGGGTCAATATTCGCTTGGTTGGGGAAACATTCCTCGCAACTGTGCCAATAGCATCCAAGAAACTCGTAAACGATATTTGAGTCAGTGCAATAACCGTCGACCTTAACACTTTCAGGTGTTCCAAACTTGCGAACTTTTCCTACATGCTGTATGGTCACTTGCTGTGAATGTTCCAACCAACGTAGCCACTGTATGGCGACTCTCGGCTGTTTGTCGGCACCTCTATAACGGCCTTTTGGAATGAGCCCGATTGTGTTCTTTTTGAGGAAAATCCTACGAAACATTTTACTGCAGGTACTAGCAATTGTGATTGACTCCTCAAACGGATAGAGTTTATTTTAGGTTGTGAAGGTCGACTAATGCAACATTTAACGAGAATCTTAATATCCATCAGACAATACTTCATAATTTCTTCACTTATCTTAAAAACATAATTACTCTGGGCCGCGTGCCAGTTAGAAGTTTTTGCCGATCTTTCACCGACATTTGATTTGTACAATAATATTCAAGTGCAGGTGAAGGATCCTCATAAATCTGATTCTCGGATGTGTTGAAAAGAAATGGAAAATATCCTTTGAACTCGGGGAAATTGAAAATTTTGGAAAATGCCGAGAGTGATGATAGAATCAAGCTGGATGAGTCAATAAACCTAATACCGTCGCATTGAATGGAAATTAGTTTTGGACCGTTGGAAATGACTTTGTGTTTATCTTATTATTAACAATGAATCTAAGTACAAAACACCTCAACAGCCTTCAGTTGTGCATGGCTAACTTTAAATTGTTGCGCTTTTTCGGCAACACACTGCAGAAACTATTCAACAGCATCTTCCCTGAAAATGTGCAACGTTTCGCTACACATCGGGGATAGCTCATCCAAATTATCAGTGTATTATGGTGTTCGCCTTCGAGTATTAAACTTAAAACTACTCTACCCTGTTCCCTGGGATTCTCAAAATAAACAGAGTCAGCTATTCGCGAATAATAAACTCCAATGGTATATGAAGTTAATTGATTTTGAAATGCTTGAATGTGCTCGTAACTACCAACTCGACTAAGGTCTACACCGCTATTTTGGCAAAGCTGCATAGACCGCGTTTGAAGTAAGGAGTACCCTACTTCCATGTTATGACGCATTGTATCGTTACTTCTAAACGCTATTGCTAAGACTAGGTCGCGAGCTAAATAATTATTTTCGTTGACTGTTGACGGTACAACAATAATACCCTGTTTTTAACGTTACAAACGTCAGCAAATTTTATCCCTGTCAAGTTTTTGCGTCTATAGCCAACATATTTAAAACCAACAAGTCGCTCGAGAAAAAGGTAGCATTGCTCTGCATTACCTTTTCCAGTAGTGACATTATCACCCTACCAGGCTGACTTCAACGTTAGACCCATGGCCAACTTCAAGGATTGTTGAAGGTGACCTTTATGTCAAGGTAAAAATAAGTATGATGTTGTTGTTTATCTTTTATTAACAAATGACCTTATTGTTGCAAGTCACCTTCAACAAGCCTTGAAGTTGGCCATGGGTCTAACCTTAAAGTTAGTCTTGTGATTTTTCAACAACTCAATTCAACCCTGAAAGATTACTGTAAAAACGTTCATTTGAGTTAGTTAATTTAGTTCTGCAGTAGGTAAGATTGGAGGCTTTGGAACACACTACAATTCCAAGGTCCCACATTTCCAAGGTTACCACAATTTCAAGGTCCCACCAGCTCTAGGTTACGAAAAAAGTAGGTCATATTCGCATACAAATTTTCCAAGGTCGCACATTTCTAAGAATACCACACTGTAAGGTGTAAAAAATACGAAAGTTACTAACACTCAACACATTCTCAAGGCTATTTTCGCACCCTAACTACTCAGATATACGCCTCACTTTTTCAAGGCTTGCTCATGTAATTTTTTACACTTCTTTGATTCCACACCATACTAAAACCATATTACCATATTAAAAAAAAAGGTAATGACACGCTAATATGTTTATTTGTTGTATGTACAAATGTAATCAGCGTATTATTCAGACATATGATTTTCTCTAGGAACAAAACATTTTGATTTAGTACAAGTGCAAAAGGTCCTTTCAAACTTATGTATCATTACACCTGCGGCGAGGACGTGGTGCAAGTAATTGAGCGTACGTGCAGTGTGGTGCCCATCGGAGATGCTCCTGTAGCGGATTGTCAGATGACCGCCATTGGTTTATTCAAACTTCATACATAAAGCATTCAACCGTATCGTCTGAAGGTATGAAAATGGACCCTGCTGCTGCAAGCGATGTAGGTCAGTGAACTCCAGACCATGTTCGATACGTAAATAACGTTTATCGAAACAATTGAGGATAATAAAAGGTTGGTGTTACGTCGCACATCTTCTCACCGTAGAACACAGTAAGACACAAACAGGAAATAACTTATTATATACAATAGTGTATACTATAAAAAAAAACTAATTGTCCAAGTAATACACTTCTCCTCAGAGTATGCATGAATCATCTTCATATACCTCGTGTAGCATTATTAGGGGCGCTCTATACGATGAGCACCAGTATTCTTGGTGTGACATGTGGTAAATTTCGACCCATCTATCCATATGTATATGACGGTCAATAACTCGGTATTCACTTGGTTGCAATGCTTTGTAGCAGTCATAGTATAAATGCAAATGGCCAGCAAGATGATAACGAGTATGATGAGCAAATGTGTGTGAATAATTTTCCAAATTACCCATGAAGGCATGATGGTGGAATTCTTTTATCTAGGTTGGCAAACCGTTCAGTATTCCATTGCACATCTTCATTTGTATCCTTTAATGCTTCTAATGTCATAGAAGGCAGTAGCTTTTTTTTTCAAATTGAACCCAGTTGGGGATTAGTTCGGATGCTCGCCGCACACTTAGATTAAAAAGTGATAATGGTTGGTAGCACTCCCTATCATCCCAGTTGGTCTGTACTGCGCTAGCAGACATGCTCACACTGGTGGAAATAACACAATACTATATGTGTAGTTATCCCTACTTTTAAAGAAAGGAAAAAACTTGTGAACACATATTTATAGTTAACCTTGAAGAATGAAGTGTGAGAACCTTGAGGGCGTGTGAACCTTGAAAATGATACCCTTGGAATAGTGATCAACGTGAGGATGGTGGAAATTGTAATGGAGTGAACCTGAATAATGGGAGAGCTTGAAAATGTGGGGGGCTGGAAAGGTGAAGGAGGTATCCTTGAAGCGATTGGTGAGATCCCGCCAACCTTGAAGAAACACCGTGAATAAAGGCCTTGAAGCGGTAGGATTGCTGAAGTAACGAGCAGTGTGGCGGTCAAGTTGAAGCAGGTAACCCTGACGGTGGAAATAGTGGGGGAATTATGATATAAACGCAGAGGGAGTACTTGTGAAATCAGTATTGTGTGTAATGGAGAATATATTACGTCAAGCGATAGAAAAGATTGTGAGAATTATGAATTCAAGTGGATGTCGTGATATTTTAATTAACAATGTGCAGTATTTTTTAAATAAAAGTAAATTGAAGTATGTTAGTGTCGGTCTGTCACCCCAATTCAATTTTGAACCAGTTGTGAAACTTGGTGGATCTAAGAGTAATGGAGTGGTGTTTGATAATCAGGAATGGCACATACTTATGGACAATTAAGGGATAATTACAAATAATTTCTACACACCTGAAGTGACATGGCTACCTACTAAAATGGGTTCGAAAACGAGATCGTATGACAACAAGACGAAAATTATACGCATCTCTGATTGTGAAGAATCAGAAATCTGTTTAGGATGGGAGTCTATAGAACAGTTATGGAGACTCCTTAAGATAGTCAGTTACCGATCTGCAATGTAGTCCTGTAGAATTATCGGAATTTTATAATAAAATAATGCGCAAATGCCTGATGTTAATAGTCCATTACGATATTGATCGTCAATGAAGCTGTGAGAAATGTAGATTCAAGAGAAAATTGATATTGACGTAGAAGTTGAGAAAGTCGTTAAGTAATAAGTGAGGGTAACGTCCAAAGCGAGAATAGGGATAATAATAAAGTTTAGTCAATATGTGGATGTGTTATAGTGCAGAGTAGAGGCCTAAGGCTGTGGATTGGGTTAGTGCAGTGCAAGGACTAATATGCCAATTTTAATCACTAGAATTTGATGCTGAACATGAAAAAGTGTTTGGGCGGGGTACGTTTAGTGATGACTATTTAGATAATCCAGTTTATAAGTATGGTAGTGGAATAAGTCTGTGTGAGAAATATTTTATATCGCACGATGATGGTGTAGAATGTATCTGTTGTACTAAGTAGTTAATAGAAGACCTTAGAGAAATACCTCTGGAGCAATTTGTACATGAAATAGAACGTGTATTCAAATACTTTCAGCTGTCCTGGAAAAGCAACATCGTGATTACGTATTTATGAAACGCTTTAGTAGTGTGTAGTATCGTATGTATTAATAATCAATAAAAAAATAAAAAAGAGCCTTTTTATTACATCATAATATTACAATATATAAAAGGAATCGTACAGAGCGTATTATATAATGCCTTTGTTAGCAATCCATGAATTGTGAGATTTATTAGACCCTAACTATTTAACGAGAGACATATTTCCTCGACGTCGTATTACACGTTCAACTAGGTGAATGTCAGGATATTTAACACTTTGAAGTTATGGCTCATAGAAACGTCCCAGTATCTCTTGATCTAGACTATCACGTAATGTGTAGGTATTTGGACTGTATCGATTTACTGCTGATATTCGAAAAACTTCGTAACTCCGATTAGGTGCGTAACCCTTAGAGGATATGCTTCTGTATTTGCTAATACGTACATAATCCCCTACATTAAATTAAGGTGTCTTACAGTCAAGAAGATTATGGAATTTTAAACGTTTCAAAATAGAGGCAGCATTATTTTTCGTTACTTCTATAGAGTTTTATCCGGTGGTTCTATGCTTTCTTGAATTATAATCCACAACAATTTGAGGTGATATTGATAACCATTTGCAGGAACCTTGCATACTAAATGTTTTCCACATTATTGCTTTAAGAGTGCGATTTACACGTTCAACTATACTACTCTTCAAGTTGGAATAAGTATTATAATGATTCATATTAAATTTTTTCATACATTTTTTAAATTCAGCATTATAAAACTCCGTTCCCATGTCAGTTAGTATATGTGTAGGCGTCTTTTGCAAACCAGACAAAAGTTTACTCATTATCTCTGCAACGAGTTTGCCATTCTTGCGTTTGGTGGGAAAACCCCAGACATATTAAGAGAAAGCATTTATTATCACTAAAATGTATCGAAATCCTTTATTTACCCGAGCATAAGGTACCATTTCCACTAAATCAGCTTGAAAGAGATCATTTAAACCATTTAGTACTATACAACGCCGAAGAAAATTTCTTCTTGCTGGTTTGTGCATTTCTTCAAGAATATCAGCTTTACTCATTTTGTCGCTTCCGATTTTAGTAGAATCTATGTGATGAATGGTTGTTCTTGTGTAAATTTGTCACCGTCTGGTATTATAGGTTGAATCACAGCTTCCTTATGTATAGTTTGACTAATTAGAAACATCGGTGTCGTATACAGTATATCATCCACTTGAAGATGAAGAACTCGAGGTGACCACATATAATGCGCTACTGTACACTCTGTATAAGGAAACAAATATTTGCCATCTGTGCCCAACGGAATATCTACTGTATTCGTATGCAAGGTAAAATAAGTTTCGTAATATACATCAACTTGTGTCATGGCATCACTATGATGATAAGTAATATGTTTATCTAATTTATCTATTGACATTAGTGCTGGATATGTAGTAGTATCTATTGCGATGGTTGTTGTAACAATGAAATATAATGAATATAGTAATCGGTTTATAACCAGAGATCCTACTTTATTACTTTCGCTTTACGTAATTCGTCAAGTATATATATATATATATATATATATATATATATATATATATATATATATATATATATATATATATATAATATATTTGATATCTTGTATATTTCCTGCCGACATTGATCCCAATAACTCTCGCACCAATACACTAATTTATTCGGATCATTCCAAAGTACAAACTCATCGGCTTTGTTATTATATCTCAATAGTTGCATTCCACCCTCTCTTTTGGAGATAGAAGTTGTGCGAGATCTTGTAGGAGGAGGTGCAATAGCTGATGTAGCGGGTCGTTTTTTAGGGTGAAGTATTGGTTTAATGATCTCAATGTATTTCTTACTATTAGTTCCTTGGATTTGGTCGTCTGGATTATAATTACGTTGAGCAGTATTTGTGCGGCGCCAAATGTCACTGTATTGCAGCAGATCACTCTTTTTGTATAATCGTCATCGGGATCACTAAATATACCTTCCACATAATATTTCTCTAATCCTTCATACTGACTAAAGCACTCTCTTTATCAATCACAAGAAATCCAAATTTGTCACGCCAGCAACAGAAACACAAGTCCTTAAATCTATCAAATGTCATATCTACATTAAAGTGATCAGCACACACATGCTTAAGATTGGTACTATCTTGTTGAAACAAAACCAGTAGATTCGCATTATCACGTATAAGCTGTTTTGAAATGGAAGGATACGTTTGGCACAGATAGAAACAATTATTGTTTTGGTATCTGCCAAAACAGAAATAGTCTCTTATTTCATACTGTTCATGGCATGCTACATCATCAAAAATAATTATTGAATTTTTACGTGAATTACTAGGGGATATAACGTCACTGTTATCACTGTAGTCGAAATACCCGATATTTTTTAAAGGTGCAAGTAAATTTCGTAGGTACTGGTATTTGGGTTGATATAAAGATTTGCAGTATACATAAACATTTTCAAAACGTAGACCATTTGGATGTTCTAATAAGGTAATCATAACATTTGTTTTTCCGCAACCTGATGGACCGACAGTTATACCTCGTTTACAACCTTCTTTTAGTAGACCACTATGCTTTGGGTAGTTATTATTGTTAAAAGTGAGGTCACAATTTTTTATAGGTAATACAGTATCTTGTGGAATGAAACGCATGTCTACGTGATGGGTAGAGAGAAAGCGGATTACATTAGAAAACTTGTTACACAACCCGTTATAGAACTTGAGGAACTCTTCCTGCTTTGCAACCGGTTTGTTATTATCATTGTAAATCATTATGTCACTGCGCTCCGTCTAATGTGTACCATCTGTACGTTACTTATGTAATGCATTAAAGATTGTACACTTTTTCTAAACAGGGATTGTAAATATATATTTTGTTTATTTCTTTCGTGTATCATATATATATATATATATATATATATATATATATATATATATATATATATATATATATATATATATATATATATATATATATATATATATATATATATATATATATATATATATATATATATATCGATAATGTAATTATGGCATAATAATAGTATGAATTCCACTAAAAAATTACTACATTAAGTAGCCGACCTGTAATGGTGTATCGATTATACATAGTAACATGCATGATTATACATGTTCATAGCTTCATTATAGAGATAATATATACACAACTAGAACTAACTACCCAAACTATTAGTTACTAACTGTATTATACAAATTCAATTGCCTAGTAATCTCTAGTAGACCACTCAAAGGATAGACGTTCTCCAATTCCGGAATTCGCCAATGCCCCCACTCCAATGTACACGTGCCAGGCAATCGATAACGTTTGCCATCCAGGGACCGGAAGGCGATTTTTTTTAACATCTCAGTGTATATATCATGCGAAGTTGATCTAAACACGAACATTTTATACATTACTGTTTTATCAGACGTCTTCCTAACAGATTCGTAAGCTACCTCCGTCAGCACTTTTTGAATAACGATCCTGCTCCACAAAAATATTGGATAGCTTTCCCTGCATACTCATCTTTCATTCTTACGACAACGGATGTATTCGCTGGAATACCATGCAGACCGTTTTGATGGTTGGAAATGTCGTATTCATCAACATTATTCCGCATATGGGCATACACATCATCAGTTATTATCTCGACAATTACAGAATCTGTGTCTGTATAGAGCAACGTTACACTATTATTGTAATGACTACGCAAGATATCGTAAAAAAATCGATAAATTATAATTTTGGAAAAATCTAAAATGCTAAATCCAACATATACAGGTTTGTCATAGGTAACGACCTGTTTGGAGAATTTCACTGCAAATAATATATCAGTAAATTGAACAAAATTCTTAAATTGCGGTTTTGCGACGTACCGTGCTTAACTCAAGCGATGTCCGTTATTTTCCTGTGTTAATAACTTTATTACTCTTCTTCTGTCGACATTATCCATTGTTGTACCAAATACACCATTGTTTATGCATTTAAAAAAATCCTTTTCGAATTTCTTCTTGGCTTGATTTCGAAGAGTTTTGTTAAGGTCTATGTATGGTACTAGCCCAGGACTTTGACGAAACCGTAAAACTCTATGAATATGAGTAACAATTAACCCATGCTGTATACATTATTTTAAATATCGGTAATGTATAACATAGTTATACTTATCACATAAGTTAGGAATTAATTTTTTCTGCTTGGAATGTGGTACGCAAATCATTTCGGGACAAAAAGGATAATCGTTGTGTTCATCATGCAGGTGCAGGTGGCACACCCGATATCTGCATCATCATTAAGCTTCAGTACATCACAGTTTTAAATTTCCTGTTTAATTAACCACATAAACCGATTATTCGTGGCATCTAAATACAGTCAAACACTTTTGGACGATTAGGATAATAATTTTGGACAAACTCGTGGTACATAACCATATCAGTCAATAATTCTAATTCTACTTTAGTACATTTTAACATGGAATCCCGCGCCAATCTAGTTATTGTAACATACTGCGCTGGTTCTAATCCATACATGTCTATACATAACCGCATAAAGCTTTCGAACACGTCAGCCAACAGCAACACGTCTGATTTTAAATATATGTCAGCATAATACCCGAGTGTATTACACTTAAAGTGATCCCACGACAGTAGGACGCGACAGTATTCTTCATCGGATAGATTTTCATCACGCATTTTATCGTAGAACTTGTCATAAGAAGGTACTGTGACATCGCCCAATTTATTAAAATTGTCCACGTACGCGTAGGGGAAATTACTTTCTTTCTAACTAAGTTGAAGTCATTATCATCAACAAAACATTTCCCTACCTCTCTACATTGATCATCTGATAAATTATGAGATAGAGTATCTAAGGATGAACCTACAACTATCGAGGAATCGCAAATTTATGTACTTTACGTTTTATGTTCTTTTCCCTATAGCCGCAACCATTAATGAATTCGTCTACAGGAATTTGCTTACTGAACGATATATATTTCTCACTGTTAACAGGGGATACGGTAATTTCTCCAGTTTCACTCGCTAATTGTTTGATGAACAGGTGGACATCATAGCCACTGAGATTATGGAAAAAAACTGGGATAAATGTAGGTAATTGATAGTTTAAATTGCAATTTGAGTGTGCCGGAACACGATATTTACTAGTGACATGGCAGTGATCTCGTACTTTGGAATTTGTAAGATATCCGTAAAAAGCTTGTCGCATATATAACAAATGCTCATGTTGTTCATCAGTTAGTGGTAACACTGGCACAACAGTTTTCAAATGATCATTATATATCCGTTTCACATCACTCTCGAGTCGTGTAATGAATACCTCTGCGGCATTAACCCCCCTATAAAGGTCTAATTTTGACCAAGCATCGTTTACACCGCACTGAACATAATAACTGAATGAGTATGGTTCATGTTTTTATCGCGAACGGTTGTTCGGGATCGGGTTCAGCCGTGTTTACCGGTACTAATAGCGCTTCAAAATCTGCATATATATTACTAACGGTAGAAACATCTGTTTTTGATAGTTTCAAAACGCAAGTGTATTTTCCCGCACAGACCTCTCCGGTTCTGTATTTTCTTTGCATTACGCCAGTGTATACGAAATTACAGTCATGAGACACATGTCGAGTTAATTGCTCCTGCGTTCTAAAGTAATGAATACATGAATCACAAAAATATTTTTCCCCACTACGTCGACTTGTTTGGTTGCTAAGTAAACGAGAAAAAATTTTTATCCGTACATAATGCTGATTATCTGTTTGGTTACTGACTAATAGCAACAAATTAACATGAATAGGTTGTTTAGCTCTTGTGCAGTAGAGAGGACCCACTACCTTAGGAACACGATGACCATCACGATATGTATCCTCCAGTCCATAAACATTGATGGAGATGTTATTGTTGGACTCAAACGTTGAAATGTCAGTTAGCTTAACAGGAAATTCTAAACCGTTCCAATTGAATAACGTCTTGAAATCAGCCCATGAAGTCTTCCGTTATGGTAACCCCGTCGGTGCCACTAATGCTGATACAATAGCCACGAAAAGCAGAAATTATCAATATTATTCATGTTCACTGTGGCATGTTTATGCGAAATCTCATCTACATATAGTAGTGGGAGAAAATTTCAACATGTTTACCTCTAAATATACGAAATTCACCAGCGACCACCCTACGAAACAACATATATTAATATGTACTATCCTACTACTCATAACTCGCACGTACCAGAATTTTTATGCTGAAATTATGATTTCTTGGCATCAAATGTTTCCATTGCTCTTTGGAAATATACTTGCAATACACCCCGACACTAAATATGTCATATTTCGTTTGAAAGGACTTTAATTCGGTACTTTCTCTACTGATCAGAAAGTACAACCCACACAACCCAACATTACATTTCAATGAGAACTGTTTCTGCAACTGAATTTGTATTAGTTTCAAAACAATCACATTAACGTCATCCATAAACGTCTGCACATCAGGATGGGCATTGCATGGTTATGGTCTATACGAAAAAATGCGTTGTTTAAAAGCATTGCGAATCACTTCAACCCCAGTATAAACGAGTAGACACACATTTTATTTGTGCCTATCGCTTCTAAGGTGTCCTTGATAAGCATATCGAGGAACATCAATCGAACAATCAGTGCAGTGCACAATTTCAAGATTTTTGCTACTCTTATTTTGTACTGGTTCGCTGCTTTGGTATGACTTACGCTTCCGTGAGTTGTTCAAACCCGACGGTTCTGGTTCTGCAAAGGAATCATCAGCATACCTGTGTTGCACATTATTCTTAGAGTTGTTTAACCCTGATGGTCCAGGTATTGCAAGACGTGCAGCAATATGGCTATGCTTCGTTCTGTTCGCATCGGAAGTACTTGGTTCCACCACATTACTAAGTGCGGTACGATTTGGGATACAGCCTGCGGCTTCTCTGAAGGTGGGGTATTTGGAATGCTTATCCAACACGCAGTTTTTTGATGTCGCAGTAGAGAGTACTCAAAATGTCCTTTAAGAATGCATGAAGAACGTTGTTTTTAGTGGGGGAAGCATCTATATTTAGCCAAACGAAAACAGTACAAATTATTCGTACAACTGATTCTATAGTTGGCACTACTGAATATACAATGACTTTAAGAGCAAGTTCCCGATCATCTCCCCAGGTAAAAACCACCAAATTTTGTTTTTTTCATGGTTGGTACATTTCTAACGTTTTATTTCTTTTTTTTACAGGTTTCTGTTAGCTTCCGTTCTCTATCGCCTAGGGAACTCCTGTATCCCTTCAACTTTATCGCGCTAGCGTCCTCAGATATCCTATCCAATTGACGTTGCCCTGCCTTCACAGCCCACACCTCAGGATTCCTTCCCATCTTCCCCTGAAGTTCTGTATATTCCGCCCTCTGCATCCTCTCCTATTATCGTAGACGCCCAATCCAGCGACGACGAAATTTATGAACTGACGACCGTAGTTTTGGACTCTCTACAAGATTACAATCCTTCGGATACAGTATTACTTGACATGGCCATTGCCGAAATCCACCACTACCTATTGCCATAGACGAACATATCAATGATAGTAATGACTTCGTCAGCATATCATCCAGTGTTGAGGGAGTATATTCTTCCTGTGCTGGAAACGATTACCTCAACACTGGTGACTACGACCCTGCCTACAGCTACGACTCCGACGACTATGACAATGACGTATTACGACAACAGCGACTACTTTACGAAGCACGTACTAGCTTTTGTAACGAAACTATCATTGAACAGAGTAGCGATGAGGAGAACTTTATGAACACTCTCACTAGCAACATGCAACAACTGGAACGTAGCTCTCACGAACTGTCAGACGTAGTACAACAACTAAGTGTACAGAAACAGTCACATAGCAGCATACAGGACGAGAACAATGACAATGGCAGTGCTCCACATGTCGCTTCGCAGGTCCAAGATTACGGAAATAATGAAAACGCTGACGACGAGCAAGGCAATGACCACGAAGAACTTGACGATGACCCTATGACCATTGGTGCCACTATACCTCCACCCCTCTACAATGTTACGTGCGAGATAGTGTCGGGAGACATTGCCACTCAACGCAATTCTGCGTTTCTAATTATTGCCGACTGGTACTGGCTGTTCTACGCACATCGCATCATTACATGCGACCGTCTCAAGTTCACGGTATGTATTGTCTTGATACTACTTTATTTATATTTATAATTATTTCTTTCATTACAGCTTACAACCATAGTGCCATTTGTCCGGTATTATGGTGTAACTACGGAGAGCTCCCTAGAAGAGCAGCTCGGCCGGGTCCACACTAGGCTTGTAACATTATACCTTGACAAGCATATTGTTATACGCCTATCTATACTAAGCGGGTATGATCACGCTATTGTACATCTGGAGATGATACTGGAAACTGTCGATGAGATTGGTGGACTTTACGTACTCATACCAGTTCGTAATGCGACTACTAAATAGATAGGTAGACATACATTTCAGACAGACAGACATAAGGACAGAGAGACGGACAAACAGACAGATACATACCACGCGGTGTATATGCCCAAATATATCAATGATACTGTGATGGTATACCATCATATACCGCTGATGAATACCTGCTAGTCCTCTAGAGGAGGAGCATCTTCAGACGGTACGGTTGAATGCCTCATGTGTGGAGTTCGAATAAACCAATGCCGGTCATCTGAAACTCCGCTACAGGAACACCTCCGATGGGCACCACACTGCACGTACGCCCAATTTCTTGCACCACGTCCTCGGAGGTGTAATCATACAGAAGTGGAAAGGACCTTTTGCACTTGTACTAAATAAAAATGTTTTATCCCTTGAGAAAATCATATATCTAAATAATACACTGATTAGAGTTGTACATTCAATAAATAAATATATTAGCATATCATTATCTTTTTTTAATTTGGTTCTAAGTGTGGTATCAAAGAAATTAAAAAAATTACATGAGCAGCCTTTAAAAAGTGAAATGCCTATCTGAGTAGGTAGGGTGCGCAAATAGCCTTGAGAATGTGTTGAGTGTTAGTGACCGTATTTTTTAAACCTTACAGTGCGGTATTCTTAGAAATCTGCGACCTTGAGAAAGTTGTGTGCGAACATGATCTACTTTTTTCGTAACCTTGGGCTGATGGGATCTTGAAATTGTGGTAACTTTGGAAATGTGGGACCTTGGAACTGTGATGTGTTCCAAAAGTCTCCAATCTTACCTACGTTCTGCTTTGAAGAGCATTACGTTATCATCGTCATGGAATTTTTAACAGCTAACCAGATTCTCGGTCTGCTTCGTGATGGGGTATTTAACAGCTGAATTATTGATAAAGGCATACGATATAATTAATCATAAGGTAGCATTTGAGAATGATACGATCAATTCGCTGGAAGAGTACGATAGTTTTGTGGTGGCTGTACGAAGAATTGGTGGAGTGTAAGTTATAATTCTGTTTTATTTTTAATCTTTAATTATAATTTTTTAAAGCCTTGCTCAAGTAAATATGGAGGAAGTGTTTTATGGCAATGATGAGGAGGTGATGGAAACTTCTGCAGCGAAACTTCTATAACGGTATGACTTTTAATTTTATATTGTTTCGCTTAGTTGGTGAGTACATTACAGGAGCAAGGCCTATTGGGTTCAGGCCTATCAACTCAGCAACAACAACAAGAGGCCGGACCATCCTCTACCCAAAAGAATCATATAAATATAACAGGGGAATCAAACACTAAATTTAAAAGGAAATTTAACACTACATGTAAGTTCCTGAGACATGCAAGGATAATCCCTTAACCTGGCTGCAGGTAAAAAAATATATTTCGTTTCCTAAAAGTTATTTAAAACATACCTTTTTATAGAGTGCATTCGAGGCACTGCATACACATATTGTGAAGGGTGCAGCTCCGTCAGACCTTGTCGGTATCACATAAAGGAATCCAAATTTGCCAGACAAACCAATTGGCGTATCATTTAGAAGAGTTGACCAGTTGTCAGTGAGGGTGATAATGCCACTACAGGAAAAGGTAATGCAGAGCAATGCTAGCTTTTTCTCGAGCGACTTGTTAGTTTTACGTAAATGTGGATAGAGTGACTGTACTTGTTGGCTATGGACGCAAAAATTTGACATGGCTAAAATTTGCAGACATTTGTAAGACTAAAAAACAGGGTATTATTGTTGTACCGTCAACAATCAACGAAAAGAATTATTTTGCTCGCACCCTAGTCTTAGCAATAGCGTTTAGAAGTAACGATACAGTGCGTCATAACATGGAAATAGGTTACCCCTTACTTCAAACGCGGACTATGCAACTTTGCCAAAACAGCGGTGTAGAGCTTAGTCGGGGTGGTAGTTACGAGCACATTCAAGCATTTCAAAATCATATACCATTGTAGTTTATAATTCATGAATAGGAGACTCGGTTTACTTTGAGGGTCCCAGGGAACAGCGTAGAGTAGTTTTAAACTTAATACCCCAAGACGAACACTATAACGTAATTACCAGTCTCACTTCAGCATTCATCTTCGGTTATTACTGCGAAGAGTGTAGAAAACGTTGTAATAACAAAAAAACGGCATACGTAATGCATGTATCAGTGTCCTTGTTGCCATCAAAATCCACCATGTTCTATTGAACATCCGAAAATTGCTTGCAATGATTGTAAGAGAGATTTTTACGGGCAGGAATGTCTTAAAAGCCACAAGGACAGTGAGCTTGTGACAAATTCTACAGATGTATAAAGTGCGTCAAAACCACTGAAGTAAAGGATTAACATAGATGTGGTTACAGGTGTTGTTCGACGTGCAAGGAGCAAAAACCATGCATGCAAGAGAAGGTATGTGAGGGGACGAATGATCGATTTCTGTAAGAGCCCAATCTATGTATGGCCGCGAGTGCTTGTTCCGTTTGTATCCGATACACTGACAATTTAGATGAGCGGTGTGCGATGCGTGAGTGCACATATATGAGATGTTATCTCCTCTTCGGGGAGGTCGTAGGGATCCGTGTGCGTGTCTGTGTGTCTGTGTGCGTGTGCGCGGGTGTGAGTGTGTGCGTGTGTGTGTGGTGTGGTGTGTGTGTGGGTGCGCGCGCGCATGCGTGCGTGCGTGGCCGCGCACAGAAGTGAATATAAAAGGGCGTTAGTTCGAGCGGCAGGTAGGTGGAACACATTACTTGAACGAGAATTAAGTATTGTCTACATAGGTGTGAAATATGTTGAAATCAAGTGCGCATCTGGGTGTGAGTTTTGTTTCTGTGATGGAAAGGATGTGTATATTGTGGGTGTGTGTGCGTGTGTGCGTGTGTGCGTCTGTGTGTGCTGTGTGCTGTGTGTGTGCGTGTGTCTGTGTGTGTCTGTGCGTGTGCGGTGTGCGTGTGTGTGTGTGTGTGTGTGTGCGTCTGTGTGTCTGTGTGGTGTGTGTGTGTGTGTGTGCGCAATGCGTGCGTGCTTGCGTGCGTGCGTCAGTGCGTGCGTGCGTTGTGCGTGTGCTGTGCGTGGTGCGTTGGTGCGTGTGCGTTGTGCGTGCGTGGTGCGTGTGGTGTGCGTGTGGTGCGTGTGTGTCGTGTGCGTGTGCGTGGTGCGGTGCGTGGTGCGTGTGCGTGTGCGTGTGCGTGTGCGTGTGCGTGTGCGTGTGCGTGTGCGTTGCGTGTGCGTGTGTGTGCGTGTGCGTGTGCGTGTGCGTGGTTGCGTGTGCGTGTGCGTGTGTGTGTGCGTGTGCGTGTGGTCGTGTGTGCGTGTTGCGTGTGCGTGTGCGTGTGCTGTGTGCTGTGCGTGTGCGTGTGCTTGTGCGTGTGCGTGTGCGTGTGCGTGTGCGTGTGCGTGTGCGTGTGCGTGTGCGTTGTGGGTGTGCGGTGGTGCGTGTGCGTGTGCGTGGTGCGTGTGCGTGTAGCGTGTGCGTGTGCGTGTGCGGTGCTTTGTGCTTCGTGCGTGTGCGTGTGCGTGTGCTGTGTGTGTAAAGGTGTTTAAGCGTTTGACGAACACCTGGCATTAACGGTGGCCTGCCAGGATATCCATTTGGTGTTGAAGGATTGGTGGATTAGAGATGTGGCGTAGGATCGGCAGTGCATGACGTTGGACTGGGCGGTTGCAAAGGATACAGGTTTGAAATTGTGCGGAGTGTTGTGCGTAAGGTTGTGAGAGAGTTAGGTGTGGTGTTTGGAGGTGTAACTCGAGGAAGCATGGGATAGGGTTTGAAGGGAGTGGTACTAATGTGGACGAGACTGAACCGTGTACCAGTTTGCGTGTGTGTGGTGTGTTTGTGATGCCATGTTTAGGTTTTCGAGGTGGATTCGTCGACGCTCAGTTGGAATACAGTGAATGCGGTGTAGGAATCACAGTTTAAAATAGAGTAAAAACTAAAGGAATTTTTAAATAAAGAGTAGTTGAATCTAGCCGATGCATTCTACATCCTCGAGGGTAAGACACTTGGAAATACTAAACGTAGAGTTCCAATCTTAGAAAAGGTGAGAAACACAAGTGTTAAGATAAATCTAAAATACTTTGGATGTTGAAGCCGAACGTCTTATACGTGATTAATATACGATAATATATCAAGTGTAGTTGGTTAGTCGTGGACTATATTTTATTTTGTTTATTGATGATCGAATCTAAATCGACACGGCAAGAAACGTTCGAAGATAGTAAAAGCTATTCCTTCTTGAAGTTAAGAGTTTGCAATAAAACTCACCGAGCTCTTACACTAGTAAGGGGCTTGTGCACAATACCGAAGTTCAGACTGCCTGAAGCAGAGCCAAAGTACTAGCCATCTTAGGATGGCAAATATGAATTTGCCGAAACGTCGTTGTAATAATACAAGTATAATATAAGTATATATATATATATATATATATATATATATATATATATTATATATATATATATATATATATATATATACCGGATATCAACAATGAATGACCGAAAAGAAACTGCTTTTACAGAATTTTTATCAAAAGTTTATTCCAAGTCACTAGTGAAATTAGGCACAAATATTTATTTCATCTTCTATTGATATTTCATAAACGTACATAGATTTTTCCTTTTCAATTATTCCTTTATCTACATTTGTATTACAATAAAATAGTTTTTTTCAAAATTCATTAATAAATTAACCAGGACCTTCAAGGTAAATTTATTCGTGTATTTTATGCCTTTTTCGTAAATAAATTTTTTTAGGTTATAATGCCTTTTACTGTGGAACAAGGCAAGTTTATTTTGGAAGCTTATTTCCGAAACGGCGAAAAATATGTAGATGGAAACTGGAAGTATTCAGTACGATTATGTGTTGCAGAATATCAAAATCACTTTCAGAACATCGAATTAGATGATGATGTTTTATGCCGACACATTCGAAGAATTGTTAGTCGCTTTCATGAGGATGGTAGTGTTTGCAAGGGAAAATCTACGGGACGCACAACTGTACTTACAGAGGAAGTAGTGGAAAATGTACGATATCGTTATATTTGTATGTAAATAATATATGCACTAATTGAAAATCTTTACTCATTATTTACTATACTTTAGCTGAATTGATCTCATTTACATGCACGTTTGAGCTCTAAAAAAACAATGCATTATTAATTCATTATTTGCTGTGCTTTAGATCAATATATACAGATTTGAGTTATCTTAAAAACAATAGGTACATCATAAAGTAGACATGGTGACTAGTTCCATATGCGAAGGACTAAATCAGTGGTATATAATAATAATAATAATAACCTTTATTGCCCAACAGCAAAAGCCAATTACAGAGCAAACTATATAATATTACACATATACAAAAATTTATATAAATATAAACTCAACCCATCAACGTGAGTAGTAACTAATTATGTGTACTACCAATGATAATAATAATAATATATAATAATTATAATGATAACAATAATAACAATAATGCCCACAGAGTTAAGTGACTGTAAACACTAAAAACAAAAATGATTTACAAGAAGGACACATAGTTGACAATAGGACAGTTCCTTGAACACCTTTAAGCCCTATTACTGTAGTTAACATAACAGTCAATTATAGAAGTTAATGGAGAGCAATATATGTCACAATTAGAACATATCTCATTGTACAATTGACACATTTTAACCACTGGTGACTTTAAAAGTAAATTAGATTTGGCAAAAGGGACATGAAATGTACATCTTTGTCTTGTTTCTAACCTAGGAATATGAAAACAAATGTTGGCAAGAATAGAAGCACAATCAATATAATTATGTATCATTTTGTATAAAATGACAAAGTTATGATATTCCTTCTAGTCTCTAAAGACTGCATATCAAAGGTGTTAAGCAACATTGTATTTGAACAACCTTTCTCAGGATAAGCATTAAACATCTTAAAGCACAAATACTTCAGGAATTTGCGTTGAATATTCTCAATTAAAGCTTTGTAGCAGCCATAACGAGGTGACCACACTAATGCACAATATTCAAGCCTAGACCTCACAAAGGCATAAAACAATATCTTAATCGTACGGATACTGTAAATTGTTTAGATTGGCGTATTACGAACCCTAATAATTTGTTGGCTGATGAAACGATGTCCATCATGTGCTGATTAAAAGATAATTCGATATCAAGATGTACACCCAGGTCTTTCATACCTGCACAACGGTCGACTGTCATAGAATTAATTTCATATACAAAATGTATAGGATTGCGCTTTCTAGAAAACGATACAACTTTACATTTACTAATATTAAGTTTAAGCCTATTATAACTGCACCAATTAGAAAGAGCTGAAAGATTACGCTGCAACGCAACGCAGTCCTTCAGATTAGTGACAGATGCAAAATTTTGACGTCATCGGCAAACATTAAAGTTTTACAATCAAGTTTTTCAGCAAGGTCATTTATAATAATACGAAAAGCAAAGGACCTAAATGTGAACCTTGCGGTACGCCGGACTTTGCTACATATGGAGGTGATGAATAACCATTGTATACTACTATTTGATTCCGATTACCTAGGTAAGATTTAAAAACCAACCAATAATCTACTGAAACCGTAACTTTCTAACTTAGCCAATAATAGATCGTGATCAATACAATCGAAAGCTTTAGATAAGTCAGTATAAATCACATCTACCTGCTTTTGAATGTCTAGATTTGCTGCGATAAATTGAGAGATAGAACAAAGGTTTGTGCAGGTGGAACGTTTTCTAACAAAACCAAGCTGATATGGTGATATGTATAGTTCTACAGATCTGTAAAAGAGACTAAACAGAAACAGTTCAAATAATTTAGAAAAATTGGAAAGAATTGCAACCGGTCGATAATTGCGTATATCAGCGGGATCCTTAGATTTTAGTACAGGACAGATTTTCGTGATTTTCCAATTATCAGGAAACGTTGCCGTTTTTAAGCATAGATTAAAGATTGCTAATAGTGGTTGCATAAGTATGTCTGAGCAATCCTTGATAAGATAACTCGGAACTTGATCAAAACCAGCTGTTGGTTTATTTTTAGTTTAGAGATAGCCAACCTAATATCATTCTCTGATATATTTGAAATATTAATATTTAAAAGTCAGATTTGAGGATGCATGACGTTAACGTCCTGCATCGTCAAATCTGATACACCGCTTGGAATTCATGGGCAAAAGCATTTACTATATTTTGTGGGTTATCCAATACATTGTTGTCTTTATATAACTTCCTGGTATTCTAGAAGAACCTTTTCGAGCTCTAACAAACGACCAAAAGGTCTTACTATTGCAAGTGATAGAAACTTCGACTGTTCTAACATACTCATTGTAGGCAGTGTTGATTTGTTGTTTAATTAACGATCGCAATTCCTTAAATTTGATGAAACTATACCCGCATCCGAGATTCTTGTATTTATGGTAGAATCTGCTTTTCGTTCTAATGTTCGATATAATTTTTTTATCAAACCATGCAGGATACTTTTGGTTAGTTCTAAAATTCCCGTAACAGGGTACATGTGCATTAAACGTTTCATATAAAATGTAATAAAACTTATCACACGCATCGTTTACATTAATACATTCAGTTACCTTGGACCAGTTAATTGTTGCTAAAGCGTTATAAAGATCTGGAAAATTTGCTTTATTAAAGTTATATCTTTTGCTACTAAAATGAGATGGAGAAAATTGACTGACGAACTTACAGATAAATTAAAGGAAAACACTAACGCTGGATGATACTTGTCTTCCTTTAATAATGGATTATTTTCCTTATCAACAGTAACACTAATACTAGCAAAAACCAGATCGAGCAGTTTATCCTGATTATTTAAAACATTATTGAACTGTTTTAAATTCATAACATCCGCAAAATTAGTGACAGTAGCATATAAACAATCTGACAATTTATTTTCACAAAATGTAGGAATGTTAAAATCACCCATTAATAAAATATTCTTAACATTTGGGTAGTTTTGCAAAAAGTAATCAAATAACACTTCAAGTTCAAAAATATACGGTGTACGGGAATATATACCACGAATACATACAAACTACATGCGCTCAAAGTACATCTGCATGCAATAACATCAAAGTCCGGTAACAAATTTTCTAAACTCGTTAGATCTAACTTTTCAGTCATAATATTTTTTAACCGCGACTAAAACTCCACCACCACGCTTAGTCTTAGTTATTTCAAAATTACGATCCTTTCTGAAGACACTATAGAAGTCATTAGAAAAATACTCAGAAGATGATATATCATTAGACAACCACGTTTGCTTAGTGCGATAATATCGTATTCGCAATCACTTACATTTACATTGAACTGGGACACCTTACACGCATGCTACGAACGTTTTGATAATAACAAATTAAACTTTTGCTGCTGGAGTTACTTAGTTTTTTTCAACAATCTTAGGCAAACCGTTTACATATTTAATTGTAAGATTTGTTTCACCTCTTTCTGTTCTCTCTTTCAGTAAACCTCTGCATTTCTGCATCAATCCTCTTTGATATCGAGTTTCGTCGCTTTTTAGTGATATATCTTAAACTCCATTACAGATTTTAACAGAAACTTATTGCGGAGAGCAGTATAAACTTGATGCGAATTATTTAATGTAACCCGTAATGGTCGAGGTCGAACCGAATTCAGTTTCAATGCACCGATACGCGATATCTTATCCTTATCAATCAAGTCCATATTCGTTTTCACATTTTGTAAAATGTTATGCACAATTGCAATATCGGACGCTTGATTTTCAGGTATACCATAGATTATAATGTTGCTTATAATATATAGTTATAGTATATAATCTGAAATAAGTTTTTGTTGAGAAATTAGAATGCAATGCAAAAGTGGTATCTAGCATTAAGTTAAATAAGTTCTTTTTCCATTATAATGTATTTGTGATGTTCACCAGTGTACATTCAAAGGTGGTCAGCAAAATGTACCTGACTTGTGCTGAATATGTTGAATGTGTGCATTTATAATAAAGTAACCAGTCGTACATGTAATTTGTTTTCACTAATATTATTTAACAAATATATCATACATTGATTTCTGATTAATGACAAATTCATTTAAATGTTTTAATGTCATTGTAAAGGTAACATCATCCAATATTACTCCTTTTTTAAATATTCACTCTCCACATATTCACACACTTTCTTCGAGTTCTCAGCTGTAATTTTTATCAATTCTTCATTGTCAATTGCTTAACACCTTCCATTTAAAATGTCACATTCCTCACTGCTATCCGATTTTTCAATGGGATTTAATTCAGAGTGGTACAAAGGGAGACGAAGGACACCATGACCATTTTCAACTAGTAGCTTGTCTAGAACGGTTTCTTCAGCAACAAATTCTTGTAATTGGGATAATGGCATTGTCATCGTTCCTTCTTTTTCTTTTTTCATAAATTGGTACACATTGTAGATAATTTGCCGCCCTTGGCTATGAATTACCTTTCGATTATTCATTTTCAACCTGACAACAAAATTAATACATTATTGCCTATTTCAAACCACTCATGTCAATATAAACAGAAAGATCATTAAACGCTCATCTAAACAGTTTTTACTCTCTAAACTGTACATTATTCTCGTAACCAAATTGAGGTTGAAAAGCAAAATTTGTTTTAAACATTACTTTTAGTATATAAAAGCACTTACAAAACTTGAATTTGACGAGTAAATACCATGTATTGGTTTAATACACCAGAAATACGCCTACGTCTACATAATACGCAATTCGTCATTCCCCAAAGTTTTTGTCATTTATGGTAGTATTTATTTTAATATTTGCATTTACGCCACTGGGTATAGCACAATTTTCGTTTTAAGGATGCGGAACAGTAGTACTGTTGTAGGAGCGGCACGGTCAAACAATGATGATCGCTTATATATATATATATATATATATATATATATATATATATATATATATATATATATATATATATATATATATATATATATATATATATATATATATATATAGAGTACCAATAAAATGACAGCAATGTATGACATTTGATGGTATGATCGCGTTTTGAACCTTTTATAGACCATCAGAGAATCTTTGATTACTGACCTGCATTTTCAAGAAGTTGATGTATTAGCTTTCCCGTATGATTATTACACACCGTAATAAAGTTTCTTAATACTAGAAGTTAATATTAACAAAAAAGATTACGGTAAAAGGAAAAACTACTCATTCCTTTTGTTTTTAGTGTAAATTGAAATAATAATTGCTTACTTATAAGTCTTATAATAGTTGCTCGAAAACTTCTCCATCATTTTCCAAACACAAATAACACCACCTTATAGTTGAAATCAAAACATTATGAAGCATTAGAGGCCTAACACTTTCAAATGCTTCAAGAACTAAGTTCCGCAATTCATTGTGATTTTCAATATTGTGTCGGAAATTAATAATATAATTTTGATATATACCCAGAGAAAAAAGTCAAAAGGTGTTATATCGAGGGATCCCGTTGGCTTCTACTTCTTTTTGTAGCGTTCAGAACTTAAAGATCCGTTATAGAAAAATGGACCTATTATTCGAATCCCAATATTGCAGCCCACATATTAATACTGAAACGGTGTTGTTGTCTGCGCACTTCATAAACTCTAGTATTTGCTTTCGTCCAGTAGTGAGCATTTCTTCTGTTGAAAATTCCATTATTGGTCACCTGACTTTTATCCGATCAAATGATTTTATATGGAAATTGCCCATTATCCGCACTCTTGCCTGGTACACCATTCATAGAACTCACTGCGCCTCGCTGAATCCTTTGGTCGAAGTCCCTGACAAATTCTAAATTCAAATGGACGTATTTTTTCTTTTTGTAAAATAAAATGTGCAGTAGAATGGGCCACTCAAATTGTTTGTTCAATGTGTCGTGTAGAAATTTCTGGATTTTCCGTAACAGCCTTTTCTTCATTGCAATTCGGCCTACAGAAAATAAATGACACCACAAATTAAATTATTTTTACCGATTTTTATTAAAACAATCTTATTTTATTACACACACTATGAAGGAATTGCTAATAATTATTATAACAGGGGTGGGCTAAATCAAAACTTATAACATGTATTCAAATAACCCTCCATTCTACCATAAACAATATACAAGCCTGTTGAGAAACGAATTTCGACCATTAAAAAACTGCGTTTCGTTTATTAACCCACACTCTGCTGATTTTTATAAATCTTACTTTTAAGGCCGCCCCACAGAAAAAAGTTGCAAGGTGCTATACCAGGAGATCTGTCTAGCCACTATATGTACCACCTCTGTCAATACAACGATTTGGAAATGTATTACTTAAATGATTTTTGACATTTATACCGTAATGCACGGGGTAGCCGTTGTGTTGAACCCAGATTTCCTGATTTTTTCTTACAACTTCCTCCAAAGCAATGTCCATTAATGTGAAATGGGCCGATCATTTTATTATTAAAAATTCCAGCCCAAATATTAATTTTTTGAGGGTATTGGGTTGTTGTAGTTCAATTGATCCTTGGGTTTTCTTGAGCCCAGTATCGAGTGTTTTGCACATTAGGTTTATTGTTTAACGTAAAAGTGCATTCGTCCGTAAAAATAATTGACGATATAAAGCGACGATCCTGATTCGCACGATCTTGCTTCTCTTTGCGAAATACTTTCCTCATCTGCTTGAAATACCTCATGATGACATTGGGGTTTGTTTGGACGATACCGGTACTTTTATAGTATTTGATATACAACCGATTTTGACGTATTTAATTCACGGTTAATTTCCCTTGTGCTTTATGTTGGTGGATATTTGAAGACACGAGCTCATAAAGAGTCTATGTAACATTTTGACAGTTCTGAGATAATTGACTTTAACTTTTTACTTTGGAACTTAATAAATAGAAAAACCAAATTTGAAGCATACATTGGTTATATTTAGACATATTTTTTGTAGTATCAGCCATAACGTACCAAGATTACGCGGTGAATTTCATTACTTAGCCCTTCATCAAGTGAAAATTGAACAAAAATGTATTATTGTAAGTACATAAAGGGTCTAAGTGTACATGGAATAAACATTTGATAGGTAAAAGATTTTTTTATTATTAAAATCCAAGAAAATTTAGGTTATAAAATACAAAAACGTAACATATGTTAATATTCAAAACCAATACGTTATCTTAAAACTAAACTTGCGCTATATTCTAAAGAGACTTCCTTTTTATTGTTTGCCTTCATTTCACCATTTGTATCTTTAGTCCAAATTCTAGTATAAAAATGACGATATGCTTCATCAATGTAGGGTATTTGTTGCTTCAAATTGTTTATTTTTTCTTTTGATAGCTGGTTTTCTTATTTGAAATTGGAATCAATGTGTAGTCATTGCTATTGATTGGGTCACTTTTGTACTTCATAAGATCTACCTGTATGCCGTATATGGATTCAGACAGTCTTTATATAAAATTCGCCGTATTTTCAACGCGAATCCATTTAATGTGGTCTCTTATTGAGACTTTTTCGTTCAATGTGTTTTTTCTGTTCAAAAGATGCAACTTAATGAATTTCACTTTAAAATGGTCTGCCTTGTTAATGACCACGCTATTTTTTTACTTGCCGATTTTATTATATTTCTGTATTGGTCAGCTGTAAAAACTTTTCCATGTTTCCTCATTTCTTTTCTACTCTTCGAAATCTCGATCTGAATCCAGGAAGGAATGTCCTACTTCGGAAAACTTATGATCTACAATATTTACATAGTTTTTAGGACCAAGTACTGGTACAAACAAATTAGGTTAAAATTTTGTTCTGGCCAGAACAAGAATCTGACCAAATAACCAAATGGCCTACTTTTTTCGGCGCTTAGAATTTGTACGAAGGTATGTGAGCTTCCAATTTCTAAACTGCCTTTCGTTGCTGTTTCTTCTGTCCACGTTAAAAAATAAAACTTATCACCATCCATCGATATCCTGTATTCCAAAGTTGTAGAACCACAATTGCCTTAAATAAAATGCTTTAGAAGTTGTAATTCGTGGTAGAGGCATAGATTGTTGTAAATCCATTGTTAGGTACAACACATTTTTATTGCGTCCATGTTGTCTATCTACTTTTTGTTAATCAAAAGCATAATTGGAATTTTCTGTATGTTCTTCATTATTAAGGCCTGAGTCACAAGTACTGCATGTGTCACTCCAGGGTGTGAAGAATGACAAATTGAATTCTTCGGAAAAATAGAGATACATTTTGTTTGGATTTTGTTCCAGAATAGTGAGACTGTTCAGATGGAAAGGAACATATGTTCTTTAATAACATTAACAACTTCATTGGGTATTCTATTTCCTCTTGAATCGTGTCGACCTCTTTTATCTAGAGATGGAGCCATTAATCCAGCGTTTAACTATTTTTGCAACAGTTGTATCTTTTGTGGGAAATTTGGTAGAGCCGTTGAAAGGCTGTTTTGCAGACAGTGACGATATTTTTATTGCATGTCACTCTGTACGAGAGTAAAGAAGACTTTCCATTCACACGATTTTTTGCGGCCTCTTAACGGTTTCAACATGAATTGATTTGAATAAAAGTGAGTTTTAGCGTTTTGGTCCAATTTATAAAATCTACTAAAATTACTTGTCTTTCATTTTCAGTGAACTTATCGCTGCATTTTTCCTACATGTGCTTTTACATAGTAATCCTAACTCCGGAGTTTTTCGGGTACCTCTTTTTACTTTTTGGGAAGTATAAGATTTTCCTTGTTGCCTGGCTGATGCAAATAGGTTTTTCTTCCATGTTTCTGGACGACAACGCCTCTTTTTTTATTTTTTTTACGGCAAGTTAAATTCTTTTTTCTTGGTTACAACTAAAGTATTTGCATCAGGAGTTGTAGTTGACCTTGACTCAGATGTTGTTTCAGGCAAGTATGCCCTCTGCAGTAATGTGTGTCTTGGTTGACCCATCAGAATTACCAGACTTCATTTTAAAATCGGAATCATCTGAGAAATCATCCGAAACAGAATTGTCAGAAGATCTGACGAATTATCTGGCGAAAACGGATCATTTTGGTTACTGGAAGAATCTGAAACAAAGTAGAAAAATAATACATATATTAGGTAGCATTTTTAAGATATTAATATTTTCTTACCGGATAAACAATAATACTGTTGCTTTTCTGCATCATTGCAAGGTATCCTACAGTAGCTTATCTGCGTTAGGTGTCCCTTTACACCCTTGATATTCGATGAATCTAGCATCGGCTGCATCGGCAGTGATATCATCCGGTTGCTTGTTTGCGTCAGGTATTCTTTGACGTTCTAGACATTCATTATATCCGGCATTTATATACTCCGGTTCTTGCTCTTTGTCGGCTACATTCACGGTGTTTTTTAAATTAGATTCTATATCTTAAAAAATAGGTACCAGTCAACCCTACTATTTTGTTTAAAAATATTAACAATCGTATTCAACATTCTCTTTTAACTTTAAAAGTGCTTAAGACCTATTTAAAACAGCAATTTTCAAAATTCATATTCAATGTTTTCTTTTAACGCCTTTTAAAAAGCGATTTTAAAAGTGCTACGAGCCATCTTTGACAATTGCTCTTTTAAATAGGTCTTAAAAGCGCTTTTAAAGTTAAAAGAGGATATTGAATACGGCTGTGTTTCCTTCAAAATTCTAACCTCACATTTAAAGTATTAAAGGCTAATTTTAAAAACAAAGTAAATATTTTATTTCGCTTACCTGTACAGGTTGTCCCATTTTCGTATGTTTTGGGTATCTCGCTTATTCTTTAGGTTAGAACCTTGCGGTTTTCGCGACACCATGCCATTTTAATGAAACCAAAGATGCAATAATCAAATTTGCCATAGCCATCTTAGTTTTTGTGCTACAGGGTGATTTTGGAAAATTGCATTTTCAGTCATCCCTGTAACTCTGTTATTGTCAGACATATTAAATAAGTAAAACTGATATTTGTAGATTTTTTACGTAGAATTCAGTGGCGATACTCAGATTTTCTTTAGAGGTCACAGTTTTTGAGATATGACATAACCTACTTTTTTTCATGGGACACCCTATATATCTTTTAAAATCTTTTCCCCTTACCAAGAGCTTTTCAAAATATAGCATAGTATATATTTATTTTTATAAATAACGTGACAAAATGATTTTTTCTATAATTTACATTGATAAAAACGAAATAATTAATTAATCACAAATATTGTTCAAATTGCAGACCATTGTGTCTCCTACAAGTTCACAAAGTTTATAAATTCTTTAATAGAATTTTACTTGTAGGGTTTGAATTTATGTTTTTTTAAATCCTTTGCACTGTTGTTTTAGACTCACCGGTCTCTTCATCTATTTTCCTGCACGAAGCCTTCAGGAGTGGCTTGAACAACTGCTAAAACGTTGATCTCTGATTCCTCGTTCTCTTTGTTGTAAACTCGGGGCGAGGTTTGTCAAAACATCCATGTTGGCAAAGATTAAATTTTAATTTTTGAAATATTCTTCTGTCGGGTTGTCTTCTTTCGGGATATCTATATGACAAAATAGGTATATAAAATAAATACAAATTCTAAGGTAAAGATTAACTGATCTGTACAGATAGAGTTCTAAGGCCTGGTCTGCGTTTTCATTAGATAATATGAAGCAGGTATTCATATCATATTTCTCAAAGTTTTCAAATTTTTGGTTTCGAGCCATATTAAAAATAATTAAACAACAACAACAAGAACGATAACAATAAACAAAACAACGAATAACAATAAATATTAGCACTAAATTTGGGAAAATGTAACCAAGAATAATTTGAGAGAAGCAGAAACTTCAAAATCAATTACCTAAGTAATGGCAGAACGTTAATTATTTTGTTTTTACGTTACCATGGTTACCCACGGCTATCCACTATTATCAATGTAAATTATAGAAAAAGTCATTTTGTCACGTTATTTATAAAAATAAATATAGACTATGCTATATTTTGAAAAGCTCTTGGCAAGGGAAAAGATTTAAAAAAATATATAGGGTGTTCCATAAAAAAATAGGTTATGTCAATATCTCAAAACTGTGACTCTAAAGAAAATCTGAGTACGCCACTGGATTCTACGTAAAAAATCTACAAACGTCAGCTTTTACTTTTTACTATGTCTGACAATAACAGAGTTACAGGGGATGACTGAAAATGCAATTTTCCAAAATCACCCTACACAAACTAAGATGGCTATGGAAATTTGATTAGTGCATCTTTGGTTTCATTAAACAATAGCACGGTGTCGCGAAAACCGCAAGGTTCTAACCTAAAAAATAAGCGAGATACCCGTAAAACATACGAAAATGGGACAACATGTACATGCTTCTTGTCCTAAATGCACTAGGTATCTACTTTTGCAGACAT
Source organism: Vesta saturnalis (assembly GCA_036346205.1). NCBI lineage: Eukaryota > Metazoa > Arthropoda > Insecta > Coleoptera > Lampyridae > Vesta > Vesta saturnalis. The sequence goes on from JARFJB010002396.1 coordinate 8,981,022, forward strand.
CGCAACACGTTAATAGTTTAAAAAATCTAAGTAGGTACTTAATAATATTGCAAAATAACAAATCACTTAACCTCACTTTTAGGGTCTATGACTGAAACAAAAGCCGCCTTATATAAATCAAGTGCATAAAGGGTCTATGTTACACAATTGGTACTTAGCGCACTTATGCACTACAAAGTCAATTTTAGTGCATAAAGGGTCTATGTTACAAATTTGTTACATAGCCCTTTATGCACTCATGAAAGCAATTTTGTCGGTAAATAGACCCTTTATCTATCCGTAACTTTTTTATTAATTAAAATATCTGCATTTAACTTATAATAATAAAATTCTACGATAAAAACCCAAAATGCAGAAAAAGCAATTCAAAAAAATGTTACTTAGACCCTTTATGAACTTGTGTCTTCATTTATCATACCTAAAACACGTTCTTCCAATTCAGTGTCATCCGCCCCAACATTCCTTCGATTGCCTATATTACAATCGGATTATTTAAATTTTTGCAAAAAGAAATGCTGAAAATAATAAATAATAACCACCTCTAGCTTCTGATTTTGCTGAAGTATTAGCAGTTTCTTCAAATTTTTGCGTGTAGTTCCGTATTGTGGATTTAGGCGGTATTGGGCTGTTATTAAAATTAACAGAAAACAAATCTCTCACTTTCCGCAAACTAACGCCACTGTAATATGTTTTAACCATAAAAACTCTCCCTTCGTTTGAGTAATTATTCATTTTGTAAATAAAATCTAGTAACCTAGCTCAGAATGTCAAGAAATAACGAATTAACTCGACTAAAGTTGTTAATTGTTTTAAAATTCATGGCACCGCATATTTAAAAACATAAATCCTCGCAACTCATATTTAAAAACGTAAATCATGGCAACTCATATTTAAAAACATAAAAATCTTAAATTAGAATTTTTCAATAAAAATCGATGAAAATAATTTAACACATTGACGACTGACAGTCAAAACACGGAGCTTCCTAAGAAATCATCGAAAGTGGTGTCTAATAACTAAAAAATAATGTTTTTAATGGGTTGTGTGGCTATTATAGATTTTTTCTTTGCACTAAAAATTTTCCAAAATACCGTCCAGTTAGCTGGATGTCGGTATCTGGAAAGAGATTTGAGCCTCAGGCACCAACGTCCAGTTAAGTGGACGCTGTAGTTTTAATTTTTTTATACAAAAAAAAACAAGATTTTGCTTTAAACCTTTAAATTGAACATTATGAATAGAAATAAAGTCAGATCAAACTACTAAAAGTAATAGAAGAAAATATTGACGTTAAACAGAAGGAAAATGTATTATAATCATAAATCTTGAATTTCATGCCAGGTTTTGAAACATGGATAAACACATAACACATGTTATTTTCGTATTTTGACCAATATCTGTGTCGTCCTGGCTTGCGCTTTTTAACATTTCTCTCAATACCTCTTCTCTAAATTTTAACTTCGGCAGTTTTTTTTATCTTTTTATACAAGTAATAACTGTTCCACAGGCATACGTCAAATAAGTGGAAAAAAACATTTCTATACCAACGGATAGTTTTTCTGGGCGTTGAATAATAAGACATCATTTGATCTGATTTATCGATACCCGATATACACCTGCTATTGTCTAATATGCACTGCGGTTTAATCTGTTCATTGCCACGTTTGTTAGTTTTTGTTACCATAGCACGTCTATGTTTAGTACTTATCATACGCACATTGCGCTTATCTTTCCAGTTGACAACTAAAACTGAACCTTTGCGCTTAAAAGCAGCTTCTGCTTTTTTCAATTTTTTCTTAAAAAGTTCTTTAGGATTCCCTTTTCGATTTTCTCTTAGTGTACCTATTATGTAAGTATTTTTCTTTATCAAGTACTCAGCCAAAGAGACACTTGTATAAAAATTGTCTAGATAGAGTTCATGCCCTTTATCTAAGTAGTCAGCCATAAGTTCGTTTACCACAGAAAAAGCCTGGCCTTTTTCATTTTCCCCTTTCAGAGTGCCTTTTTCAGTATAGATAATAAAGTTGAGAACATACCCATCAGAGGTCGTTAATACATAAAACTTGATACCATATTTATGTCGTTTATTACTTGTATATTGTCTAAACTTTAGCCTGCCTCGCCACTGTAACATTGACTTATCGATTGACAACTGTTTGTCTAGAGAAAGTAGAGTCTTCAAATTGTGTAAAACCATATCTATGATTGGTTTGACTTTATACAATCGCTCGGTTTTATCGACCGTTTAATGATTAACAAACCGAAAATTTTTCAGAATAGTGGTAAAACTATTGCGGGACACTGTTTTGCCAAAGTTCGGGTGATGTCTTCGGACCATTGGCGAGCCAAACCTGGGAACGGCACTGTATCAGACAAACTACACAGCGCTAGGAACTTTTCCAATTCGGCAGCAGTAACATCAACCCACTTTTTTGCCTTTTTATTTCTTGTTTTGTTACTGTCAGACATATTTTGACCGCGTCTGTTAGTTTCTCGAAAAACAACTTCAATTATTTCGTCAGTAAAAACTTTTTAAAATAATCGTGTGGTTTATCAGTATCGCTTACTTGTATATTGATTTTTGGGTTTCCTGAAAAACGGATATCTGGCGGGTTGTCATCTAGGTCAGTCCACTCATCATTCCCATTGGGATCTGGAGATCTGGCTGAAGACCTTGTTGGAGATCGAGACCTTGCTCGGGAATGGTCGCTATTGTTGCTATTTTCGGCAGTCACGTTATTCAGGTCATCGACGTTGATATCCGCAACTGCTACGGAATGGTCAGAAGATTCTCCATCACTATTGTTGTCAGGGATAAACGTTTTACCTCTCAAGCTATCATCACCAGAAAATAGCTCAGAATTACTCTCAGAAAGGCTATCAAGTGCTACCTCTAACTTGGCTTGTGTAAGTGGCTTCTTAAAATCAAATAGTGACTTTCGTTTTCTAGTACTGGGTGTACTTGTTCTGTAAAAAAACAAAATAAACACTAATCCTCAAAAACAATAAACAGATTTTGTTCTTACCCCTCTATTGGTTCACCGTCACTGTCCATAATTACTACCGATATTTATTTTGAATCTCACTATTTTCTGTTTGTTAATAGGTACTATCTATTCTCTCCCACCACTATGACTTATACAAAACAACTGAGGACAGAGACAAAGCGTGTAACTGTATAAACGGTTTTTCCCCCACCTACAAAAAATGCATCATTGGCAACAACATGTGATTGAAAACCAGCAAATTTTATATTTTTCTTATCCTGGAAACCAACGAAATAAATCAGTCAAGCCGGTGAAACCGCGCGCAATTTTAAACACATTTAAATACATTATAATATGTGTCCAGTATACTGGACGCGGTCTCTAGGGAAAGAACCTCATGTCCAGTACACTGGACGTTGGTCGTCAAAGTGTTAATGCTTGATACCATTCGATGAGCAATAATTTTCTCATTCTATTGATACCAAAATATTGTCTGTAGGCCGAATTGGCGAGCAGGAACAAAAATGTTAAAGTCAATGTTAAATCCCTATGGCCAGGTTTGAAAACGGGCAACCGGTATAAAGAATCTAAATGAATTAACGACATAGGTAAACTAGATTCTAGAATTTGTTTTATCAGATTTTCAATTTTAGAATATTCAAATTAAAGTGAAATAGCTACGAGCAGAAGTTGATTAACATGTAAAACGCGAAAAGCGTTTAAAAGCACATTTCTTACCGTACATCGCAACGAAGGTAAGATTAAAACAAATATATAACTTCATAATATACTAGAATACACGTTGAGTCAAAATAAATAAAAGCCTTTACTGAATAATTAATAATACTCATCCTATATTCCTGAAACTAATGATTATAAAGTATCCCACTTCATGCGCTCTTAACGCTCAGCTGCTCTATCCTTAAAATGTTCAAAAGTATTACATTTTATGCTATGAACAAGTGTGTATTCATTTTGCTAAAACTCAATTAACCATGCTTCTCATTTTCGAAACCAAATATACTTTTACACATCATTATCGTAAGTAATAAAAATGTTTATGGAGTTGTTGAAAGGCGCTTCGGTTTGTCTTATATTACACAATTTCATACCTCTAACATATTTGCGCATCACTTCTTGGAATGCGTATATACCGTTTCAGGTGTGCTCTTTGAAAATTCATCATCGTTTGATCCCTCTGTTACTCTCAGGTATGCTCTTCAATTGTCTACTTATCTAAAGACTTTATAGCAAAATCTTCAAGTATGTTTATTCTGCTTGAAAGTATTTCAATAACTACTACCATCTAGCAAAGTACTTCAAGCATAAAAATATGAAATACCTTGCTTTTCTCAAAAACTTGTTTTACAAAATGTTTTTACACCTATAATAGTAAAAATATGTTTAATGATGAGCAATAATTTTCAGATACTAAAATTATTTGATGTATTTCGAGAATGATCGAGAAACGATAAATTTATTGTTCATTAGTGAAATTTGTTGAACCGCAAAAGCCTGGGTCGTTACCATTTGAACTCGGTCACTTGAAAATTTTTATATAAGTTGTTAGTATAATGGTGGGTATTGACGTTTTAACTGTTAGTTGGAGCATGGTACAAAGTAAACCGATTACATTAGTTGTAGCTAGAAAATTGGCAGTATCGCTATTACCTTTGGCTTTGTTGGAGTAATGCTTTATAGTTGGCCTCGATTTTCCAACATTTTGATCATAAACTTTAAATTAATCTTTGTATAATACTTTTATACTTGCCTCAAGCAAAACGTTCTGGTATTACGATGAAATTACTTGTTTATTTTTGATGTAACCTAATTTTTCGTTATCTGAATACCTAGTCTCATTGGTGTTTGAGGTAAATTTAGTATTACTAATAACACTAATACTTTATTTTATTTAAACATTAAACTTAATCTGATCTGTAAATTAGCATATTCCTGTCTTTGACCACTATTAAACTATTACTGAGTGCAGTCCTCATGTAATTAAATAAATTAATTTTTCGTCTAATTACTTCCACATCCAACGGATGGGAAGTACTGTATCGCTAACAAAATTTTCACTGATTGCTTTTGGGGACAGTGGGGTATGGTAAAAGGGGTCAAATTGGGGGGTAAGCACCCCTTTTCCAAATTTTTATTATTTTTTTTCCTATGGGGTATATGGAGAGCGCGTATAAAAATCCGTAAAACTATCAAACATTCTGTTAGGTTCAGACAATTACATTCAAGTTTAAAGAAATGCTCAATACTCGATATTTTTTGTCAAATGGTACATGTTAGCCGTGCGTAAATATTTTCTTGATAATCATCTTAATTTTGGAAATAATTACCAGTATTAGTAAAACTTACTGAAAGATATCTCAGTTGGTAAACGTGATATGAACAAAATTTTTGCGGTTATACATTTCTTTAATAAAATTTTACAGCTGTGCTTAAAGATATTTTTTTTTGAAGTATTGTAGTAATGCAGTAAATACACAGAGATTTTATATTTTGAAAAAAATTTCAATCGGCGAATGTAAAGTTAGGCAACTTATATGACACCAAATCCTAAGGCAAAATTATTACTGTACGAATAATTCATTTCTAATAATTGCAATAATTGCAAAACCCATTATTGTAATTCATTTTTAATCTAAAGCCAGCTATCGTAGGATTTGGTGTAATTATGATTTACTTTATACTTTGTAACACAAAGTTGTGTGAATGTTATATAAATATAATTTGTATTATTACTTATCACCCTTATGTATTGTTTACGGAATTGCGTTAGGATGGTATGTTTTTTTTTAAATACACGAATAAAATTATTATTTATTATTATTTTATAATTTATATATTCTGAACAAGAAAATAATTAATATCACAAAATAAAGCTAAGACATATAAACCTCTCTTAGAGGTTGACTTCGACTCCTTCGTGGGTCAACCATTTCTAGGAGCAAAGAATTATAAAAGAACTTTGTGCTCTAAAAAGAATCATTTCTGCAAGTAAAAAAATATATAAATATTTGTTTTCCCTCCTACCAAACTCTATTTAGTTACCTTACGGTTTCCTCAACGTGTATCCCCCCCGCTGGTATAGATGACCAAATAACAAACATTCCTTTTGGTAATGTAAAGCAACCTGAACTTGGTAATAGCAAACCTACGCAACAATCTCTCTCCTCTCCTATATATATATATATATATATATATATATATATATATATATATGTATATATATATACACTGTCTCTTGAATTTCTGGACAGGGAATTCCCATGTTAAAATAAACTATTGTAAATATTGGCTCCCCTAATTATTTTACAGTAAAATGCAAAATGTAAAACTTCTTAAGGAGAAAAGGCTGCTTCTTATGTTACAATTGCATTTACATTTGGTTCATCCGTTTTCGAGAAAATTAGGAAAAACTTAAGGGCGTTAGTAAGAAATGCTACATCGTCCTGGGTACGATTTGGCTAGTAACCGGTGTGCCCTCAACAATACAATATTGCTTTAGATCGACCTGCCTACAAGAGTCTGTCAAGGTGGAAACAGGCAGGCCCATTTTTGACGACTGTGCAAGGTATGAATGGCAAGTTGGTAAGTGGAGTAGAGGCATACATTGTGAAGAGTTTGAAATTGTGAATGTAATGCACGAAAGGCAGCTTGATATTCTGTGTGTATCAGAGACAAAGCGAAAAGGAAAGGATGCTGTTGGGATGGAGGATGGCAGCCTAGAATTATGGTCAGGAGTTGCGACTGAAGTGCATGGCGCAAAACGAGTTGGGGTGATCGAAAGATGTATTAAACAATACGAATTGAACTGGTATCTCCCCGGATAATGTGGGTTAGAATGAAAGAGGAGTTTTTAAATGGTATGTACCTGTGAATGTAAAAATGGAAAAATGGTGTGAAAACTTCTGGAATGATTTAGAGAACGTGTTGAACGTATGTAAGCCAAATGAAAGAGTGGTGATATTGGGAGATATGAACCGATGGGTGGGTGTACAGAGAGAACATACTGAACGCGTTCTAGGAAAGTTCGGGTACCAAAGTGTCAATGAAAATGACGAACATAAAAATGTGCGTATGTATAAATGGCAATGAGGTGATCCTAAAAGTATGATAGACTTGATAATGTATGATGAACAACCTGAGATGCACAAAAGTAATGCGCCGACCGCAGTCTGCATCGATCCACTTTTTGGTTGTATCGACAGTGTGTACGAATAAGTAAAGAGTAGGTGATGGCTGTGGAAAGAGAGAAAATGAGGGAAGCAAAAAGCTCTTCTGGAAATGGGCCAAAACACAAAACGTGACCCAAATTAGAATGCTGCAGGAGTGATGAATATGAGAAAAGAAATAGTATTGGACGATTGTGAAGTGAGGAAATGCGGGTAAGAATATTTCGGAAATTGGTACAGTAAGGAGGAAAGTAAGCCTGAAGGGTTAAATAAGGAGAACGTAGAAGGAATGGTGAAGGAAACTGAAAAGGATATTGGGAGGAATGGTATAGAGAAAACGATACGAAGGTTGAAAACGGCAAAGGAGAAGGTGTAGATGAAATCACTGCTGAAATGCCAAAGCTTATTTAAAGGCTGTGTGAATTACTCATTGTATGTCTTTTGTGTGGAACAGTCCCGAGGGATTGGAAGATCTAGATCATTGTACCACTGTATAAGGATAAGGGAAAGAAGAGTAAAAGAACTACAGAGGAATAAGTTTACTCAGTGTGCTTGGTAAGGTATTTCGAAGAGTACTGACTGATAGAGTACGAGAAACTATACACAAACTAAGATTTGGTATGTACAGTGTGGCTTAATGCCAGGGAGACGATGTGTTGATCAGACGGTTGCTCTCCAGCAGGTGATCTAAAAGTGTTTAAGTGTAAAAAGGAAGCTGTATTGTGCGTTTCTAGATCTGGAGAAAGCAGGCGGCAGTGCGAATAGGCGGAAGCTATGGGAAATATTAAATGTATATCACGTAAGTAAAAGTATAATCAACGGAATAAGTTCAGTATACAACGGTAGTCGGACATACGTTAGGGCGAGAGGAGGTGCGCGTGGAAACTTTAATATTGAACAAGGAGTGCGACAAGGCTGTGTGGTGTCGTCGTGGTTGTTCAATGTATATGTGTTAGGCAAGAATGTACCGATACAAACCGTGTAATGGTTGGTTACGTAAATGTACAAGTTCTGGTACAAGTAGGTGACACAGTCTTATTAAGTGACAGTGCGGATGAGCCACAAACTACTCTAAGGAAGTTTGATACAGCCTGGGAGAGCAAGGACATAAGATAAACGTCAACAACACCAAGATTGTGGTGTTCAATCGGGAAGGTGGAAAGGAGAGTAGAGTATTTACTTGCAAAATGAAAGTATGGAATAAGTGGACGAGTTGGTATCTCCGGGTAGAATGTTTACTGCAGATGGTACAATGGATGGCGAAATTGGACGGCGAGTCATTGCTGTAAGGAAAGTGATTGGAAGTATGTGGATGATAAGGAGAAACGAAAGCATGAGCCAAGCTGTGAAACAAGCAATCTATAATGGTGTATTTGTCCCGTCAGTACTGTATGGAAGTGAAACATTGGTATGTCAAAAAAATGCACGAAAGAGAAATAATTACCGTGTGTAAGGTAAGTAATGAGTATATAATGACGGAGTGTGGCGAGGAGAAGACGACGATGGATAGATGTAAAATTAGTACATGACGTTGGTTTGGTCATATTGAGAGAATGAATAACGCATGATTAACGAAGAAAATATATGTCGGTGAGGTTAGGGATAAGATCGGGCCTTGTAGGCCGCGTAAAACTTGACTGAATGGAGTATAATGTATGACAAAAGGAAGAAAGGTAAAGAGTATAAAATGACATGCCAGAGACAGTGTATGAACCTTGAGGATGGTAAGGATATATGCATAGATAGGAAAAATGTAGAAGGATTGTGAATGAAAAATAAGGAAGAGGCAGGTATTGTTTTGCCTACTCCGCCAGGGAATGGCTAGAAGGTTATGTTATGTTATGTTCTAATCTTTGTTTCTACAACAAATTGGTACGAATAAATACGTCGTCTAAACAGCCGAAGCAAAAAGGTTTCTAAAGTACGGTCTATAAACCAATTAAAATTTTTAGAGGTTGTTCAATCTCCTAATGAGATTAAATGATTTAATTCAGTGTGAAAAGTGAACGTATTCACGGGTTTAGAGTCTGATGATAAAGATGTGTCAGAAGCGTAGAGATTAGACACGCATCGATCGTCGCGTAAGCTATTTAATGTTGAGATCATAAGTGGACGGGGATAGTCCATCTCAAACACAGTGATCATATTTCAGAACTGTGGCCACGGCCGATACGTATAAAACCTTCCTCTCACTAACACTACTGTGCTAAGTTATGGGCTACCATCCCTACACACAACATATTCGCAAGCTCTGCATTAACCACCATCGACAGCGCTGCAGATAGGGTTTGACTTGTTGAGAAAACGATCTTCCGCTAAGTTGGTATATTTAAGGGATGTAGCTTTCTCATAATCTTACTCGGCGGTCAGTTGAAAAAAAATAAACGAAATTATTAACTCCCATAGTAGTTAAACTACTTAGATTGCAATTGATCAACAGAAAATGGTATCTAGTGAGTCTAACTTTTACTATTCACAGTGACTCCAAAAGAAGTGAATTAATAAACGAAACATTAAATAAATCTGGTTATTAAAATTTTTAGTAGGGTAGGGTATGAGTATTTCACAATTTCGGTAGTTATTTTAAACACATTCAAGAAAATGATTGTTGCGCAAGTTATAGTAGCATTTGAACCCAACCGTTAACTAAAGACCAACTATATGGAGCTGAATGTTTGAGTTTTATTAAATTTATATACAAAACTGTAGAATAGCTTGCTTAAAATTACATAAAGTTAGAACAATTTCTGGTCTACGACCTTGAATACAGCCGGGGAATTATTATATCTTCCCATGTAAGTTCTTCCAAAATATTAATAGGAGTTTTAGAAATCGTATTTTTAAAGGTTAAGTCTATAAAAAGAAATCTAGGAGGTATTAGGTCTCGGGAGCCATGTAGCAAATTATGTATTTTGACCAATTAAGCGATCATTATCAATTTTTCGTAAATATTCAATAATTTCTCGAGCAGCGTGAGCTTTAATAATCTGTGAGAAAAATCATCTGAACTGAACCCAAACGATAAGGACGCATATGCAAATCTTCTTTTAGCATTCGTAGAAAGCGAAGATCTGCTTGTTGTGGAAGGATCCATGTATATTCTATAATCTCAATCACTTTGAATTTTTATTTTCTACTTGTCTGTTGTGTCTAAAGCGTCGCCTCAACTTGATATACATCGATAGGTAATTGGAAATCTTCAGAATCACATTTAATGTACGACGAGAGATTTACAGTAGGTATGTATATGGCCATAACGAGATTATCATCAGCAAGAATACCGATTTACCTTCGTAATATAATTAAGTAATTCACTAATTAACTTCTTAGTTTAGTAAATGAACTTTATAAACCGTTTGCTACAGACGATTAAATTATTTCTAACCCCTCGAGTAATATTAATGACATTCACTCTCCATTTCCATAATAATACTGCCGTCGCCCAAAAGGTTCATTATTGATTTTTAGACTTTAGATTAGGGAATGAAAAAATATAGTACTAGAACTGACTTAATTTATTTTCTCTAACAATTAATTACACTTTTGAAAATTGTGTTAGAAATTTAACTACCTAATTATATTTAACGCTTTACCTTGCTATTGTAATAAGTCATAAGTGTAAACTCACGTTGAAAAAAGAAACACGATATTTACGTTACAATACTCCCAGAATGTCCTGAACTTCATTAAGGGTATATAAAATCCGTTTGAATTGTAATATTTGCACTGTTTAGTACATCCCTTACTTTTTATAAATAATAGCGTTCTAGATGTTATTGTAGATTCTATAAAACATCTGTGTTACTAATAATTTGTAGATATATTTGGGCAATAGCTCTCATTATGTTTTCTTTTAATTGAAATTTCTAGTTACATTTCAGTTAATTGCAGCTGAAATTATTTTGCAGTAGTGCAGTACAATTTTAATATTTAATTAATTTTAAATTTCAATATACAGCATGCAAACTTAATGTAAGCGCAGTAAGACACTAAGGATTCAGGACTTTCATTTCCTCGGATAAGCTTGAAACATGAATAATTAGGATCAGTTTACGTATGTATACGTACATTATATAAAGATCGCATATTTGTTTCTATAGTGTATTTAAGCACAATGCGAAACGTAAATACAAATTAAAGTAAAATTTTGTAAACGAACTGTATTACAATAAATTACGTAGTTATAACAGGATATTTTCAATGTAAATAAACATTGTTCATTCAGTTATATTGGAACGTAGAGGTTAGTCATAATTTATATTTTGACATTAAACTTAAAAAAAATAATAGCATGCATATCTTCTACTCATTTATTTATCTCTAAATTTTCCAAACTGTTCGTACATGTGAAACCCTAAATACACAGGCTGTTTTACGACGAGCTTACACTATCTATATATAGAAAACTACTCACACGATTTCTATAAAAAATTGTCATAGATAAATAACAAGTTATGGCAAATATGTGGAAAATATTTTGACAGCAACTTTGTTATTTTAAATGTAACACCCTGTATGTTATTAACTTTTCGAAATCTACGTTCAATTTTAATGTCACTTTGTGTAGAATATCCCATAACTAAAATTTATACTTTTCGAGATATTAATTTTTTTAATGGAAAATTGACAGGTGCAGACCTTCGTATGGAAAATTCTGTGTGAACATTACCAATGCCAAATAAAACATATCTTATCGGGTTAATTAGTAAGAAGGTCAAAGTAATTGATGACTTGTCGAAAACTGATTTTCTGCATACAGGGTTCTTAAAAAAATGTCAAATATTTAAGTTTTATTAAATGAAACTACCTTATTTTTATTCTATTTCTTAATTCTACGGCCAAAAATACGGGAAGTTTGTGTTCACTTCCCTATACCCAAACTTAAGCGTTTTTGAGACATTAACACGTTTTTAAAAATATTAATTATTTCTGCCGTATTGTTGTTTATTATTATTTATTATTTTATTTTAGCAGGCTGTGTATGTAGCTGTCATAATTAAATAGTATTAGTTGTCATTATTTGTGGTTAATCGCATTTTTACAAAGTGATAGAAATGGCTCGTTTGGAACTAAACAATCACGATTATCTACATTTACTTTTAATACATGGTGAATGTGACAGAGTTGTTACTAGAACATGTGCTTTATTTGCTACAAGATATCCACATCGACCACGACCCACCCGTGACACAGTGAAGAGAATAATAAACAATTTAACACAATTTGGTTGTTTTCAAGCAAAAGTTAAGAAAGTGAAGCCTGTTGTTGATAACAATGGCAATGAAATTAATGTTCTTGGATACTATGCTGCTTATCCCGAAGCATCATTACGTTGTGGTGCGAGAGATTGAGGTGTACCAATGATATCTATTCAACGAATTTTAAAAAAAACATAAGTTTCATCCCTACTCTTTTAACCTTGTTCAAAGTTAAAGGGAAACAGACTATAATAAAAGAATACAATTTGCAGAATTTGTGTTGATCAAATGTCAAGAAGATAATGAATATTTAAAGAATATTATATGCTGCGACGAATCAAAATTTACGATAAACGGAATGTTTAACAGGCACAATTCGCATTACTGGTGCGAAGAAAATCAACTCTTAACAAGAGTACATAGTTTTCAAGAGCGATGGGACTTTAATGTGTTTTGTGCGAACAGAGACAACCAGGTTGTAGCTCTCCACTTTTATGATGGAAACTTAAACGGTTAGAAACTGTGGTAACATAATTTTATAATTTTTTATTTTCTAAAAACTACTTTTTTAGGTCAAAGATATCTCAACATATTAAGAGAATTAAAAACAAATTATTTAGAACGTTTACCACCGCAAGAATTTAGAAAATTATTTTTTCTTCATGACGGAGCTCCTCCTCACTGTTTCCGAATGGTAAACCAATTTTTAGATGAGACGTTTGAAAATAGGTGGATAGCTAACAATGGTCCTTTTCGGTGGCCTCATCGTTCACCAGACATAACACCTTTAGATTTTTTTATATGGGGCTACGTAAAAAATGAGGTGTATTCCCATCCCCTTATAACAAGGGAAGATTGTGAACTTAGATTTCGCAATGCATTTAATTCTATCCCTGCAGCAATGATTAAGCGTGCAACAAACGAAGGTGTGATAAGAAGACTTCATAAATGCTTGGAGGTTCAAGGACGAAATTTTGAACACTTGTTATGAGTTTTTGTAATTTATGTATGTGGAATTACATTAAAAAACACAGCCTACTTATAATAAGCAACAATACGGCAGAAGTAATTAATATTTTTAAAAACGTGTTACTATCTCAAAAACGCTTAAGTTTGGGTATAGGGAAGTGAACTTTGGCCGTAGAATTAAGAAATAGAATAAAAATAAGGTAGTTTCATTTAATAAAATTAAAATATTTCACATTTTTGAAGTTGAAATTTTCATCATTTCTTTAAGAACGCTGTATGCAGAAAAGCAGTTTTCGACAAGTCATCAATTACCTTGATCTTCTTACTAATTAAGCCGATATGTTTTATTTGGTATTGGGGATGTTCACACAGAATTTTCCATACGGAGGTCTGCACCTGTCAATTTTCCATTAAAAAAATTAATATCTCGAAAAGTATAAATTTTAGTTATAGGATATTCTACACAAAGTGACATTAAAATTGAACGTAGATTTCGAAAAGTTAATAACATACAGGGTATTATATTTAAAATAACAAAGTTGCTGTTCACTTCCGGTATAACCGGAAGTGAAATATCTGTCAAAATATTTTCCACACATTTGCCAAAACTTGTTATTTATCTATGCCAAATTTTATTGAAATCGTATGAGTAGTTTCCTATACAGCGTGTTCAGCGAGGAATGGGACAGTTCAATATCTCGAGAGCGGATGAAGATTTTTAAATTATGAAAATATTTTTGTAAATATCTTCCAAGCGCGCACATTTGTTGGCACAAAGATTTGAATCAACACCCATCACCGCCAGGTGGTGCTATCTCACTTCAATTTTTTAAATACAATGCCCTATTTTTTATTTCATTTTTGGATTCTATGACATATTTGTGATGACTTTTATTAAGACTCCTACCAACCTATCTTTTGTAGTTTCTGAGAAAAAAATAATCCTTGGAATTTTAGCACAAAAACGTAATTTCAGGAAGTGCTCATAACATTTGAGTGATACAGACAAAATAGCAAATTTTATACCAAATGAAAGACAAAAGATTGTTCTTCCACAGAAATAATGCAGATAACGCCGAAATAATGCGATACGCTGTACACTAAATTGTAAGGGGCACAGTCGTTGATTAAGAATCATATGAAACATTTATCATGCCATGAAAACAAACGCGTAATGAAGTGTCTGTCAAGTTTATGTCAGTTTACAGTTTCAGTTTTGAAAATCGTCTGTGCATCTTCAAATTCCATAATTATGTTTACGTTTTCTAACGAAGAATATTTTGATATGGTAATAATTTATGGTGAATGTAGAAAAAATGCAAGGGCTGCACAAGTATTGTATGCTGCCAGGTTTCCCGATCGACGCCATCCCGGAAAAAATACATTTGTTCGGGTAGCAAATATTTTGAGGGGAACCTGTCATTTTCCTCACCGTAAGTGCGAGAATCGCACAAAGACAGCAACAGATGAAGCACACACCGTCAGTGTATTAGCATGTGTAGCTTATAATCCTCATGTGTCTGTGAGATCTATTTCTGAAGAGTGTGCCGTATCAGTTGGTTCTGTCCATAAAATACTAAAATCTAATAAATACAAACCATTTAAAATTCATTTGGTACATGGACTGCATGCAGGAGATCAAGATCGCAGACTTAATTTTATCACCGGAGTTTTTATGGAACATTATGCGCAAGACCCTAATTTTCTAGGTCGTGTCGTGTGGTCTGATGAAAGTAATTTTTCAAACATTTAAAGAGTGTAGTGTATGAAACACCTACACCTGTAGAGGAATTACAAAACAAAATTAGAATTGCTTGTGCAAACATACCACGAGAAACTTTAAGAGCCGCAACTAGTGTTACATTAATTAGGCATTATCAAACGTGTGTAGAAAATGATGAAGAAACATTTGAACATTTAATTTAATTTGTATGCTTTCAATTAATAAAATTCCAAAAATTATTTTTTTTCTCAGAAACTACAAAAGATAGGTTGGTAGGAGTCTTAATAAAAGTCATCACAAATATGTCATAGAATCCAAAAATGAAATAAAAAGGGCATTTCATTTAAAAAATTGAAGTGAGATAGCGCCACCTGGCGGTTATGGGCGTTGATTCAAATCTTTGTGTCAACAAATGTGCGCCCTTGGAAGATATTTACAAAATTTTTTTCATAATTTAAAAATCTTCATCCGCTCTCGAGATATTGCACTGTCCCATTCCTCGCTGAACACGCTGTATATAGATAGTGTAAGCTCGTCGTGAAACACCTGTACATATATATATATATATATATATATATATATATATATATATATATATATATATATATATATATATATATATATGTTATATAGTAGATATATATCTGTTTACGTAATAATAATTGTGAAAGGCTTAATTAACAATTCGGAGATGCTGAGGCGTGGATAATGTTTACCTTTCTGTTAAAGTTTTTAGTAGTTTTGTTTTACTCTATTCTTTAGCTTTGATTTTCCAAGTGTAACACAAAAAATAAAATTTATCAAAGCCAATCCGTGAGCTTGAATCACTTTATTTGAAAAAATCGGTAGTGTATAAATTCCTATTAGTACAAAGAGAAGTAAGAACGTTACCAAAATCTTCACCATTTTTCTCAATAATGCCATTCTTTGGTTGAAATAAATGGGACGAATGCCGATTGCGTTTATAAAGTAAAGACGCGTTAGTGGTTACTGGTTTAATGTTAAAGAAAGATCAAATCCTAATGTATTTATTTATTCATTTGACACCTTTCACCGGTTCCATTGTCGAGAATGCACACAGGGGAATTCTCGTTCACCTAAAAGAAGATGAATGTTTTCAATTTGCTGTTGCGCAAACTACCTAACACACGTGTGGAATAACAAAAATGAATGATGCTGTAAAGTTACGAAAAGGAGAATGTTCGCGGTGACAATAATGAAGTCACGTCGAACCAAGCGAGAATCCTTTTGCCTTTGGCGTTGAAAGAAGTTAGAAGTCCACATAATAGAAACTGACGCCTTCATTCAAAATTTCATTCAAGTAATTTAAAAAATAAGGACGAGTAAATTTAATGTTAAAATTGCTCTAGGTTACTAAAACAAATTTTTATGTCGGGTAAAAGAAGCCAAAAATATAATATAATCTAATTACACATTACTAGAATATTTCATTTTGTCACAGTGAAGAAAATTAAAATAGTATGAGAACTCGGGTTTTATTGCAAATCCATTACATACAAATATGCATGTTAAAGGCTTAAATATACTTCCATCGGTTCAAATCTGATCCATTATAAACTTAATTTTATTTATTTATTTCCTAATAATAGGAAGAGGTTTCGTTAGTCTAATTTACGCAAGAGTTACTTCTATATGAATTCTTACATATCAATTTTCCCATATTACATACTCATTACTAATAATTAAAACAAAAACATGGCTTAGTAGTAATATGTTTGTATATTTGCAGTTGCATCTTGTATACATTAATTTAGAAAGAATTTTGCATGAACCAGGAACAGAACTTGACATCGACCCTTGTTTTGTTTGGAAAACAAAAGGGATTACAAACCAGTATTATAAATTTGGAAAGTATTACTATTATTTTTTCCAAATTATGTAGCAGTTGAAGAATAAAGGTATTTGGTAAATAAGTTACACGTTAAGACTTTGACATAGGATCATACCTAGCGATATTTGTGATAATTATAATAACGAAAGTACCATTTGCGTGGCGTCAAAGTAAATATAATTGCTTAGGCTATTGATCTTAAACCTTTAAATGAATTGGGTCCAATGGAAAACATATTGCCAACCATGCCTTTTAGATTTTATAAAAGTCACCACTGCGGTTAACTCCTGGAGACTTTAATGCTGGTGCAGAGTGTACGAGTGTCTCCGAAGTTGTAACCACAACCCACTCCAATTGAAATTTTTGAATTTGTGCTACAATGTGCTCCTAGTGTGCCGTAGGAAATAAAAATTGTGCTGCGCCCTGTTTCCTGCAATTTGAATTTTCTAATACCGGGTTACAACGTCGTGCTGTAACATCAACATTAACCAAATTGATTAAAGTAAATTGTGCTACACTGTGCTAGTGGTCTGCTGCGTTGTACTGATAAGTAAAACAGAACAAGTGTGTCCACTTTTTCAAAAACCGAATTTTTCGTCCTCGGGTTACAACTTCTTTCTGTAACATCAACATTAACAAAATGGATCGAACGAAGTTGTACTGTATTGTGCTAGTGGTGTGCTACGTTGCGCTGATAAACAAGATTGATTACGATAAATCGAATTTTTCGTCTGACGTGACAACTTCGTTCTGTAACATCAACATTAACTAATTCAATGAAACGAAGTTGTGTTGCACTGTACTGGTGGTGTGTTGCGTAGTGCTGGTAAGCAGAACATGGTAAGTTATCCCATTTTTTCTTAAACCAAATTATTTGTCCTCGGGTTACAACTTCGTACTGTAACATTAACATTAACCAAACTAACTAAACGAATCTGTGCTGCATTGTACTAGTGTTGTGCTGTGTTGTGCAGATAAGCAAATCATATTAAGTAGGCCTATTATTCCATAAATCAAATTTTCTGATGTCGGGTTACAACTGCTTGCCGTAATATTAACATTTTCAAAAAACGAAGTTGTGCTGCATTGTGTTAGCTGTGAGTTATGTTGTGCTAATGGCCACAAAATACTGGGCGCACGCCGGTAAATCGGTTTTTTCGGTATGTTGTGCAACTTCGCGCATTAACATAAACATCAACAAGTTGTGTTGCACTTTATTACCAACGTGTTGTAAGGCGACGATCAGTCCATTAGGTATGCCCGTTGTGAATTTGATTCAATTTTTGACTCATCTTCTTTTTAAGAGGAAACCATTAAAACGGAATTGTAAAGTATGGCGATACAAATGACGTCGTGATACGATGAATCGATGCGGTCTACTTAGGATTTTTGATAGGAATTCGCCAATTTACATTATTAATACCATATGATCAAATTAAATTGCATTTATGCATCATAATGTTGACAATAAAAAATTGTGGGTGATGCTTTACTAAATGACGATAATAACTATTATGTTTGAATACATACTCCTGTATATACAACCACCATTTACCGTTTACAGGAAAAAAAAAGGAAAAGGTCATGTGTTTCATTCCCTCCCCAAGGAGGGCGGGCTGCTCGAACTTTCCGAGCTCCTTCAGCCACAATCACGGACTCCCAGCATACATACACACATTACGTATATATGCATGGTGGGATTAAGGATGGGTACGGTCAGGAAAGGATCGGAAGGAACGGAGTTAGGGTTCTGAGGGGGAAAATACTTCCCCAGCACTCGCCTAAGTAGCCGCACATGGTGTGCATATACGCAGTGACCATGCCGCTACATGTGTTTGAGGGAAACCTCCTGAAAAAACCTCATACAAGGTAGACGGTAACGGGAATCGAACCGAATGCTAAGCAGGTTGTGTCACCACTGCGCTACCAGCTCGGTTACCGTTTACAATACATACCTACTTGTTTTCATTACTGTATTCGCTTACTGGGCCTACTCGATCAGACAGTTTTGTATAGATGGAGTCTGATAATTCAATAATTGCTACTATAGGTAGTTAAGATGCTTCCAAATTGAAACTGTTAAATAATGTATATTAAACAATAGGAAATACTATTTCAATAATTACAATGACTGCACTAAGTATTCATAATTTATACAAAGTCAGAATTGTAGGAAAGAAACATGTTGCCTGCCTGCAGAGGTAATATAAGAGTTTAACGCTCAAGTCGCCCATTCTACAAAGTTTTATGGATTTGTTGTTGGAAAAGCCAATAAAAAATGTGCACTGCAAATTTTAACTTAACATTTGTGCCATATTTTTGGTAATAAACATATACTTCTTAAAGCTTTCAAAGTGTTGATTTTATTTAGTGAAACCATTTTGCTTGAAGCAACGATACTTCTTGCAGTTTAGTGGAAAGTTATTAGTGTAAAATAGTACATTCCATAACACGCGAAAGGTAAGCGAATCTGTAATATGGGAAGACATGATAATAACCTTACGGGGGGGATTTTCTATAAAGTCTTTGCCAGAACTCATCATCCCTACAATTTTATAGGAAACATGATTCAATCTGGTACTATGACAATCTAACTCTAAATCAATTTGTGGTGTGCAATAATTAATAAAGCAATTGTTTGGAATTGATTCAAAATTCTGAATTTACTAGAGATCGAGGAAGCATTTCTGATAAACACTACAAGTAGTAAACCGGCACCTTAACACATCTGGCAACACTGCATGGATTTTGACGTCACAAGACCGCCCACGTGGGAGATCGTGATTTTCACCCTTATTTTTAACGGCTTCTTTTCAGAGGCCTTTTTCATCCCCTTTTCATCCCTAATTATTTTTGTTTTTATTCGCCCACGTGTAGGACGCGTTTTTCAACCCTTATTTTTTATGGTTTCTTTTGGATGGTCTTTTTCATCCCTAATTAAGGCCTTTTTTGTTTTTATCACACCCGTGTGGAGGATGTATTTTTCAAACCCTTGATGGAATTTTCATCCCTAATTAAGGCCTTTTTTGTTTTTATCAGACCCGTGTGGGGGATATATTTTTTCAACCCTTGATGGAATTTTTTTATTCCTAATTAAGGCCTTTTGGTTTTTTTTATCGGACCCGTGTGGGGGATGCATTTTTCAACCCTTGATGGAATTTTTAACTCTTTTGTTTGTATTAAGGGCCTTTTTGACAGCAATTTTTGTGTTCACTAACGTGAGCGACGTACCCTGACAGTATTTTCAACCTTTTTGTTTGTATTAAGAGGCCTTTTTGTGGGGAGCCCCTAAAGGACAGACAAATGGATGCGTACGTAGGATCGTATTTTTTACCTATTTTTAAGGGTTAATAAACGGTAGGATATTTTTTGGTATTAAAAGAAGCTAATCAAGGTAAAGGTAACGTATACGTTTGATTTAAATACACTATTAAATTCTATAATGATAATAAACAGTTAATGGTATTGCATAATCAGTTAACTACCCTGCTGTTATCATACAATGTGAATGTACGGTTTAGCGACTATTTAGTGTTTAGTGTTTAGTTGCGAATTTTTCATTTTTCATTTTTCGTGTTTGCGATTTTTCGTGTTTTCGAATTTTTCGTTTTTCATTTTTTCGTGTTTGCGATTTTTCGTGTTTGCGTTGTTTCGTACTTTGCGCGTTTGTGTGTTTGTTATTTTTCGTGTTTGCGAATTGTTCGTTTTTCATTTTTCCTGTTTGCTATTTTTCGTGTTTGTGAATTTTTCGTTTTTCCGTGTTTGTGTGCTTGTATGTTTTCGCGTGTTTGTGTGTTTGTGTTTGTATGTACTTGTGCTTGCGCTTGTGCTTGTACTTGTGATTGTGCTTGTGTTGATTCTTGTGTTTGTTATGTTATGTAAGAATAATCATTTGTGTAAAATGAGTTGCAAAACCGTGTGCTAATGTGCACGGTTTGTTTAAGCTTTTGAAATGATGAATAAACATGAAAAGACATCCACACAAAGTGATGATAAGTTTCATCATTCTCTCTCTCAACAACCCTAATCATTTTTTCTTGTTTCTAAGAATTACAGCTATCTGTATTTGGGAAAAATGATCCGGTTCTTCTTTGAAATACTCATAAAAGCGTTTAGGTAACACATGTGAATAAGATATGTATATAGATGTTAGTTAATAAATTTTATGTAATAGAATTTCATTACAATTTTTTCATGTAAATGATATACATGAGCCAAAGTGCAGTGACAAGTGTTTTGTGTATGAAAAAAACAGCATGCATTAAGCTTGGGTAAAGTAGGTTGTTCTTTAAACACCGTAATAGGTTGTTTTAACATTTTTTGAATATAATCAGCTTTCTCTCGTCCTTTAACGTACACCTAATCTGTTTTTGAAATGAAATCACTAAGTATACGAGGGAATAGATGTGGCGAAGTATATCTATATTCCCACTTGATAAAGTGATGGCTGTGAATTAACCAGTTAGCTTGTTTTTGAAATTCACTATCCAAGGTGTGTCATGGAAATGGAGACTTGAATAATGAGCAATTTGCTTTCCATTATATATCGCTAGTTCCTTAGGTGTAAATATATTTGCACATCAATTATTACTATCATTACTTTTTTATACATGTCTTGATTGGCGCGTTGTACATGCGCTAATGCAATCGTGCGCTATTTTTACATACTACATTTAAACAAATAGAACTGATTTTCTGATTAGGTTTACACACACTATTACAATAGTAAATACGTAAGCGATTTTACTGTGCAAAAACAGTGCTTTCACATATATACTTTTTAGAAAAACATGATGTCGAAGCGAACGATATGTGATTATAAAATTTCAACTTATATAGAAGGGTAGACTCCACGAGGATACCCGAGCAATACCGAGCATGCACAAAGTCCGACAATACTCACCTTGACCTATACATGCACAAAAACAGTTACATGTGTCATTGGTTAAGAATGCTATTTGCTATTTCTATGAACCTTGAAGGGCCTAACATAGAACTGTAGTATGATACCTTCTCAATACCTTGTCAATAAACTTTAAACTTGAAAATTGGTTTGTATGAATTGTAATATGGTAGCAATAAATTTTAATCTTAGAGCTTAGCCAATATATAAAAACCTACAGACACCATATTGTACGCTACATTTTTTTAGTATCATCACTAGCAACTCTCTTCATTATGATGTACCTGCTCTTCATGTAATCAATAAATAGAAGACATTTTTTCACAATAAAAAATATATAATTTATTTCCAAACAATTATACATAGATATATGTTACTTTCTTTACAGAAATGTTAAATTAGTTGTCTTTCCTACAGTTCCGGCGCTGGTGATGTACACGTCATTCTCAGCCGGATACTGTTCAAACTTTTCAATGAGATCTTCTTTTTTGAAGTAATCATAAAGTCGTAAGGGAAGTATGCACTTAAAGTTCTCGGTTTTAATGATAATATGTTTACTATACTTCGTGTCGATCCATCCTTACTGATTCGAAAACGCCTTTGAACTTTGATTTGACACCGGAACTGCCCTTCTATATATTATTGCATCACGATTTTTTATGGTAGAGGGGAGAGTGTGCTTTGAGAATTGCATCAGTAAGATAGTCTGCATCTGATGGTGAATAACTGCTACCATCAGGAGATGCTGTCCATTTTTTATATCGCTCCAGGGATGATATTATTGCTGCTTCCATTATAACGACTTTACTAGCTTATAATTGTAGTAGGACTAAACACTGTTGAAGAAATGATTCATGTGTAATTTACATATGGTGGCGTTGTAGTATGACCTTGGTCTACTTTTAGCATGGACAACACATATCATTATTTTTGTTTCCATAAACTGACTATTTTTATACTTCTAAGAAATGTTTTTTATATTTTTATATTTTTATATTTCTAAGAAAAGTAATATGATACACCTGCAGGTCATTACGCTTCGACCTTGAAAACTATAAATTTAGATTTCTAAGCATTGTAATATGATGGCCTAGTAATTTCTATTTTTAGCTTTAAATTTTGATTTAAATATGTCCTTGATTTGAGTACCCTTACACGTTTGGACTTGTTAAATACCCACCTTGTCCTACTTTTAGTTTAGAAAACTGTTTCACCTTTACACAATTTAGTCAACCTAAATACCATTTGACCTTGATCTACATTTACGCATACATACATACATACATACATACATAACAACCTATCAGTCTTCATGTTTCCATGAACTGATTCTATCTTTACATTTCTAAGAAATTTAATATGATACCCCTGCAGGTCATTACTCTGGCCTTGAAAACTCTATTTTTAGATTTCTAATAATTGTAATATGATCATGACATGATGATGATGATGATGACCTTGCAATTTCTATTTTTAGCTTTAGATTTAGATTTTTTTGTTTGAAAAAGCTGAATATAAAACATATTTTTATCACCTACTAGGGGTAGCTGTCCCAATTTGATATATGTGTTAGATGAGTTGAAAAGTCGACAGCGGGTGTTAGGGGTGGGGTTTAAAATTTTGTTTTGGCAAATTTTGGCCCGTTTTCGAGAAAAACTGATTTTTTTTGTTTGAAAAGGCTACTAGGGTAGCTTTTCCATTAGTGGTAGCTGCCCCAATTTGATATGTGGTTGATACGTTGAAAAGTCCACTAGGGAGATGGGGGGTTTTTAAATTTATTTTTGGCAAATTCTGGCACGTTTTCGATAAAAATTGATTTTTTTGTTTGAAAAGGCTGGACTTCGAGAGATATGCTTAGAAAATTTTTCTATCACCTACTAGGGGTAGCTTTTACATCAGTGGTAGCTGCCCCAATTTGATATGTGTTAGACACGTTGAAAAGTCGACAGGGGGAGATGGGGGGAGGGGGTCTTTAAATTTATTTTTGGCAAATTCTCAAAAAGTTTACTGAATCATGCACACGCAAAGAAAGCCTTTTATTATAAACTAAGAAATATCATACGATACCCCTGCAGGTCAGTAATCTTTGACTTTGACCGCTCTAATTTTAGACTTCTAAGAATTGTAATATGATGATGACATTGCAATTCATATTTTTAGCTTTTGACTTTGACATAAAAATTTCCCGCCAAAACGTTTGACCGTAGAGTGACCTTGTAATATAATGATGATGACATTGCAATTTCTATTTTTAGTGAGCTCCAAAAGTTTAAATTTCTCGCCAAATGTTTGACCTTGAAGAGATCCAAAAGCTTACATTTCTCATAACCAGAGGGCGAGTGACCTTGAACTGGTCCAGAACCGGCCCCTCATCACTAATGAAAATATATGGAAGAACTTATCAAAGATGGAAACGAGACCCTTCAAAATTATGATGATGAGCTACAGACCCAACAAAATGTAGTTGGCCATCTCGACGATGAAATCGTTTTGGATGAAAGCGAAAAAATGTAATCTGCAACTGTAATACTTCTAAAGCAAGGGTCAAACTGCAATCAATAATATTTCATTCAATAGCAACTAAACCACACCATTGCACATCTGGTCAGATGCACATATGAATTACTTTGTCCGCAAAGTAGCAGATGAATTCAATAAAAATTAAAACGGAGTTTTTGAAAAAAATTTCTGTCGATTTTTATTTTTAGTTTAGGCTTCTTTTACGTTAACCTGAAATACACAGGGTATGTCAAGAAACAGATATGACGTCATCGTTAATTTTTTAATACAAATCTCCATTTTTATTGCAGAATTAGAGAGGGCATTATTTACACATGGGAAGGTAAATATTGATGGTGGTTGCATATCCGTTCCTTGACATACTCTGTATATTTCACGTTCACGTAAAGCAGCTCTAAACGAATACAAAATCGACGGGTCCAATTGTTTTTTCAATAACTTCCGTTTTAACTTTTACTGAACTTATTTGCTACTTTACGGATACACTGTATAATTCAAATTTACACAATTGGTGCACTACCTAATATACTCATATTTCTCCTACAGTGTTGCTGAACGAAAGTCAAAATACCCTGTCGATCGATGGAGACCAGATAAATCCTTACTATTGTCCACGTGTCAAACATGATGTAATTCGTCTTATGAAATATACACCTATATGGACGGCAGTGTTGATGCCACTTTTTGTATGGATGTGGACGTACAATTGCTTCTTCGTCAGCTGTCGAAAGCGATTTTGCGAAATTAAAGGTACCCTTATTGAAAAACCAGTTTAAACTAATGCGTCTAGATAAATTTGTTTTAACTCATTTGGAGTCCTTTGGAGGACGTGTTAAACTGGCCTTGGCAGTTAACATCAACCAAGATTACAAACTAAACGAAAAGGGAAAAATTGTGTAAACAAAAATGTGTACAATTATTGGATATAGTCGTGAAGAGACCAGTGGACAAAAGGTGGAAGCAGTAAGCCATCACAAAGAAGTAAATAATCCAATAATGATTAGCTGCTTAAAGGAATTTAATCCAGAAGATTTAAATGAGGAGCTTTTTTTACCGAAAATTAGAGAGGGAAAACTAAGGTGCAGCGACAACAAATACCTAAAGGCAAATACTTATCTTCATGTCCAAACTTTTTTTATGTTTATAATTTAAGAACCGTAAAGAAAGTTGGGATCTTAAAAAATGGCAATATATGCAATAACAAACGATGTTTTGTAGGAAAACGCGCGCATTTGATTCGCTTTGTTATTCACTTTTATGAATATGTACATAGTAACAATAATATTGCAATATTCAAGTTTATCATAGTGTCCACTTGATAAAAAACTATTGACAGTATGGCATCTTCCGGAACAATTAACGCCGAAATAAACATTAGTAATCTCGTAGAACCCTTGTTTAAGGAAAGTGCCAGTGTGAATGAATTTAAAAAATGCGACCTTTCCAGTATAATCAACAGAAACAAATTATCCTGTGTCCCATTAGTATAAACATCGTTATTGAAAACAAAGTGCAATTTGTAGAAACTGCTATTAATGAAGCAAACCCCGTCAACAGCAAATGTGTAAATTGTTGCAGTATAGTGTCTACCGGGGAATATAATTTTCACATTTTCATTGAATTGAGCTTCTGTTCGGATAAACATTATTTAAAAAATCAAAACATCTTCAATTATGTAAGATACAAACTTAAATATTTTCGTCAAACTATATCTGTAAACGATAATCACTACTATACACTAAGGCAATAATAGCATTTATTCCGATTGAGCGATCTACCGGACACTATATTTATTACAGTAACCGCAAAACGGAAGTGTGGGATGCTAACGATGATTTAAAAGCCAAAGTAGAGTTAGCGTCACCGAACACTGAAGTCATTCCTCACATGATATTCTATGTTAAGGACTAAATCTAGTATGTGCATAGGTAAACTTGTACATCGGCCAACATTCTTAATTTAGATATGTAATTACTAATTAGGTTAGGCAGTTATATACGTTGTATAAGATATTGTTGTTTTCTGTCTTTAGTTCAACTACGGATTTACATGTAAATAGCATTGTTATTATTATAATTTGGGTAACAGAACATATTAAACTAGATTTCGATATATTATTTCCCTTTCTCACCTTCATGCGAGTAGCTGGTAAAGTACATAGTCTCAAATGCACTTATAGCAGAAGTAAAGATCCTATGAAAGTGTAGTTTACGTTTACGCCCTAAGCCTTTTTTCACATATTACTCAAAATAAAATACCAGCCACTACCATAACCCATTTGAAATGTAAATTTATATTTGTAAAGTTTCATTAAACATTTTGAACGTCCTGTAAAAAGTAACATATTAATGTTGCAACATTCAATATATGTACGAAGGCTGTGCAATAAAAACTCGTTTAGAATTTGTAAGCTATTTTTTATTCAATAAATTCAAAAGAAATTTCCATTTCTTAACACAACTAAAATAAGAAAGCTCAATCATATTAAATGCCTTATGCCTCTCTTACAGGTTCCACAATTGTGTCATAAAAATCCCATTTTTTCAAAACTTAGATGGCCTTGCGGAGGATTTGAACATTATCAAATCTCAAACTTATTTTGCATGTTAGTTTAATCCGTAATGACAACTTTTTATTACTATTAGAAACGGAAGAACGGAAAAAGTTAATTTAGTTCCAATCTAATGGCCACTATTACATTAAAAAAATAAACACATTACATTGGGTGGATTTTCGATCATGTATGTTCTTTTGTGTCTTAGTAACGAGATTTAGAAAATACAAAATGCAATATTTTTGACATGTGCCAAAAACAAAAAGAACTTAAATAAATTCTATTGTTACGCCAAGTCACTGATACTCTGATCAAAAGTGTTTCCATTGAACTATCCTCGTATATTCCTAACATATGCGGTATATTTATGGAAAAAAGGCCGTACTTAGCACCACTAGCACACTGCAGCACGACTTCGTTTCATCAAAATAGCTAATGTTGATGTTACAGAACAAAGTTGTTACCTGGGAACGAAAAATTCGATTTATGTAAAAATAAGTGCGGGTAAACTGTTTTGCTTATCAGCACAACGCAGCACACCACTAGCATAGTGCATTACAACGCGGTTTGATCAATTTGGTTAATATTGATGTTACAGTACAAAGTTGTAACCCGATGATGAAAAATTCGATTTTTCAAAAAGTACGATTTAGTTTGACCAATTTGGTTAATGTTGATGACAGCACAAAGTTGTAACCCGATGACGAAAAATTCGATTTTTTACAAAGTAGACACACTTAATCTGTATTTCTGATCAGCACAACGCAGCAGACCACCAGCACAGTGCAGCACAATTTAGTTCGATCAATTTGGTTAACGTTGATGTTACGACACAAAGTTGTAACCCGGTATTGGAATATTCAAATTGCGGGAAACTGGACGCAGCACAATTTTTCCTACGGCACATTATAGCACACTCGGAGCACATTGTACCACAAAATCAAAAATTTCAAATGGAGAAAGTGGTGGTTACAACTTCGGAGACACTGTACGAAAACTAGAAAATCTTTAGAAATTATTTATGTAAGAACCGACTTTTAGAAATGATAGAAATATGTTGTAAGGAATATAGAAGCTTTTTAGCAGATCTATATACATAGCAATGTTTACATAGTCACGAAATTACGAATCAAACAAGAAAGCAACCCATATATTGTATTCAAATTGCCAAAATTTCATATAGATGTATGTATGTATATATATATATATATTTTGAGATGATTCAAATTATGTGCAAGTAGCTATGTAATTCGCATAGTAAAGTTTTACTTTAGTTAGTACGAAATGGTACATTTCATTAAATAATTCTAGATAAGAATGATTAATAAACATTGAGATGTTTGAAAAAGTTAAATATTTCTTAATATAATTTTAATAATGTTAGTATAAGTAATCGACAGCACAGCACATAGAAGTATAGGATATGTTTGTTATCGTTTTGAGTTAATTCAAGTTTTCATTTAGTTTTGTAAGTTTATTTTAAAACAATATTCCCCGACGATATGTAATACAGGTTGTGGTTGACAGAAATAATGTTAAAACTAGATTTAGGCTGGTATCAAATTCGCAATTCACATGTACGCAGCCAAGATTAGTGAAAATATTCGTATTAGTGCGTTTAACTCATATTAGTGCAAAAATTATGAAAAAACAGAACAAGCACATTATTGAGTAACTATAAAACATGAATCAAGCAGCAGCTCTGGGATTATTGTGTGTAATCAACAATTTATGACATTAAACTAGTGATTAACAACATTCCGACACTAGTCGTAGAAGACCTATTGAACCTACGAAAGTGGTTAAATAAATTAATTTGTGACTTGAACATGAAGTTTAAACACTTACATTAACAGTTATTGCGTTTAAAAGTGTGAAATTTAACATTAAACTTATAAAAACAAAATGAGGTTATGTTATATCCTCGCATAAAAATTTTTGTAAAAAGTATTTTAAATTGAGACAATTTATATAAAATAAATTAGTAGAGACAAAAATAGTAAGGTAGCCTCAATTTCAAGTTATAATTCCTTATATTTATGTCCATTTTTGTTAATTTTAGTTTTTAAGAGTATTGGTAGAATTTAAATAATTTTCCTCTCAAATTGGACGTAGGCATGCTTAGGATGGATATTTGGGTGTAGTAGCATCCCCTATTAATGTAAAGGTCGTTTCCAGGCCTGTAAAATTCATAGAATTAGTGTAAATTCAATAAATAAGTGTAAAAGTTAACGTAGTTATTAAGTGTAGGAATTAGTCCGTGTTTGGTTTCAAAAATTAGATAAAATTATGTAGATTATGGAAATGTTTTTAGATTTAAGAGATGTTAAAAGGGGCGAAAGTTATAGGGCTTTAAAGAATTATCGTAATGTGAAAATTACAGTAGCCAATCAGAATTCAGGGAATATTCTTCGTAACTATAGAAAACATTCGATGATTTGGTTGTCGAGCAAAATCATATATATATATATATATATATATATATATATATATATATATATACAAGTGCTTTAGCTTCACAAACTCTCTTGATTTTCATCTTTTGCAACAACTTGCCAAAGTAAGCTGTTGCCAAATTTTTTGAAAATAATTTTTAAAACAAATCAACGTCACTTCGGGAATTTAACAAAGTGCAATTTAGTATCGGAAGTGTTAACAAAACAAGTGATAGTCTTTTGTCGGAAAATAATTAAATTAAGGTTAGTTTACCGTTTAAAAAATTTCAAATCGGAAGTTTTCGATTAGTTATAAAAATATTTAACACAGGTATTAATGCGAATTAAAAATTATAATTCAATTTACTTAATCAATTTAGATACGATAGAAATAATAGAACATTATCTCAATGTGCTTTAATCATATTAACTATGATTATTGTATTCAAACAAGCAATTTAATTCAAAGTAATGATCATTTATTTTATAATGTTAAAAGTAAAGTTTCTTCTAAATTTTGATCCCTATCCCCTGGTGATGAGTCTCATGTTCTACCAATATTGTTCTACCGACGAACATATTTTCAATATTAAGAGTTTTAGCCGATGTAAAATTATAATAACAATAAATAATAAATAATAATTATATAATAATAAATTATAAATAAAATAATAATTACAGGGGGGGTTTTAAATAACAGTACTATATATATATATATATATATATATATATATATATATATATATATATATATATATACGTATTCTTTAAACAATTTTAAGCAAAAATAGTTATGTGCAGTTTTTCCAAAGAAGTTATCGGCGGTCGACGATAAATGTAAAAGTAAGTAAAGGGAATACTCTTAACAGCTGCTTAAGCTATCAGAAAACTTTGAATAACAAGTTTGATTAACAAATTAACAAGTACACAACATAGCTAAAAAATGCACATAAAATAACGAGATGACAAAAATGGTTACAGTTGTTCAAAATGAGATCCACGCTGTAAAACGGTAATTGTTATGCAGCAGCAGCAAAGTACAAAAATCGTTTTCAAAATCGTCATGCTTCTACTGAAAAAACAATAGCCCGGTCTTTTCGCTGCCTTGGAGAAACAGGACACGACATGCGTTTGCAGAAGGAGTGCTGAAAGAAGTTGAAATTGATAGCCTAACGAGCATTAGACGAATAAAAGTAGACACTGGTAGAAGCAGGACCACGATATCGTAAATATTCGCGAAAATGGAATGTATCCGTATCAGCTTCAACCCGTTCGACACCTCCCGGCGATTTGGCTTCAAGAGTTCGGTTTTGTGAATGATAACATTCCTGTTACACAATTTTGGTTACACAATGTTTCCCTTTTCGTTTAGTTTGTAATCTTGGTTGATGTTAACTGCCAAGGCCAGTTTAACACGTCCTCCAAAGGGCTCCAAATGAGTTAAAACAAATTTATCGAGACGCATTGGTTTAAACTGGTTTTTCAATAAAGATACCTTTAATTTCGCAAAATCGCTTTCGACAGCTGACGAAGAAGCAATTGTACTTCCACATCTATACAAAAAGTGGCATCAACACTGCCGTCCATATAGGTGTATATTTCATAAGACTAACTACATCATGTTTGACACGTGGACAATAGTAAGGATTTATCTGGTCTCCATCGATCGACAGGGTATTTTGACTTTCGTTCAGCAACACTGTAAGAGAAATATGAGTATATTAGGTAGTGCACCAATTGTATAAATACGAATTATACATTGTACAGCGTGGATCTCATTTTGAACAACTGTAACCATTTTTGTCACCTCGTTATTTTATGTGCATTTTTTGGCTATGTTGTGTTCTTGCTAATTTGTTAATCAAACTTGTTATTAAAAGTTTTCTGATAGCTTTAAGCAGTTGTTAAGGGTATTCTCTTTACTTAGTTTTACATTTATCTTCGACCGCCGATAACTTCTTAGGGGTTAGGAATTTGGAAAAACTGCACATAATCATTTTTGCTTCAAATTGTTTAAAGAATACGTATATATATATATATATATATATATATATATATATATATATGTGCAGGGTGATTGATTAGTGCGATAAAGTTCAGTATCTTCTATGTCCTTCAAAGTATCAAAGCAAACGTTAGGGGAGATTATAGCCATCATTAAGCTTCATATTTTAAAATTAGTTACAATGTTACTGGGTGTTCCATAAGGCCGTGCCACACCAAAGTTAAATTTTTTTAAACGAAACACCCTATATTTTAATTTAAATTTGAAATCCGCTTCACTTCCTCATTACAAAAATATATACTTGTAATATGTTATACAGGGTATTTAAAAAGTTACAACCACTTTTCCATGAAAATCGTAACAAGTTCACCGCCCTGTATAATTTCAAAGGGCTACAAGAACAATGATCTGTTGCAGCCGTAGCTTCTTAATAATTGTCAAATTTTATAAAAATGATTGAGTTTGTGAATATTCGTTAAATTGATTACAGGGTGAGTCATAACTAGGGAGCGGATAGTTAGGCAAATGCCTTTTTTGAATTAATGAGGATATTAAAGGCAAAGTTAAATTTCTATAAGATTTAAGACATGACGACTCCAAACATGCAATTTTTACTTTGCCTTTTTTGACTTTTTTTGATGTTTTGGCGGTTTTTGCCTTTTTAAAGAAATTTTTGGGATTTTGCCTTTTTTGTCGATTTTTTTTTTAATAAAATTGAAAAAATGTGGTTTTAAGTGAACCGTAAAAAATAAACTTAACTTAACCTTCACGCCATTCCCTTGAGGGGTAGCCAAAACAAACCCTGCCTCTTATTTATTTTTCATTCACAATCTTTCTCCATGCTTTCCTATCTCCGCATACCTCCCTAGCTTCCACAAGATTCATACATAGTCTCTGACATGCCCTTTTGTTTTTAAAACTGCTTATCTTTCTTTCCTTTATCATAGATTCTACTACATTCAGCCAAGTTTTACGCGGCCTACCAGGGCCGGCCTTTCCCGTTACCTCACCCACATATATTTGTTTTGTTAATCTTGCGTTGTTCATTCTCTCAATGTGACCAAACCAACGTAATGTACAACTTTTATATCTATCCATCACCGTCTTTTCCTCACCACACTCCGTCATTATGCATTCATTTTTTATCTTGTCCCTTCTCGTTTTACCACATGCGCTTCTCAGGAATCTCATACCCACGGCATTTATTTTTTTTTTCGTGCTTTTTTTGACATACCCATGTCTCACTTCCATACAGTACTGACGGGACGAATACGCCATTATAGATTGCTCGTCTCGCAGCTAGGCTGATGCTTCCATTTCTCATTATCGTCCACATACTTCCAATCACTTTCCTTCCAGCATTGACCCTTCGTCCAAACTCGCTCTCAATTGTACCATCTGCAGTAAACATTCTACCGAAATATACCAGCTCGTCCAGTTGCTCCACAATTTTATCTTGTAGAGTAAATACTCTACTCTCTTTTCCACCTTCCCGATTGAACACCACAATCTTAGTTTTCTTCACGTTTACCTTTAGGTCCATGCTGTCACAGACTGTATCAAACTTCCTCAGAGCGGTTTGCAGCTCATCCGCACTGTCACTTAATAAGACTGTGTCATCTGCATACACCAGAAGTCGTACATTTACGTCACCAACCATTACACCATTTGTATCGGTATATGCTTGTCTAAGACATTTATCCATGTATACATTGAACAACCATGGTGACATCACACAACTTTGTCACACTCATTGCTCAATATTGAAGTATTCACTCACACGTAGCCTCACCCTAACACATGCCCGACTACCGTTGTATACTGCCCTTATTCCATTTATTAGACCTTTATTTACGCCATATTCATTTAATATTTCCCACAACTTCTCTCTATTCACTCTGTCATATGCTTTCTCCAGATCTACAAACGCACAGTACAATTTCCTTTTTACTTTTAAACACTTTTCGATCACCTGCTGGAGAGCAACCATCTGATCGACACATCCTCTCCCTGGCATGAAGCCACCTAGTACATCCCACATCTTAGTTTGTGTAGTTTCTCGTACTCTATCAATCAGTATTCTTCTAAATACTTTACCAGGTACGCTGAGCAAGCTTATTCCTCTGTAGTTCTTACAATCACTTTTGTTCCCCTTACCCTTATACAATGGTACAATGATCGTGCTCTTCCAATCACTTGGCACTTTTCCACACATAAGGCATACATTGAATAATTCACGCAATCTTCGTATAAGCTTTGCACCACCATACTTGAGCATTTCACTAGTGATTTCATCTACGCCTGCTCCCTTGCCGTTTTTCAACCTTCCTACCGTTTTCTCTACCTCATTGATTCCAATATCCTTCTCAGTTTCATTCATCATTTCTTCTATATTCTCCTTATGTAACCCTTCAGTCTTACTTTCCTCACTACTGTACAGCTTTCCAAAATATTCTTGCCAGCATTCCCTCACTTCACAATCGTCCCATACTATTTCGTTTCCAGCATTCATAACTCCTGCAGCGTTCTGTTTTGGGCCACATTTTGTATTTTTGACCCATTTTCAGAAGAGTTTTTTGTTTCCCTCAAAATCATTCTGCATTTTCTCTCCGTCGACAGTCATCACTTCCTCTTTACTTATTCTCACTGCCTCCTTCGTTTCTTTGTTTCTTAATCTGTACACCTCATACAGTCGCTTCTTCTCAGTCTCATTTTTTGCAGCAATCATTGCCATGTATGCATCTTTTTTCTTACTTACTGCCTTTTTTACCGACTCATTCCACCAAGCACATTTTTTCTGCCTACCTACAATCAATCTTCCACTTATTCGCATGGCACAATTGACAACAGAGTTTTTCAAGCTTATCCATGCACTTTCAACGTCAGTGTCTTTTATTTGTCCGTTCCACACTGTTTCATTCACATTCAACTCTTTACTCACAGCATCTGCGTATTTCATTCTCGCACCATTATCCACTAATTTGTCAACCCTAATTCTGGACGTTCGCACTACGTTTGCTTTCGTTCTCCAGACCCACTTTTGCCCTAAACACACTCTCGATACAACCAAAAAGTGGTCCGATCCACACTCCGCTCCGCGCATTACTTTTGTGTCTTTCACCAGGTTTCTAAGCCGTGCATCATACACTATTAAGTCTATCATACTTGGTTAATATACAGTTTTTGTTTTAGGTATTTTATTTCCTAACGAAATACCTGAATCGAAAATATTGCTTGTAGTAAGCGACGCGGCACCTTACATGCTAAAAGCGGCACGGGCCCTAAAGGTATTCTACCCTAAACTACTGCATGTTACTTGCCTAGCACACGCACTGCACGGATTGTGGGCCACACATTCGCAAGGAATTTAGTGCTGTAAATAAATTAATTTCTTCCGTGAAGAAGGTAAACATTACATTGTCTGTGTGCTGCTGTTACGATTTAAAAATTGCAGGTATTTGTAAAAGCACCATTACGAGTTTCTGAGTATAAAGAAAAGCTGCCATCTGTTCCACTCTCTCTCTCTCCTGAACCTGTGATTACCAGATGGGGTACCTGGATCGAGGCGTGTAATTTTTACGCGCTTCATTGAAACTCAATTAAAGAGGTAAACACATGTTTGCAAAATCTGTTATGAATTCTGCAAAAATGATATGATAATTTACAGGTAGTGAATTCATTTCACCCTTCTACGGCTGCTGCTATACAAAAAGCTCAAGAGAGTTTTGAAGATGAAAACGTCCGTCGAGGTATAATGTATATAAACACCCATTTCTGCTACCTACTCGAAACTATAAAGAAACTCGAGGCAAGGAACCTCGCGTTAGTGGAAGCGTTAGAGATAGTGGACGATGTGGTAAATGAAATCGCACGGGTACCTGGTGCTAGTGGGATAAAAGTAAATGAAAAGATATTATCTGTATTACAAAAGAATCCAAATCTTCACATAATAAAGGAGATTGTAAATGTACATAAAGGAGAAGAGGCCATTAGCTTGGATGCAAGCCCTCAAGAAGTCGCTGCAATTAAATATGCCCCCATTACATCCTGTGATGTCGAGAGATCTTTCTCGACATACAAGCAAATTGTCAGCAATACCAGGGCAAATTTGTTACCTGACCATACGGAACAGTACTTAATTACAGCCTGTGATAATAATGTTAACGTAGATTAAATGTTTTGATATTTTTATTTTTTTTTTGTAAATTCATTTTACGTAAGTAGTTATTAAATTATTTCAAACAATTGTGTGCCTTTTTCGAATTTAAATTTTGCCTTTTTCCTTGCCTTTTTTGACTGTTTTTGTTGCCTTTTTGCCTGCTTTTTTTATGGGTTTTTCTTGCCTAACTATCCGCTCTCTAGTCATAACATTAATTCATTATTTTCTCACTTTTTTCAAATGGATCAATCTGTACTTTATATCACTATCTAAAAGTACTATTGTTTTACTTATATTTTTGTTAAGCATTCCCTATGCCCAAAATTATTAGTTTTTGAGATATTTTCATTTTTATATGCAAAGTATTAATTATGTGTCTAAATGTTTGCCAATTATGAGTTGGCCATGATTCATTTGTCAAAAACTGACAGTTTACTATAATTGTCTGTGAATATAGTGGTCAAATAACAAATACAGGAATAAAAACAAGTATACTACAATAAAAGTTAATTACAAAAGATGTTCAAAATGACCTCCCAAAACATCTGTGCATGCCTAAAAACAGTAATTGAAAGAGTTACTAACATTACTAAGCATTTGTACACTGATATTTTGAAATTCATTTGTTATTCTTTCCTTCATGTTATCTCTTGTCGGAGGTGTGTTATAAACTTTATTCTTAATGTAACCCTAAAAAAATGAGTCCATTTTATTGAATTCTGGTGACCTGGGTGGCTATCGCACTGGTCCACCTTTTCCGATCCATTTTCCAGGATACTGATCATCAAGTTCACCTTGAATTAAAAGATTATGGTGTGCAGGAGAACCGTCATGTAAAAACCACATTTGCTGGCGGATACGAAGTGGAACCTCTTCCGGTAATACAGGTAAGTGATTTACTAAAAAATCTAAATACATCTCAGCATTTAAATGATCTTCAAAAAAATATGGCCCTACTACATAGTTACCAACAATACCTCCCCAAACATTTAATGACCATCTGGTTTGATTATGTGTAATTATGCGATATGGATTACTTGTGGAATAATAGTGAAAGTTGTGCCTGTTAACACAACCATTTCGATGAAATGTAGCTTCACCTCCAAACAATACATAGTCAAAAAAGTCTCTCTGTTGATTAACCTTTTGTAGGGCCCGTTCACAAAATGCAAATCTCTTCTCAAAATCATTATCTGTTAATTCCTGATGCAATTGAATGTGATAAGGGTGCATTTTGTTTTTACACAGAATTGTTTGCACACAATAGTAACTAAGTTGTTGTTCTTTAGAAATACTCCTTATACTTGTATGTGGGTTTACTGTAACTGCCAACAACACATTCTTTTCGTTTTCCTCTGTCACAGTAGTATTTGTTCGTTCATGCTTTTTATAGTTATAGTTCGGTTAAACTGATCCATCAATCTTTCTAAACTTGATTTTGTAGGTTGTCGCCTCTCAGGAAAACGTTCAAAATAAACTCTTTTTGAAAGCAATGCATTTTTATTGCATTCTCCCAATATCCATATCATATCTAGCATTTCATCACGAGTAAAATTCATTTTTGCCCTATTTTAGATCTTTTAAAATTATAAACAAATTTACCACAACAATCAATTAACAGACAATAATGGTAAACTGTCAGTTTTTGGCAAATAAATCATGGCCAACTCATAATTGGCAAACATTTAGACACATAATTAATACTTTGCATATAAAAATAAAAATATCTCAAAAACTAATACCCTGTAATCAATTTAACGAATATTCACAAGCTCAATCATTTTTATAAAATTTGACAATTATTAAAGCTCGTAACAGATCATATGTAGTCATTTGAAATTATAACTGAACTGTTATAATTTTCATGGAAAGAGTTATAACTTTTAAATACCCTGTATAACATATTACAAGTATATATATTTGTAATATAAAATATTATCAATATATAATTATAATATATTTTCGTTTAAAAATTTATTCTTATGACAATGCTAATCTAAATAGAACTGATGATATAATCTCCGTAACGTTTGCTTTGATACTTGAAGGACATAGAAGATACTGAACTTTATCGCACTAATCAATCACCTGTACATACATATATATATATATATATATATATATATATATATATATATATATAACTTTAAAAATATATATAAAGAAAGTCACTGTTGTTTATCCGGGCGTTGTCTCGCATCTGCTGGTGATGCTTCTGACTCCTGCCAGTACAAAAACGACGTTTCGGCAAACTCTCATTTGCCATTTTCAAGTTTTCTCCTTCTCCAACTGATTTGTTCGGCTCCGTGTGTGATGCTTCTGACTCCTGCCAGTACAAAAACCACGTTTCGGCAAAGTCTCATTTGCCATTTTCAAGTTTTCTGCTTCTCCAACTGATTTGTTCGGCACGGAGCCACTGTGAAAACTACATTTTTTGAAATTTTATTACAGTCGTGGTGATGATTTAAAATAAAATCTACAGGGTTTGGCTGGTAGTATGTTGTAAAATAGACCCAATTCGTTCTTTCATTACTTTAAGATTTGATTTATGATAATTTTAAAACTTAAGTTTCTGTTAAGAGTATTCTCTTTATTTACTTTTACATTTTTCTTCAAACGCCCATATATCCTTAGGGGTTAGGAATTGGAAACAATTGCACATCATCATTTTTGCTTAAAATTGTTCAAAGCATACGTATACGAAATCTTCGTAGTTGTTCCGCGGGCACCCTGTATTTACACATATATACATATATGTGTGTATGTAATCGGTTGAAATGGCACCTGATAAGATCATATTTAGGCGTTGTAACACCCATATGTAGTGGCACCATGTCATGGTACCAGTACATTTCCTCTCATAAATTTCATCTTGGGGGAGCCCATGCGTAGTTTCACGATGGCGCTACTTGGATCATGCATACGAATCGTGATTTTAGTTGGCGATATAGGTCTGAAGACGGCGCTTCGATCAGAAAGTATAAGTTACACGTCTAAGTGACAGCACTGACGTTGTGCGCCATCTAATTTGAACCACCTGCGGTGCATGGTCAGTCAGTTTTCGGTTGTGCTACGCCCTTTTTTACTACTCTATTACCTGACTCAGTAATTCTTTGTGTTCGTTACTTAAGTTTTTTTGTGATTTGTGAAGATTAGTATTTTTTTCCTTTTTACTCTGCCAACAGAACCATAATTAAGTCCGTAAATAAACTAAGTACTCACCGTTGAATATTAATAAGAGTTAAATTAAGAGATTTATTCACTCGTAATAAAGGTCAAATAATTATAGTGCAATAGTTAGTTATTCAAAATAAAGTCATTTATGTTGAGCAGAAACTAAAAATATCTAAGAGATTGCCGTTAATTGTAAATAGAGATTTTTCTTTATTTCAGGATTAAAACTTATTAAGTACTGCAAATAATTATATCTTTAATATAAATGCAAGTTTTCTTTTCGTTACCCCGAAATTAAAACTTGATAAGCAATAATTTAGTTTGTATTAAAACGCACATGTTAAATGGAAAAGTACGTATAGTGATATCAAGTAGAGATAAGAAAATCACTCATTCAAAAAGAATTCAAAATCCGATCAATCTAATTAAGAGAGTTTTAAATTAGTAAAATAAGTAATAGTTGACACCGTCTTTATAACATTGATTAATTCACTTCGTAGAAAATTGCATTGTTAAATGACGTTTTCTATATAAATAATTAAAGTGAAACCTGAAATAATTTCTATAAATTCCAACTACCATGCAAACAATGTAATCTTTTTATTATAGTAAAAAATTTTGTA
Organism: Vesta saturnalis; assembly: GCA_036346205.1. Lineage (NCBI taxonomy): Eukaryota > Metazoa > Arthropoda > Insecta > Coleoptera > Lampyridae > Vesta > Vesta saturnalis. The sequence goes on from JARFJB010002396.1 coordinate 9,020,308, forward strand.
TATTTAAGTAACGCAAACACCGACTGTTGTGCCAACCAGTAACTAGCTTCTGGAATTGCGTAATTTCGAGTTGATATAAGTGTTATTAGTTACTAATTAAACCATTAGATAGGATCAGTATTTTGGTTAATGGATACTGTCGGAATTTTATATCAATCGTTCTGTTGTTTCACAAATAATAATTTTAGCACAATGAAAGAAATATTAATTCAGTAATTGATTTAATATCAATTAAAACAAACTGTTGCGCTGTTCGTTATAATAAATAAATTGTAAATTATTATCTAACAGCACAAATCTAATACCATTTCAAATAATTCAATCACAGTTAATGCGGTTTTTAGTACCTACGTACTTACCTGATAAAGGCAATTTTTTAAAAAAATAGTACAATCCATTCACTGAAACTTGCTTGGCATATATCCTCATATCGCATAGAATGTTTAAAATTTTTATCCTTGAGGATATTTTTTATCTTTTCCAAATCTTGTTTTTTGAAAAATTTCCTTAAAAATACCAAATTGAATGCAATATAACTATAGCTGTTTTGGTAAACAAAATAAGATAACCTTGAATAAACTTTTCCAAAAGTTAAAGATTAGTAATTTCTTGTCGTTAAGTAGTAGGTAGTATAGGCGAAGTAGTCAATGAAGTACCTACAATATTTTTATTCTAATTCGTAAGTCGGAAGTACCTATTCTGTGCTTGACAACTCCGTTGTAACTAATGAAATTCTTTATAACAATGTAACAGAATATGTTACTTTTAGCTACCGAACCAAACTTCCCAAAACCTTTCACCTCCCCAACTTAAAAGGCCCTCACCTCATTAATACAGTGCAAAACCAAGATTATGCCGGAGTTTTACCAGCCATGGAGTTTTACAGTGTCGACGAAATGTCTTCCGACGCTGGAGCAGACTTTATGCACTGGTACAATGACGAAATTGCTAAGAGCACTCGTTTTAATTTGAAAAACGAAATAGTGCATTGTTGCATGCAAGACGTGAGTATTCTTAGAAAAGCTTGATTCGAGTTTTGGAAGAGGTTTGTCGACGAAAACAAGGTCGATCTCTTTAGGGAATTATGCACAATCGCAGGTGCCCTTGTTTTCCGCGGAAATTTTATTCGCGAGAACACTATAGGTCCCATACCGAACTGTGGATACAAATTGGGTGACAAACACTCGAGGATTGCTGTTCAACTGCTTTTCTGGCTCAAGAATTCTGAAGACGTATTTAGGCCACTGGAAACTCACGTGAAGTACGGTTAAGGTAAGGTATCATGGTTGATGGATTTTCTCACGACACAAATACTCTACCTCAATTTAGCCGTTGTTATTTCCACGGTTGTGAAAGGTGTTACCCAAGATCAAGCTGGAAATAGTAAACACAAACAGAGTACAGCGTTTTGCATCATGAGAAAGCGTTGGTAACATCAAGCAGGATATGTTATTTTAACTATGGTGTAATAGAAATCTGGGAACCTGAATTCAGATCATTTTCAGAACAAAATCCGGCCATAAGAGCGTTTGTTAGCCCAAACAACGTTCTGAATCAGTCACCTCTGAATCCCAGCGATAACTTTTTGGGAGGTCGTACTAATGCCATTAAGTTGTATTATGAGGCAGAGGAAGATGTGCAATTCAGGTATTTAGATGTTTGTTCACTATACCGCTACGTGAACAAAAACTGCCGAGGGCCTCGTTAGATGTGGCATGCTCCCGCCATTAGAGTTGTACCATTCTGTTCTGCCTCTTAAAATGTACGGTTAATTAATGTTCGTCTTGAGTAGAACCTACGGTGAGACTATGCACTCATACGCAGGACGAACATAAATTTACCGGTACTTACGTAGCAAATGAACTTCGAAAAGGAGTCTTTGAAGTGTGGGATTATGAAATTTGCCAATACGACAGAGATAGTATGAGCGGGAGTCCTTTCTCAGGCTATGTTAAAATGGAATAAACGTGGTCGCACTGGCGCTCATGGCGTAACGACCACGACGAATCGACGGATCGATACATACGCGAGTATTTGGAAAAGGAGGGTGTCCAATTGGCCAAAGCCAAAATTTGCGCAAATCCAGGACATAGATACTCATTTTGGGACAAGTTCGGGCAGAAGGATAATCTAACACAAAACTAGCATTGTTTATGATCCGCGTGACTTTTTCAAAATTATGTTCGACCCTTGCAAGGAGGTCCAGTCTATTTTAAATGTGAACATGGAAGCTATGGTTGTAAACTGGCTTATATCCGAGGATGGTGTCAGATAGTTTAATACTGTCAATGTCGTCTTGGCAGCATATACAACCCTCAATGCTCGCCTGGTGGTGTAAAGTTACCTGGAGAAACTCACTGAACGGATTCAGTACACTGATACAAATTCCGTGATTTCTAAGCAGTCCTGATGAGTGGGCTCCACCTGTTGGGGAATTTACTTGATGATATGACCGTTGAGGTGGAGGCCTACGGAGTCGACAGTAGAATTACGGAGTTTGCAAATGGGGGTCCCAAGAGTTACGCGTACAAGGTGTTCTCTACACCTACAAATGAATACATCACAGTATGTGAAACTAAGGAAATCACCCTAAACTTGTAACGTGCCAATTCTTGTCTATCTTTACCTTAATTTAAGTTTCGAAATTTGCATTATTATTGATCAGTATATTTATATACATTAGTACCTTTAAGAATTTCTTTTTTCGTTTAATAATAAAATTTTTTATATCTCAATATGTTCTCTTCAGTCTACATAATTACGAACGTCCCTGTGTATATTTTAGATATCGATTTTTGTTCTATGCGCAACGCGAATTGAACACGTTTACGCATTTCCGTTTATTATGGCGTGCAGTTCAGACGTTACCTGTTTTAAGTTTTGCTTTCCTGTAAAGGCATCTAATTACATTTTCTATATATTTTATTTAATAGGGAACAAATATAGGTACAAATGTAGGAATAAGGTAGGAACAAAGAGTAGGAACAAGTAAACGGCTTATCCTAAGAAACAGCTGAGTACTGTTCTTAAGATAAAAAACATTTGAGTTCATAACTTATCACAACTGTAATTTGTTGACATAGGTTAATATACTTTTCATATATATATATATATATATATATATATATATATATATATATATATATATATATGTGTGTGTGTGTGTGTGTGTGTGTGTGTGTGTGTGTGTGTGTGTGTGTGTGTGTGTGTGTGTGTGCCTAAAAACATCAACAGGTGGCAATTTATTAATTAGGGCTGATGGAGGAGAAATTAAATGTAAGTGTAGAATTTGGAAAAGTTATGGTGATAAGTAGGAGGTAGCGGAAATGGAGAGTTGGGAGTAGAAGCAGAAAATTATGGCAGAGGAGAAAACTGAGGGATACAGGACTTTACGTAGGCACGACCAAACAATAGAGGAAAGGAGAGCACAAAAAGGAATAAGGAGTACGTTAGGGAGCAGGACGTGGTGGGAATCCAAGAGACATGGGTAGAAGAAAGAGAACGGGAGTGGTGGAAAAGGGATATGCCAAGTGAATACTCGTGGGTGGAGCAGTACGCGGAAAGGAATAACAGAACAGGAAGGGTAAAGGGGGATATAATACTCGGAATAAAAAGAATATGGTTGAAAAAAAAGAAGAAGAAAAAGTACAACAAAGAATAGGTACTGTAAAAGGAACATACAGTGGGGAAAAGTAAAAATAAAAATAGTGACGGTATACAGTACAAAGTTGAAAGAGCAAACCTAGAGAAAATGATAGAAGAGAGGGAGAAGGTATGATGATAATAGTAGGGGATTTTAACGCGGGAATAGGGGCAGAGGGGGGAAAACAAGAAAGGAGCGGGACGGGAAAAAGACACAAAGGATAAAGTGTTAAATGTGGAAGGAAAAAAATTGTTAAAAGTGTGTGAAATAATGAATGAGAATAGAGAAAAAAGAGGGGGGGTAGACGTATATAGGAGCAAGGGGAGAATCAATAATAGATTTTGTAATAACGAATGCAGAGGCTGAGGAAAAGGTGAAGACATTGAGGATAGGGGAGAGGGTCGATCGGACCACCATCCTTTGGAATTGATAATGGAAGGGAGAGAAAGAGAATAGATGATAAAAGAAGCGGAAAGTAAAGGAGTGCAAGAAAATGTGGAAGAAATGACAGTGATAGAGAATGGAAGAAGAAACGGAGAAACTCAATCCCAAAAAATGGAAACGGATTGGAAAGGATGGTGGGACCGACAATGTAAGGAGACCAATAGGAAGGTAAGAAGAACTCTAAGACTAGAAGAAAGGGAAAGTAGAAAAGGAAGAACATAAAGATGCAGTAAAGAAATACAAGAAAACATGCGAGAGTAAAAATGAAGAAAACAAAGGAAGCAGGAAGACCAGATTAAGGATATGAAAACGGAAGAAGACGTATAGAAATATTTAATGAAGAAAAAGAGGAGAATATGGACAGAAACATGAATACCAACAAACAAGTCTGGGTGGGGCTAGGAGTGGGGTGGGCTTCTTTTCGGCGGCCTTTTTCAACCCCTAATTAAGGTACTTTTGGCAATACTAAGAGCTTTTTTGGCGGTCGAGCCCCCTAGTTAAGGGTGTTGGATTCCCCTACGTTGTGGCCTGGCGGCCATTTCGGCTGGGTTATGAGGGGAGTTAAGTCCAGATAAGGCCGTTACGGCTTCATTAAGTAGGGGGCAGGTCTAGGGTATACACGTTCCTGTTACCTGATCGGTTGTACGTGTATTGAGGCGGGGATAAGACACCCATTCCTTTACCTGATTGGTTGTGCTAGTGCCCGTCTATCTGGCTTCTGATTCGTTCTTAGCCTCACTACTCAGCAGATGTGTTCTGATTGGAGGATTAATTCTCTGCTTTCTGATTAGTTGTAGGGGGAAATTTGAGTTTATGTTCTAATAAGGGGGTCTAATGCTAACTTATAATTATAAGGCAGGTATAGGGCTACGTAACTTACTTTCGGGTCTTAGCCCCCTTGCCCCAAAACTTGAATTTGTTTGTGGCCATCTAGTAGTGTATGGACTAGTGATTGCTTTTCCGTTTGGTTATGGCGGGGAATTTGAATTTGTATTTTGATAAGGGACCCTAAGTCTAACTTGTAAGGCAGGTATTGGTCTTCGTAACTTGCTTTCGGGTGTTAGCCCCTAGTCATAGGCCCCTCGTCCCAAAATTTGAATTTGTCTGTGGCGCCATCTACGTGTATTGACTATTGAATGTTTTCTGTAATAGAGGTGGCTATCTGTGTATTTTCAAACTACATACAGATCACTGTGATAGTTATGGGGGGAAGTTTGAAATAAGAGGCCCTAGTTCTAACTTGTGAGATAGGTATAAGACGTCTACGCCTGTTTTGAATTTGAAAGCCCCCCTTGTCAAAGGACAAATTAATCAAATCAATCGGTCGACCAATAAAAGCAGCTGGAGCATATCAAACCAACTCGATCAAATGAAACAAATCAATCTCAATGCACTCTCGATCAAATCAAACCAAACAATCAGATCAATCACAGTCCATCAATCAAAGCAATTAACCAAATCAGTCAACCTCAACCAAATCAAACAGGAAGCTGAGCTAACAATTCTTCGTATCCTTCAGGTAACGATTCTCCCACTGTAAAATGGTCGATCACCCGCAAATCAATCTCAATCAATCAAATCATAACTTGCAGCTTGTAAGACTCAGCTTGCAATTCAAAAACACTGATTTGGCTTAACTTACAGCTTCCTAATACCAACCATATTACTGTCAATATACAAGCATCAAATTAGTTTGTAACACTATTGCAGGGTTTTACGTGCAGTGCTAAAAATACGTATTACATTTAAATTAGTTTAAAATGCCTATACAACAACTAATATATAACCAAACCCGAAATCAGGCCACTATATTATTTTACATACAAGGAAACTCTTGGCGCAAATACGTTTGACAAAAGGGTCTGTAGATTTATAAACATGGCTGAACGCACAGTTTCGTTTTAGAAAATGGACAATGACCGTGTGGATAAATAAACAAGCGTTCTTTCATTTTCACTTTTGATAATACAATGTGTGAATTGAAACTAACACCGATTTCGTTCGTAAGGTAGCTCTAGGAGTCTGTGTTTTACTTTACATAAGGCTTATCATTATCATTAGACAGCCATAATAATAGTATCACTGAAATCCGGAAATACTGCTGACAAAAGGGATCTAGATTTATAAACAAGGTTGAACGCACTATTTCGTTTTGAAAACGGACAAATGCCCCGGGGTAAATAAACAAGCTGTCTGTTATTTACAATTTAGATAAACACAAGCGTTTTGAAACTAGCACCGATTTCATTTTGTAAGGCAGCTATAGGACGCTGTTTTAATTTAGCCATGCTCACCATTATCATTAGACAACCGTAATAGCAGTATCCCGCAAGTTAACGTGTACGCTATTAACGAATTTTGCATACAGTGATAAAAACACGTTTTACAGTTAAATCGGTAAACAGCAAATAAACTTGAAATCAGGCCTCTAGCAATTAAATAAAGTAAATAAAACAAGGAGTAAGTACTTAGGACCTTCCAGCCATCATTAATATAAAGTAATTATTTTCTGATTTTACCAGTTATGAAACCACAATAACAACCTTTCACTATTCAAGTAGATCTAAAGCCCTAGTTAGCTAATTACGCGAAAGTTGGTCTCCCTCCGTGCGGTTACACTTATTTTTAAAAGCAGACTTGCTCGTGACGTCATCTAGTGGTGCTTTTTTAAACTGGCGCATGCTCTCTGTAATGGAACTTGATCGTGGCTCTACCTAGTAGAGGGTAAGGAGGCTCAGACCCGAAAGCAAGTTGCGAAGCCCTGTACCAGTCATATAAGTTAGCATTGGACCCCTTTATTAGAATAAATGTTTGAATCAGGTTCAATCAGAAAGTAAAGACTTAAATATGAATTCAAATTTCCATCCAAAGGGTGCAGGGGGCGAAGCCTCGAAAGCAAGTTGTTGGACAAGGGGGCTAAGCCCCGAGAGCAAGTTGAGTAGCCCTACACCTGTCTTACAACTTAACATTAAGACCACATTATTAGAATACAAATTGAAACCTCCCAAAACAAAATTGATTACGATTCATAATTAAAAGGGTTATGACGATACAACTTAATTATAACAAAATGGCCGAGGATCTTGATTATAACGCTTAATTAAAAGGGTTGTAATGATGCAAAAGGCCCCCGCACAAGTCCCGATCACGACAATTGGGGTATAGACACATATCTTACAAGTTAGCATTAGACCCCCTTATTAGTATACAGAATCAAATTTTCCCCTAAAGCCTATCAGAATACAGAGAACTAACCCTCCAATCAGAACACAGCTGCTGAGTAGTGGGGCTAAGGACCAATCAGAAGCCAGAGGGGTGGACACTAGCACAACCAATCAGGTAAAAGGAATGGGTGTGGTCTAGTCTTAGCCCCGCCTTAATACACGTATAACCAATCAGGTAAAAGGAATTAGTGTGGCGTAGTCTTAACCCTTGATTAATGAAGCCATAAGGGCTTCATCTAGTCTTAACACCACTCTTAACCCAGCCAATATGGCTGCTAGACCACACCCTAGGGCATCCAACACCCTTAATCAGGGGGCTAGAGTGCCAAAAAGGCTCTTAATATCGCCAAAGTACCTTAAGTAGGGGCTAAACCCCGCCTAGGGTTTCAAAAAGGCCTCCGAAAAGAAGCCGACCCCACTCCTATCCCCACCCAGACCCCCACTCTATTTTGTCCACAAGTGAGCCCATTCTACCCTCAAGTCATTGGATAATTCAACAGTTCTCCTTCAAATATGTTCGAAAAGGAAAAATTTAAAAATTCACGTAACTTGCGGTGATGGTCCTGTCTCAGCCACATATTCTGTCGTTCATCATTAGTAATCAAATGAAGCAGGTTAGCCAAAACGTCTTGGAGGAATTGAACGTAGATACGACTATTCAGGGTGTTAAAACCTCCAGTTCCTTTTCTTGGTTACTGGTATCTATTCACCACTTTGAGTTTTACATAATCCGCACTGCCAGTAGAATTAAACCTCTCGAGCAAATTTTCAAAAGTGAGCAGAGTGGGTTAGCGTCAAGCAGGATACTTCATTATTTATAACCTTTGAGCATCAAGAAAATTTTTTTGAGTCTCTCGTAACACATAAACCAAACCAATTAATACACTTTTAGAGTAATCCATTGTTTTACTTACGAACACACAAAACCTTCACAATCTTTAATGGCTCCCAAAATGCAGCAACAGTTTGACATGTCAAATATTTGTCATGTGTGAAATTATTTTCATGACTACCGCGAATAATCACAAGAAAAACACTTGAGGTATTGAATCATGTAGAAAAATCAAAATAATTCAAAAACAGTGAGAGATAGGTATAGGACATACTTATAAGAAATTGTGTAGTTTTTGATTTTCCTTAACACAATGTAAAGATATACAGGGTGTTCCATTTGAGAAAAGTGAGATTTTCGAATTCCAGGTTTCGCAGATAATAACATATATTTTGAACACCCTGTAGCATGTATCTCTAATATTACTTCCTCAGAACATAGGCTTAAGTTTATTCTTTCCTTTGTCTAAATATAAAAGTTTTCCTAATAAAAGACAAGATGGTACATAATAATAAAGTTATGCATGTAAATGCGATTTTTTGGATAAAATTCGAATTACTTCAAAAACCGTAAATTTTACATGCATGAAGAAACTATAAATAAAGTTTTGTAAATGCCTGTAGAACTCAAAAATGCAATGATATACAGGGTGTTTCATTAAATAAAATACTTATTTTGTCTTGCCCTGTTTTTTTTGGAACACTATATATAGTGAAGAATAATTTTAAAATGCGCACATTTACTAGCCATATAACGTGATAAATACACTTTATTGGCAAAGCTTACTCATAAATAGAGAGCGGTTTTATGCACTATAAAATGCCGAAATATGTGCATATATATGCACTTAAAACCTTAAAATATGCATCAAAATGCATTATTAATTCAAAATATGCAAAATATGCATAAATATTGAATCTTCTATTTACCTATGTTAATTCCAAATTATAACATTAATATATAAAAAAGTATATATGCTTGTAATTTTTAATAGGAAAAAGATAAATTGTATACAAACTTATTATTTTAACATTCAAAATTATGTGTTATTTAAAACTACATGTTTACTTATACACTATACATTTATAATAACTGCACCCTGTCATTACTACTTACAAAGCAATTATTATTTTAACATTATTTTAAAATTATGTGTTATTTAAAAATTACATATTTACTTATACGCTATAGATTTATAAAGATTACACCTCTCATTACTATTTGCAAAACAATTTATAACTAAATATTTTTCCAAGTTTTCGGGCAGAAAATTTTGGCGTCTGTCCGATAGTATGTTTTTGTACAAATAAAACTTCTTTCTACATCCACAGAAGTTATGGGTGCATATTTTAATGCGGCTAATATGGCCAAATCTAAATTTATAACAAGATCATTGGAATTTTCCTCAAGTTTCAGAACTTTATTAACTTTTAGTAACAACTGATATCCACTGTTTTTTTTGTAAAATTTCATTTAATTTATTAGAAATAGTTTTACCAATATTTCCTGAAACAGCAGAAATCAGCTGTTGAAATTTATTAATTATTTGCATAGATTCATTCTATGACAATGCTTCCGTTTCTAATTTAGCAATGGTTGAACTTACAAAATAGTAATTTGCTTTTATAAATGCCAGCTCATTGCGCAATTGTGTTTTCTTTAAAATGGATTGAGCTTTTTGAACGTAAGTACTTGAATTATCAGAAATTTCTAAAACTAACTCCTTTATTTTTTCCAAATGATCTGCATAAAAAAGCTGCATTTAACCAAGTACCCCAACGCGTAATCACAGGCTCTGGTGGTAGAGGAATATTAGGTAACTTTTCTTTGTACAATTGAATTCGTAACGGAGCTTTTAAAACACTTTTTTTATACTACTTATTAAACTATTTACTAATGGAAATTGATTACGAATTGTTTCTGCTACTCTATTAATACCATGTGCGAGACATGTTACATGTATTAAATTTTCATAAAATAATTTTAATTGCTGTCCAGCTTTTACCATATACGGTGCTGCATCAGACAGCATTAAAACTATTTTATCTGTTGCAACAATATCAAGAATAAAAATTGCATGAAAGCTTCGTTTATAAAGCGAACTATTGTTGCATGATTGGTTTCTCAAGAACTTTGGAAGCGATTAAATATGATATACTAGACTGCGCCTCACTTAAATAACCAATCATTAAATTTGCAACATATCGCCCGCAACAATCTGTAGTTTCATCTACTATAAAATAAAGATATTTATTTTTGTAATTTTCTTTATATGCCCCATAGTTTCAAGATATAAATCATTAATATACCTTTTTCGAAGCGTGCTTTCATCTGGCACTTGATTTTTACTAATTTTTTCTAAAATGACCTAAAACTAGGATTTTGCAATTTCTTTAATGGAATATTGGCTTTAACAAGTGCACTACACAATTCGAAATTAAATTCCTCTTGTGCATTTCTTTTGGCCGTTTCTTGAAACAACGACTGGCGCAAAGGTGTCTGACAAACTTTTGTTTTCTTAAATGTTTCTAATTTTCTTTTTATGAAGAGAGGTTTCAATGTGCTGTGTAACTTGAGATTTCCTTTCGCACATGATCTAAGGAAAATTAATTTTAAAAATAAGTATCTAATTACGTTTAAAACTGATAAAACGGTGAATTCAATAACCTACATCAATTAATAAGGGTTTAATTTCCGAAATCAATTAAAAATATGTAATGGTACTTACTATTTTTCCACAGGCTATGCAAAACACTTTTTCATCATCCAGACGTAGCTCGGATATATTTTTATCCATACTTGAACTAAACTATTTTTAACTTTCGGCATCTTGAAGTTCACTTAACAAAGCCGTACCATTCAGTTACGTCTTCGCCCAAAGAATGTTTAAAATTTTGCATTTTGTCCGTTACTCTCAAATTATTTTCAAGAAGGATTAACTAACTAAACACTTACCTTGAAAAGTCCAAATAACTTTAACCCTTGATTGCGGAATTCCCTCAATCAATGCTTTAACTATCTACTTAGGTACCATTGGAATTTTCAAATACTACGAAATAGCGGCATTGAAACTTCATAATCCGGAAGTATTAACGTTGCACTTAACTGCAGGTAATAATCTTTCTTTAAACCTGTCTTATTCATATAAAAATACATTTCTTAGTTAGACACAATAACAAAATTTAAAATAAGTTAGAATAATGCATTTTAAAGCGAATTTGGAAGATAAAGAAAAATCCGAAATATATGTTAATTATAATAAAAGGCAAAATATGCATAAAATTGCAATATATGCAGTATTTGGCGAAATATGCAAAATATGCAAAATTAATTAATGTCAAATGATTGCATTTAGTGCAATTCGTCTAAAAACAAAACGATATTCTTCAACTATAAAAATATGCGATATGCATTTTGCATAAAATCCTCACTCTACTCATAAGGCACCAGTTTACTTTAACCTATCGTTGACTCACCCGGTACATGGTTTTTTGTGCTGTTCTAATACAATTTTTATAAAGCATTTAAAAATCATGAAGTTTTTGTCACCAAAATTATATTAGTGCTTCTGTTACGAATGCTATATTGCCAACCTAAATTAACATTTACAAATATAACTTAAATGTAATACCTTCAAATGTATTTTTTGTTAACTTTATGAGGTACAAATTGATTTTGTAATAGAAACTCATTTGTAATGTCAGTAGTGTGCTAAACTTGAATTTTGAACTTTACAGTTCCAGATATTTTGATGTTCATTACACACACTATCCTTAACCTTAAAATTTAGATTCGGGTGTTCGTCTTCGTCATAGTTAAACCAAAAGGGATTTGAACAATGACCGGGATAAAAAATAGCTTAACTAAAAATATTACTATATTTACTTTTTATTTGTATAACACAAGAAATTTATATGCTGCTCAGAGTTGCGCCAACTTTAAAGCCAGGTTTTTGTGGTATACATATATTTTTCAAGCATTTCAGATTGCATTGATGCTACAGAATAAGCAGTACTATTTTGTTGAATCTATTATAACAATTTATAGCATAGCCACAGAAATGTGTTAATTTAAGGTCCAATTTGAAGTCCCAACTCGTGCGTAATTTAAATGTTTTGTAAACCCTTTCTCATATATACTTTACCCTTAATAATCTTTTCTATAAAATTTTATTTTATTACGGTCTGTAACGTTAATAAAAAATTAGACTCTAAACTGTCACAGGTGCTTATAATGCAAAGCCCCTTATTAAGTTTACTTAGGAACATTGTTATTAAAAGTGTATTATATATAACACTTTTTATCAAACCTGGCCACATGAGATTTTGTTGAAAAGTGTATGTTGGTGTACATAAATTTTTCAACGTTAAATTACTTTAACTTCATCACTTGAGAGATTAATTGATGAATATATTAAACCAGCCAGCGTATTATTTTATATTACAAAGGTTTGTATTAAAAGGGCAGATACAACTATAATTTTATGAAAACAGTTTAATTAGTGCGGCTAAATTTATCTTAATTAATTTCACAATATCTATGAACAGACAAGTAAGAAGAAAACAGTTAATAAACCCGGAGAGTACAAATACGTTTATGGAGTAAATTTTAGTGTTATTTATGTAAGTTGTGCTTTAAATGTGTATTCTAGAGGTCATAAGGGCCAAAAGAGCTTATCAGGGTATGCAATCATATCCCTTTCTAAAGTGCAGGAAATAAAACAGTTCTGCCCTACCTATTTTTTTTTTAAATAAACACCTGCGATCAACAATTTTAAATTAAACACAAATTATAATAAATTAAATACTTGAAACGCCTTAACTAGAATTAAAATAGTATTTGAACCAATTGCAATACAAACTCAGTACCAGAAAGTAACAGTACAGTATGGTGTATACCAGATATAAACACCTCACTTCTACCGATATCTACCCACTCTAATAAGTATCAAGGAGGTCAAGTTCTATCTAGCATAATTAAAATTATATGCTTTGCAGAATACTACTGAATTCATAACACTTCGTGTGTGCGTATTTGCGAGCAGTGTGTGCGTGTGTGTGTGTGCGTATGTGTGTGTCACTATGTGTGCGTGTATGTGCGTGCGTGTGACCATGTGTGTGTGTGTTTGGCATGTGCTGTGTGTGTGTGGTGATGTGCTGTGTGTGTGTTTGTGTGTGTGCGTGTGTGCGTATGTCGTGCGTGTGTGTATGTGCGTGTGTGGTTTGTGCGTGTGTGTGTGTGTGCAGTGAGTGTAATGATGTGTGTTCGTGTACATTCGTGTGCCTAGTGTGACTTACTGTTGTGTAAACTGATTTGTTGATTGTGTGCGTGTGGTGTGTGCGTATTGCGTGTGTGCATGTGTAAGTGCATGTGTGCGTTGTGCGTGTGTGTGTGTGCATGTGCCTCGAATAGAAAATAAAATTCAAATTCTACTAAGCAAACTTTAACTACTGTAATGGAAAAACGAATTTATAATTACTGCAGTGCGTGTGAGTTTCGTATGTGCTGTGCGTGTGCGTTGCATGTGTGTGTATGCGTGTGCATTGTGTGGTGTGCGTGTGCGTGTGCTGTGCGTGTGTGTGTGTGGTGTGCATGTTGTGCGTGTGTGCATGTGCTGTGTGTGCGTGTGCTGTTGTGCGTGTGCAAACGGTAGCATCATTGCACTGTGCGTGTGCTATGAGGCAGCATTGACTGTGCGTACATGGCGTGTGTTGTGACACAAAATTGTACGTGAGTGTATGTGTGTACATAGCAATTCTGCAGTGTTCTGTGACATAGACACAATCACACAAAACCACAACAAACCACAAACACACAAACACAATCACACAAACACACAAACACACAAACACAAAACACAAAAACGCAAAACACAAACACACAAACACAATCACACAACACAAACACACAAACACATAAACACCCACAAACACAAAACACAAACCACAAACAACTAACACAAACACCAAACACACAAAACACGAACACACAACACAATCAAACAACACAACACACAAACACACAAACACACAACACCAAAAACGAACACACAAACCCACAATCACACAGACACAAACTCACAAATACAAACAAAAAAATAACACACAAACTCACAAAAACACAACGAACAAACACAATCAAACCAACAAACACACAAAACACAAACCACAATCACAACAACACACAAACTCACAAACATACAAACACAAAAATAGACACAAACACACAAACACGAACACACAAATACACAATCAAAACAAACACACAAACACACAAAACCCAAAAACAAAATCACAAAACACACAAATTCACAAAAACCAAAAAAAAACACACAAACACAAACACAAAAACACAAAAACAAAACACAATCAAAAAAACACACAAAAACACACAAACCAAAACAACAAAATCACACAAACACAAAAACAAAAAACCCAAACACACACACAACACACAAAACACAAACACACAACAAAAACACAAACACACAATCACAAACCAAATCACAAAAACAACACAAAACACAACACAAAAACCCAAACACAGAAAAACAAACAAAACCAAAGCACAAACCAAATCACACAAAACAACACAAACACACAAACCCACAAAACAAAACACACAAACACAAAACACAAATCACAAAAACACAACACACAACAACACACAAAGACCCAAACAAAACACACAACACAAAACACACAAACCACAAACCAAAACACAAACACAAACACGCAACCACAAACAAACACAAACCCACAAACACACAACAACAACACAAAACAAAACACACAAACAAAACACAAACACACAACACCAAAACACAAGGCCAAACACACAACATAAAAAACACACAGGCACACAAACACAAACACACAAACCACCAAAACACAAAACACACAAACACAAGACAAACACACAAACAACAAACACACAAACACCAAACACACAAACACAAAACACAAACAACAAACACACAAACAAAACACACAACACCAAAACACAAACACACAAACACCACACACAAACACAAACACACAAGCCACAAAACCTAAAACACACACACAAACAAACACAAACACACAAACCCAGACCACGCCCAAACACAAACACACAAACACAACAACAAACACAAAAACAAGACAACACACAAACACAAACCACAAAAACAACACAAACACACAAACACACAAACACAACACACAAACACACAAAACAGCACACAAACACAAACACACAAACCCACAACACAAAAGCCACAAACCACAAACACACAAAACACAAACACAAAACATTAAACACACAAACACAACACACAAAACAAACACACACACACAACCACAACAACAACACACAAACAAAAACACCAAACAAAAAACAAACACAATCACACAAACACAAACACAAACAAGGAAAAACCCAAACACACACCACAAAACACAAACACACAAACCCAAACCACCAAACACCCAAACACACAAACACACAACCACAAACACACAAACACACAAACCACAAACACACAAACACACAAACCCACACAAAACCACAAACACACAACACACAAACACAAACACTAAAACACATCACACAAACACAAACAACAAACACAAACAAAACACCAACACCAAAACCCACAAACACAAACACAAACCACAACAACAAACACAAAATGACAAACCCAAAACACAAACTCACAAACACAAAACCAAACCCAAACACAAAACCAACACACAAACACACAAACCACAACACACAAACACACAAACACACAAACACACAAACACACAAACACACAAACACACAAACACACAAACACAAACACACAACACACAAACACACAAGACACAAACACAAAACACAAACACACAAACACATAAAACACAAACACACAAACACAAACACACAAATGTAATCACACAAGGACTCAAACACACAAACACATCGACACACAAACATACGAAACACAAACCCACAACACAAACACACAAACTCACAAAACAGACACACAAACACACAAAACACAAACACAAATAACAATCAAACAAACACAAACACACAAACACACACACCACATACAAACACACAAACACACAAACCAAAACACACAACACACAAACACACAAACACAAAACACAACACACACACACACATACACAAGCACAAACACAAACAGACAAACACAAAACACACAAAGATCACATACACAAAAGACACAACACACGAACAAACAAACACACAAAACAAACAACACAACAAAACACACAAACACACATACATACAAAACACATAACACAAGCTCACAATCACACAAACTCACAAACACACAACACACAACACACAGACACGCAAACACACAACACAAACACAAAACACACAAACGTACAACACATAAACACACAAACACAGAAACACACAAACACACAAATACAAACACACAAACACAGAAAACACAAAACACACATAACACAAACGCACAAACACAAATCACACAAAGACGCAACATCACACAAACACACAATCAAACAAACACTCAAACACACAAACAACAACCTGACATACAAACACACAAACACACAAACCCAAAACACAAACACACAAACACACAAACCAAAAACACAAAACACACACACATACACGCACAAACACAAAAACAGACAAACACAAAAAACACAAAGACACATACACAAAAGCACACAAACACGAACAAACAAAAAACAAACAAACCAACCCACGAGCACACAAACACACAAACACACAGACATACAAAAACATACACACAAGATCACAATCACACAACTCACAAACACAAACACACAACACACAGACACCAAACACACAATCACAAACACAAACACACAAACACAAGCACATAAAACACAAACACAGAAACACAAAACACACAAATACAAACACACAAACACAGAAACACACAAAACACACATACACAAACACAAACACACAATCACACAAGACGCACACATCACACAAACACCAAACACACAAACACACAAACACACAAACACACAAACACAAAAAACACAAACACAACCATCAAACACAAGGCACACAAACACATAAACACACAAACACAACACAAACACACAAACACACAAACACAACAAAACACACAAACACAAACACAACAAACTAAACGCACAAACACACAAACACACAAACGCACACACAATCACACAAACACACACACACAAACTCAAACACAAACACACAAATACACAACACACAAGACACAACACACAAACACACATTACACAACCACAGAACACACAAACATAAACACACAAACACATAAACACAAAAACACAAACACATTAACACAGCACACAAACACACAAACAATCAAACACACACACACAAACACACAGACAACAGACACATAAACACAAAAGACACAAACAAACACAAACTCACAACACAAACACAAACACAAACACACAAACGCAACAGACACAACACACTAAACACACCACAACACACAAACACACAAGCACAACACACAACACACAAACACAAACACACAAACACACAACACACAACACACAAACACACAACACACAACACCAAACACACAAACACACACAACACACAAACACACAAATCACAAACACCAAACAAACCAAAACAAACACAAAACACAAACACAAACACACAAACACACAACAAACAAACACACACAACACAAACACACACAAACACACAAACACACAGACACAACACAAACACACAACACAACACAACACACAAACACAAAACACACAAACACACAACAGCACAAACACACAAACACAAACAACATAACACACAAACACAAAACACACTAACACAACAAACACACAGACACACAACACACACACAACACACAACACACAATACACAACACACAAACACACAACAACACAAACACACAAACAACAAACACAAACACAACACACAACACACAACACACACAAACACACAACACACAAACCACAAACACAGAACACACAACAACACACAAACACACAAACAAAACACAAACACACAAACACACACAACAAACAAACACACAAACCTACAAACACAAACACAAACACAAGACACACAAAACACAAACACAAACACAATACACAAACACACAGACACACAAACACACAAAACACAAACACAAACACAAATAACACAAACACACAAACACACAAACACACACACAAAACACACACATAACAAACACAAACACAAAAACACACAAACACACAAACAACACAAACACAACACACGCAAACACACAACACAAACACACAACACACAACACACAAACACACACAAAACACACAAACACACAACCACAAACACACAAACACACACAACAACAAACACACAAACACAAAAACACACACAACACAAACACAAACATACAACAACACAAACACAAACACACAAAACACACAAAACACAAACACAAATACAAACACAAAACACAATCACACACAAAATACACACAACACACAAACCAACACAAACACACAAACACAAAGCACACAAACAAAACACAACACAAACACAACACACAAACACAGACACATCAACACACAAAACACACAGACAAACACACAAACACACAAAACCAACACTACACACAACACAATAACACACAAACACACAAACACAACACACAACACAAACACACAAACACAAAAACACACAAACAACAAACACACAAACACACAACAAAACACAACACACAAACACACAAAACAAAAACCACAAAACATCACAAACACACAAACCAAACACACAAACACACAATAGACACAAACACACATCACAAACACACAAACACACAAAACACAACATAAGCAGCAAAACACACAACACAAACAAACAACAAACACACAATACAAACACACAAAAACAACACAAACACACACAACACACAAACCACAACACACAAACACAAACACGCAACACAACACACAAACACAAAACACAAAACACAAACCACAAACACACAAACACACAAACACACAAACACAAACGAACAAACACATAAACACACAAACACTCAGACACACAAACACACAAACACAAAACACACAAACACACAAACACACAAACACAACACATACAAGCACACAACACACAAACAAACACACAAACACTAAACACACAACCCACAACACACAAACACACAAACACACAACACAAACCAAAACCAAACACACAAACACAAACGCACACACAACACACAAACAACAACACACAACACACAAACACCAAACACACAAAACACAAACACACAAAACCACAAACACACACACAAACACACACACACAAACACAAATACACAACACAAACACACACAACAAACACCAAACACACAAACATAAAACACAAAGCACACAAACACAAAACACACAAACACAAACACACAACACACAAACACACAAACACACAAACACACAAACACACAAACACAATAACACAGACACACAACACACATACACACACATACAAACACACATCACACAAACACACAGACAAGCAGACACAAACACAAAGCACACAAACGCTCAAAGCACAAACACAGACACACAGACACACAATACACAACACACAAACACACAATCACACAAGCTCACACAGACACACAAACATAAAACACACAAGCACACAAACACAAAAACACACAAACACATTAACACAGACACACAAACACACATACACACAAACACTCAAACACACTATCACACAAACACAAAGCACACAAACACTCAAATACACAAACACACAATCACATAAACGTTCAAACACACAGTCATACAAACACATAGATACACAAACCCACAACCACACAAACACACAAACACACAAACACACAACGACAAAACACAAAACACACAAACACACAAACACACAAACACACAAACACACAAACACACAAACACACAAACACGCACACACAAACGCACAAACACACTGTAAAGAACCAGAGTCTTGTACTTATATGTTTTAGAATAAATTATGTATGGACCATCCTGTATGTACGATTTCATAAGTTTACGCGATATTGCACAACGAATAATTTATTCATCACCGCTGACGTGTAGTTCTAAGAAACCGTAAGTTTCTGCACGTCAGAACGATTTTAACCAATCGCATAATGGCATTCCCCGCACGGTAGCCGCGAGCCGCCCACGGATGCACCTTTATAAACTCGCGACGCGCATGGTACTGACTCCTGCAGTAAGTAGAAGTAGAATCTCCGTAGATTCAAGTTAAGCCGATATCCAGCAGCCGCCACCGTTCCGTTTGCTTAGCGTAAGCACCGACTGTTGTTCGTCGACGAAGAGTCCGTCGCGATCGGGCAACCTAAAGTTCAATTCTGTACTGCTATTAATAGACACGTAAGTTGTAAAGTTATACATTCTGACAATTTACACTCAAACACTACAGACCGTAAATACTTCCGGGCTGAGCTCCAGGAGTTATACTACACAAAGTATACCTAGAGTAGTACGCAGGGTAACCCCGCCGTAATACCAACTACACTAACACCTAGAGTAGCACGCAGTAGATCCCATCGTCACTCTCACCACAAAGTATACCTAGAGAAACGAGGGTAACCCCGCGGATCTCGCAAAAACACTTGAGGGTGAAGGGTTGTTACAGGGCTGTAAAGACCTACGACCTTTCTCTCAGTATATACAGTAAAGACAGGCCGTCGCCTTCGTCTTCTGGACATTACTGAAATCCCGCTCGAAACTCACACACTTACTACATACAGATAACACGTAATAACCATACACGGTGTCTTTGAATTGCAGAGGAATACCTCCATAACCTATAGTATAAATTAGTAGTCAATATAACCATCGTAAATACCTGGTGCGAGAACGTTTGTAAATAAATTAAAGAGTACGTAGATTATTAGATCTTTACGTAAACCGATTAAAGTAATATTAAGTATTTCGTTCCCTTGTTTAATTATCAATAATTAAACTTAGTACAGAGACCAGTAATTCATTTAGTTAGATAAACAATCTAATTGTCTGCATTAAACCCGTAATAATTAAAGAAAGATCGTCCCAATACCTCGCGTTTGTATACGTGCATTTCGCGTGTATTACTTCCAGGAGTAGAACATCCTTGCTTCAGCGCTCCAGAGTTACTAACGTATAAACACGATATCGATTTTCTCAAACGATTCAAGTTCATTGCGCTGGCGCTTCGATCAACCACTGCACACATAACACTCGCGCTACTGTACATACAGGACCGTAACAAATTTGTATCTCTTAGGTAAGGAATAGATGTAAAAATACTATCTTTTGTTCACAGAAGCGACTTACCCAGTGACCCCCAGGACACGGACCAAAGATTCTCCGATACACCTTTTGTTAATTACCTTTGTTTGATTTTATTTATTGTAAATATTTGCTAATATACGTGTTAAAATGCTTTACAATTTTATTTAAGGTGTCAGTGTTAAGCCCATCCTGTACTTATTACGAACCACACCCCGTTTATAAAATAAACCCGATTGAGCAAAGCCGAGGCAAAGTAAAACCGCGTTGGGTTACCAAACCAGAAGGGCGCAATACTTAATACACCGAAACGTAGATCACCTAGAGAAAGAAGTCATTACATTGGCGCTAAAAGTAACATTACATATGACACTAAACGTGGGGCTCGAAAACACTGAACACCTTAAATAATTTTCCGTTTACAGATTCCAAAAGGACCGCAGAAGTACCAGTAATCACATATTTTGTTTTCCAGAGACACTAATCTGTCTGTTACAGGATGAGTATACCGAGGACTCTGAAGATACCGACACAAGAGTGGGATGGATTTACCATCTCAAGAAGGATGAATTAGCAACCGAAGCTAGGAAATATAAATTAGAGACAGGAGGAATGTAGATGCACTTCGTGCCAGGATAATAAAATACATACGCACCGGAGAAGGACAAGTAACCACACTAACACCAGAAAGACTAACATTAACCGCTCCGATACCGCCACCACCAGCTGGGAACACCTAGACATTACCGGAACCAGACGCGCCGATATTTGCGATAGAATACGCAAATGGGTGTGAAATACGACGGTATCAGCGATCCGATATCTTTCTTGGAAAGAGTAGAGAACACAAACCTGCTACAAC
Source organism: Vesta saturnalis (assembly GCA_036346205.1). Lineage (NCBI taxonomy): Eukaryota > Metazoa > Arthropoda > Insecta > Coleoptera > Lampyridae > Vesta > Vesta saturnalis. Next base: position 9,042,617 of record JARFJB010002396.1, read on the forward strand.
ATCACCGACCGTGACCTATTACTCGCCCTTCCGGAATTATTAAAGGAAAGCACCCTGTTATGGTACAGAAACCATCAACAATCCTGGACGACTTGAAAGATTTCTTGGTCAGTTTTAAAATACACTTTTACCACCGCGACATCAATTTCAACTAGGAGGAAATCCGAAATAGATTGCAAAACCCCGAGAAAAGCTACGGAATACGTAACCGCCGTCCTGACCTTAATGCGACGCCATGGAAACATGTCGAGAGAAGGACAACTACAACGTATGTATGACAACCTGAGGGTGGAATATAAATATTACATCCGCCAGAGATTTTAAAGACCTGACCGAACTTCTCGAGTTGGATACCCAATTCGAAATGCTACCTTCGAAACACACTCGCCGTCTCCCAGTCCAAACCGCCAGAAGGTACACTTTAGTGGTCTAACACCAGCACCTGACACACAGCACACCGTCCCCGTGAAATCAACACCACTACAACCGTTCCAACACTTATCACCACCCGTATGACCGCTCCACCGTCTGTTGGAGATGTGGAAAACCGGACACTTCAAAGAAAGGTGTAGAGAACCGTTTAAAGCTTTTTGCTCGAGATGCAGCAAAGAAGGTGTATTATCACGCGACTGCCCCTGTCCGCGGTCGGAAAACTTCAGACGCCGGTAAAGGGACACCAGAACTTTTACTACCCCGGCTCTTACACCTGAAACAAAACAACCGCCAGCGAGTGGACCACTTGGCTACAAACCGTAGCGCAGTTTACACGAAGGAAACCAGATAAAAGATTAGATCGTTCCTATGATGATAGACTCTTCCTCGAGATTATGGTCTTTAACAAAACCATCAATGCTTTAATTGATACCGGAGCATCCCGAACATATATAGGCGAGAAAGTAAAGAATTTACTAATTAACAACCATATATATCCGAGCACGCTAAAAGCTGCAACTGTACGTCTTGCCGACAGTTCCATGACTGAAACCTGCGGCTTGTACATTTTCCCCGCCAAGATAGGCAGGAAAACTCTCCAGTTACCGGGCTATTACATACCCCCAACTGTCCACCGACATTGTGATTGGATTAGACGCGCTGGAACACCTTCAGGCCACTCTACATACACCAGAAACAACTAGAAATCCGGAATACGTATCCCTTGCAAAGTTCCGTACAAGGAGGATTGAGTGGAATACATGGACCAGACGTAGACCAGCTGCCCGAGTTAAATGAATTCCTGGAAACCGAGATGAGGAAGTTCACAAAGGTAACAGGAAAAGCCAAAGATGTTATACATAAGATCACACTCGTGCCCGATGCTAAACCGATCAAACAGCGATACTATCCCCGCAATCCAGCAATGCAAGAACTTATCAATCAAGAGGTTGATAATATGCTCGCAGAGGACATAATAGAACCGTCCCACAGCCCGTGGAGTTCTCCCGTAGTGTTGGTTAAGAAACCAACTGGTTCATATCGATTCTGCGTCGACTTTCGAAAAGTTAACCAGGTCACCATCAAAGATGCATACCCGTTACCATATATTCAAGGCATCTTAGACCAGTTGCAGAAGCAAGCTATATCAGTACCTTAGACCTGAAACAAGGATACTGGCAAATTCCGCTAGAAGATGGAAGTAAATCCATCACCGCTTTTACGTACCGCCGTGGACTATACCAATTCAAAGTTCTACCGTTTGGACTTCATTCCGCCCTGCTACATTCCAGAGATTCCTAGATTCTATTATTGGTCCAGAACTGATTGGACGCGCTTTTGTATATCTAGATGATATCATAGTCCTGGGAAAAACATTTCAAGAACACCTGCATAACCTACGAAGTATTCAAGAGACTACGTGATAACGGACTTCAACTACAACCGGACAAATGCTACTTCTGTCAGACCCAACTCAAATATTTGGGACACGTCGTCACCGCAAAAGGAATTTTACCTGATCCAGACAAAATCGACGCAATTATCCAAATACCCGCTCCCCGACACCTGATCTCTGATAACGGCCCACAATATACCAGCAAACTATTCCGCACGTTCTTGAAGGACATGGAATCAACCATCGGTCTACTCCACCATACTCCCCGCATGCCAACCCGGTGGAAAGAACCAATAAAGTGATCGGGACGATGATCGCACAATTTACGCGAAACAACCAGCGAGTGGGACGCTCACCTGCCGGAAATAGCCTTCGCTATCAATACCGTACAGCATGGATCAACTGGTTTCTCCCCTGCCTTACTTAATCTCGGAGAGAATTAGAACCACCTAGGGCATGGTCAACCCAGAAACAACCGCCGACAACAGAAGCAACCGCCGTAACCGCAGCTGATCAAGCGCAACATGAAGTATAAAAGATCTACAAGAACTTGCTA